>CM064534.1:23055930-23655930 GCA_032716605.1 Paralithodes platypus | reverse complement strand
AAAGAACGCAGCGACCCAACTGACCTGTTACCATGCCCAGATGTTTGGGAAACACTATCTTCTGGACGAATAGCCTGTTCATCATTACCAGAAAAAGAAGCGTAAGGATTAACTTCCTCAGCCTCCTTCGCCATCCGTAGACGGTCCATCAAAGAAGCCTTGGTCCCTCTAGTATCTAGACCCCGTTTCCGTAACTCCGCCTTCAGATCCACCACTGTCAGTTTTTCCATACTTCTAATGATAACTAACTACAGTACAGTAATATAAAATCTTCACACCTCGAATCTGATTAAGCTCGCTAAGTTACTCCCAAAAAGGAACACATTGGTACCCGTTATGTCAAAACATATTTTATATATATAAGTTAACACTTTAGGCTACACACATTAAGGGGAGATCTCCACTTGAGGATTTTTTTTCTTGACCCCTTTCTCCTTCATGTTTCGTCCCATTGCTTTTGATATTATAAAACGTGTGCCCCATTAGTCTAGCGATTTTAAGAACTTTCACACCATATTAAGACCTTTCGTGCCATTCAGGTGTCAATTTTATCCTGGCGAGCGATAGCGAGCCTGTAATTTAAGAGGAATCGGCCTTCGGCCGGGACATTTTTCTACCGAAAAATTTACAAATTTATCTTGAAAGGGACTCAAGGGGGTGTAATTTTAAGCTTGATGGAGGTCTAGGGAACAAACTAAATACCTCCCCTTAACCCTTACAAAGCTACCAAAGTTATTCCTCACCACACAAATCAACACTAGAGTCGGGGCACCAGCCTACAAAACCCTTCGGTCGGACCCACAAGACCCATCAATAAACCCAAGTACCGCATCTACGCAAACATACCATGACGCGTCTAGCAAAAACTCATTGTGTGGCAGACCTTAAAAAGCTCATGACGCACCCATACACAGCGACAGTCAAACCTGGCAGATAGCGCTCCTCCATAACGCGGGCGCCAACGGGTGCCAACGAGTAAATAATATATATGCTATAAATATCACATACCGGTAATATACACAAAATTGAATCTTAAATGCTGCACCTTGTTACTGAAGACTTATGGCCTAATCATAAATATGAAGCTTTAATTACAATCCACAACGCGGGCGCCAACGGGTGCCAAAGAGTAAATAATATATATACTGTAAATATCACATAATATACACAAAATTGAATCTTAAATGCTGTACCTTGTTACTGAAGACTTATGGGCTAATCATAAATATGAAGCTTTAATTACTGTATATTACAGTATTGGCACAATACTTTTAAGGTTGTTTAATCATACAAAATCATAAGAATTTTAGAATAGTTTAGAGCAAAATAATATAATTATGATGTTATACTGTCCAGTTTTATCATCTTGGTAATATGATTACTGTATTCATTTAGGCTAAGGTTTGTCACTTTAAATGTTAGACTACCGTATCACTAATGTCAAGTAGGCTACAGCTCTGTATATCAATTAAAATTGCTTCACAATAAATAATCCACACTATAGAACCTGTCCTGGGGCAGTGGCTCGGGGTTCTTGCTGGAGTTGTAGTGTAGATCCATGCTAGCATGATTAAGTCCTGTGATGGCCGGAGTCCTAGCGTAGATCCATGCCGTCACGATGCACTCCTGTGATGGCCGGAGTCCTAACATAGCTCCGTGCCGGCACAATCATGAGGATCTCGTGGCGTGTCTCGAAACTGGGGTGAACTTCGAACTGGGCGAGAAGACTTGAAACTGTTGGCGCCTAACTGCGTTGAATGCGGGTACAAGAAACTCCTTATAGCTGTCCAACTTTATTCAATAACACACCAGCCATAAGTTAGTCGTTTCTGCGAACAAACATGTAAATTAAGTCTCAAATATGCAATGTAACAAACCTTATGTTATTGACTATTGCTATCCCACATACAATCATTAATTGGCTAGCAGTAGTTAACTTGGGCTCAAAACACAATGAAAATCAACTTCACAGTCCATGGGTTAACATTCCTTTCTCAACAAAGCACTATAATAGTATGGAAATTTTTGCTTTAAAATAATATTCCCTATGAGAATATACATAATACATAATACTACAGAAAATACCCAATTACATGTGAAGGATTTAAACAGTCAATCATCATGGCCTAGCATAGCTTGGGGCCCTGGGGCTGCTCGGCCAGGCAGCCCGAGGATCAACAACAACAACAACAACATCCTTTAAATGTTCATGCTCAGAGTATTTAAATAAATTACATTCTTAACATTAGTCACACACATCAATTTAATATCAAAATGATTAATGAAAGTATGTGATCCTCCCGAGACTCGAACCCAGGACACTTCGTACCGAGGCTCAAACATCAAACACTACACAGTGAAAATTGTACCAAATCAGAACATTAATGTTAAAAGATATACAATTTAAGAAGAGATATAATTACAGTATACTAACCAAGTCATATCCCTTCTCCTGGTTAACGCAGTCACAGTAGGCCCACACTGCCAAGACAAACCAGCCTAGAACAATGCAGTATTTTCCTTCTAAGCCTACTGTACAGTACAGCCTTAAATCATGTAATATTTTACAAATATACATCATTATAAATACCATATGCCATAGCTTAAGTTTAACTGCATATACAGTGATACTGTTGTACATAACTTCACTTACAAAATAGTTTATAGCTATTACTCTGCACTCAAGAATACAAAGTGTATGACATGGAACTTACCAACATTAAACAGGCACAATGAATGGACCATAGGTAGGGAGACAAGACCTGTAGCACTCCCCTACCTACAATGGCTGCCAGCCCGGGCCGGCCCTGCCGTTGATGAACTGACGTCAGTCATACGGCCAGATTTTCACAAATATTAATTTCACATTTAAACTAAATTGAACTAAACAAAGGTAGTAATTATGTTGACAATACTTTAAAATAACAAATATAAAGTATAATCAATTTGTCTTCAATCAATTCCGAATATAGGATACGGTATATATTTCCCGAACACAAATGTTGCCAGACCTCCCTATACATGTACATGTTGCCAACACAGAAGTAGGTAGCTATTCCTGGCATCCATAATACTTCTGTGTTTGATTCGTTTGTTTCATCTGCAAATTTTGCAATCGTACATAAGAATCAACCACTAAGGACCTTAGTATATGTTTAAAAAAATGCAGGTCCAAGCACTTATTCCCTGAAGCATGCCACATGTGACATATTTCCAATCAGTGGCTTTAGCATTATTACTTCTTGCTGCATACGTCCAGTTAGCCTGTACTCAATGTATCATGTGGAAAATTAATTTAATAAAAACACGTGTGTGAGGGACTTTGTCAATGGCTTTCTGGAAATCATGATATATAATGTCAACTGCTTTACTTTCATCAGACTTGTTAAAAAATGTTGTGCAATAAGTCAAGTAGATATGTCAGACATGGACGTATATTTCGAAAACCATGATGTGAATCCGAAGGAAGCCTCTTTTCTTCTAGATGATGAATGAGTTTATCTTTGATTGCTGTTTCAAGTAATGTACACATGATTGAAGTTAACTGATGAGACGATAAATTAGCGGGGAATTATTATATATTTTTTTTTTTTTTTAATAAGGGAGTGAAAAAATGTAATGTTATCCTTTACTTCCACTCACAATAACTAGATGATATATAAATTTAATTTATCATGGTTTGTGTTTACAAGACGGTATGAGTAGTTAAACAAATATGAAATTAATCTTCATAAATCTTCATATATAGTTGTCACAATTACATGGAGAAGTGGCCCTATTTTTGTTGATTTTTAGCTTCTAAAACACCTCTATATTATACACAAACCCTCTCTGAACTAATGCACTAAGCACACTGATATAAGTATGGATGGCAAGTTTAGAATCTCCTAGAAGCGTCTGGTTACAAGCAGGTGGGTTGGTGCAATCAACTCAGCCAGTACTACCAGAATGTAGATGTAGGTCATATTTACATAGGATGTACATTTACATCAGCCGCAGTGAAAAGGTTAAAGAGGTAGGGAGGATCAGCAAGAAAAGGCTTGCTGATCCCTTAGTGGGAGTAAATTCTGGAGGTGGGACTTTCAGTTCCAATCTTCTGGGGCTATCTGCAACACAAACGTGACAGGTGATGGGGTCGCCACATCCTTACACTTTTGCCATATAGTTGAGTATTGTTTCGCAGCTTTCAGTATATCATCATTGGTACATTCAATATTAAACGTGATTTTGCGATGCTTACTTGTACTAAATTCATCACCTATTGATACTTGATTAACTAAGTCATATTTAGTTGCAAAGATTAGATGCTCAAGCACGTCATTGGCGAGCTTTCTTGCAAATGATTGTACTAATCAGATCGTATATGAGATGTAAGACCCCAACTTAATACAGGCATGTTGAAATTATAAAAAAGTAAAACTCCTTGGCTATTGCTTAGCTTTGCAATTTGATCGAAAATGTGTCTATCAATATACAGTTGTTGATTGTGCTCGGGTCGGTACATTAATCCAAGGGTTATTCTTTCGTAGACAATATTTTGTATATTAACGTAAATAACATCCATATTATTCATTGATTGTTTGGAGATTAATACGGGATGGAGATAATCATTAATATACGACAGTACACTTCTTCCATTTCTGTTTGACTAAGTACATTCAAACATTATGTATCCAGGGATGGTGTATTCTGTTAGGACCGATAATTTGTTGCGCATACTCCGACCAATTGCTAAACATACATTAACCCTTTCGAGCTCCAATACGCTTTTCTGTTCTGTTTCAGGCTACTATTAGACGATTTTATTTAGATTAGTAACGGTATATGGAAGTCAAAGGGTTGATTGAGATAGTATTTACCCTTTTAACCCCTAACTATCGGCGCGCAACATAAGTCGAGTATAATAAATCTGACCTATCTGGCGGCGCGCGACATAGGTCGTGTGGCAATTTCAGCACGTAATGTTGCTGAAAGAGAGAGACAAGTGGTGGCAGGAGAGTAGCGAGCGTATGACTGCTCCAGACCACCGCGGCGAACCTACTGACACGAATCCCACCTCCTCCCTCCCTCTCTCACTCGCTACATACTGAATTGTATGGGGAAAGTACCGAATTACATGCTTTTTGCACTCGTGTTGTGCGGTTGTTGCAAGAAAACTAGTGGTCATAAAAGGATCGTTGTCATGTCATTGGAAAGCTCTGTTTATGCCCTTTCAGGGATAGATACTTGTTTTACGCTCTGGGTCTTATTTAGGCATGAAAATGATCACGTAAACAGCCCGATTTTGGGTAAAAACACCCCGCTGGTGGCTACATATTATATACCGCCTAGGCCGCTCATAAGGTGTTAATACCCACAGATTCTTCCTAAGCTGCATAAAATCTTCTAATGATAGCCAAAATAAACTGCTAAAATGTTAATAGGGTTATTAGACTGGAAACCAGTGCAGGTATGAATTGATATAGTTACATGGTTACAACTGTGCTATACGTTGATTCTTCGGACTGTCCACGACTAGCTGTGTTTTCTGAATGAAATGTAAAAACTGCATTGTTTAGGATTGTGAGGAGCTCTGTCTCCGTGTTCCCTGGGAACTGTAGTGGGGATCAGCGGTAGTTCTGAGGGTCTGGGCTAAGGGCCCGTTCACACCAACGCCGGAACCAGACATATTGCGGCGCAAATTGTCCGACCATCTCCGTCGGAAAAAAACAGACGTGGTAACAACCATTAAAATGATTCATGAACCTGGTGAAGCGTTCACACTGGTGGTCCGAATCATATCAGAACCTTGCGGCGCATATAGTATGTCGACGGACTGTTTACATCAGAATATGTCTGGTTCCGGCGTTGGTGTGAACGGGCCCTAACTGTATAGGAAAAATGCCGCTGCTGAGGAGTCATGTCTCCGTGTATCAACAGGATCTATAGCGGTGATCAGCGGTAGTTGCGAGGGTCTGGGATGACTGAATAGGAAAGATGCCGCTGCTGAGGAGATGGAAACACAACCTTTGAATATGGTCGGTGATGGCGGGGGGTGGGGGTATGATTTCAAAGCTCAACTATTTCCACATTCATAGATTCCCGCCGTATTATGGGGTTTCCTAATTTTGTTTTAATTGGCACTCTTGTGAAACTAAACCCTCCTTGCAATTTGTTGAGTCTGTCCGGACGTTTAAAAAGGCATGGGCATAAAATATAACCTCAAGGTTTGTCTTCGTGTATTTGTGAATAATGCTTGAACATATTTAGGATTCAAAACATTTATAGCTTGACACTGTCCAGTAAATCAATTCCCTTGACAGCTACGATTCTAGACATCTCGTTACCTGATAACCTCCTACCTAGTTGTAGCATGTTTACAAAAACTAATATATAAAAAAACCTAACGTAAATTTGGTCAGTTTTATACTTGGTTAAAGTGGACAAAAAAGTAAAGGGACTGTTGAGTTGCCCTATCCCAGACACAGGATCTAAATCATCTTCTTTTCCTTGTCTATTCGTGGTGACTCGTGGATAGTAGAGCAGCCAACTAACCTTACCTATACCGGTAATAAGCATAAGGATGTCTCATTTATCGCCAAATCCAAAATGGTAGCCATTGACCGCTGAAAAGATTCTCATTTGTGGGAGCACTAGCCAGATTTTGGGCAGGTTATGCTCACGCATATAAAGTGTTCAAATATATGTCCGGGTTTTTTCGGGTTTTGGTAGTGAGGACATTCCCACTCGCACCAACAGTCCAACAGTGCTACCGATTACTGTCAACCAATGTATTTGGTTTCAGCTTTATCTTAGTAGTGTTCCAGCTACATGTGTCCTGCATACACCACTGAGCAACATATTTACACCGAAACCCAACAGCAGATGATCAAAGGCATCTGGGCCCAATATACAATCCACATTATGGTGGTGTTAACATAATTAATAGCTTCGTGCCATTCTAGTGATTAGGGTTATCTCATTTCCCGTGTAAGCAGCCTCTGGTCAGCTAATGATTCGGACAAACGGCTTGACACTGTAGGACGGTGAACTAATGAACCAACTACGGCACACTTCGGATATTGACGGATAGTTTACGAGGGTGTATATTGCAACAAGGACGGAACATGTCCTAAAGTCGATGTCATTAATGTGCTCTATATATGTTTGAAGCTCTCTTGGACTGCATTGTATATGTATGTATATACTCAGGCACATTCCACATAATTGGGGGTGGCCGACTCGAGACAGAGCCCGAATAGAAACTACATTTAATGTTTCAATTCTTAGGGTACGTGACCATTTTCGAGTTCCATCGCCCCTTACTCTGTTTCATCTAGTAGGTGCATTCTACAAGGGACGGAGGATTCCTAGCTTCTTGCCCCCATTAAATTTTAATTATTAATACATGTTTCCTGAATTTCTATTTCCAAGGTTCAGGCAATGAGTGTTGAGTCTCAAAATGTATCATTATATGTGACCTGAATTGTAAATATAGCACCACCTATATCTATTGTTCAAGTCATTTTTGAGTCATAATTTGTGATTATTACGTTATAGGTTTAACTTGTAAAATTTCCTATTATAACAAATGTCACTAATTGATATACAATATATAGTTAATATTTAAAAACATATCAGAAGTGGTATTGTGATCTGATTCGGTGATGTTATTTATATAGGATATCCGACCTCGGTTGTATAAAAACTAGTTCGGTGCCGTGGTGATTGTTGACAGTTTCACATTGTTCGGTCAACAATTAGTAATGGACAACTACCTTAGATAGAATCATACAATCACAATCTTGCTTGCATAGTGTTGTTTCAGTTCAGCATGCACTATGGTAGCTTCTGTATTGTAGTTCTACGTACATTAACACAAATATTCAATATATCTCGCACGGAATATATTTGTCCAGGAAATTAAGATCTGCTGATAATTATAGCATGTTGGAATACATTTCATGTGTGTGTTATGCATATTAGTTATCAATATATTCACAATTGTATGGTTGATGGTTACGTTCATGAACAATTTAATTCATCGTAAACAGAGTTCCTGAAATATTATCTAATATGGATATACAAAAAGGTATACATTATTATGTTCAGTAAATATCTATAGACTACGCAAAAACCGTTGCATATGGCAATCCAGTTTAGCTACTTTGCGTGAAAGTTTGTTTTTCATCTATCTATTGTTACGACCGGCACAACGAAATACACAAGGGCACTTAATATTGGACTAGAAGATAGGCTATATCTGCAACAATGGTACGCTATTTCCAAACCCTCGAACTATTAACCTAAGAAGTGCGCATGGGGGTAATTAGAAACGTCCCCCTGTGCTGACGTATTTGAGCTGTTTCCATCACTAAAATATTGATTTTACCATAAATAGCATTAATACTTATCCATACGCGCCTATTATGGGTTCATTATAAAGGTATTAACCTGAAACAACAATAAAACGAGTGAAAACAACGTTTGGATGGTAAAAATCGGAGATACAGGCCGCGAGTTATATAATGTATGGGTGAGGCAACCTGCTTTCCCGCCAATTTCCCCCAAGGCCACTGAGACACAGTCGATCGATACTCTCTCACTCTCTCTTGCACTCGCTTGCTAACAGAGATGACAATGCCCTGCTTGCAACTCGCTAATGTTAGCACGAAAATATACCTCAGAATAAGGGAATAACAGGGAAAATAGGTGATAACTGAAGGAGGGGAGGAAAGTGGGGAAGGAGAGGAGGTAGAGGAGTGATATTTTGCATGGCCCAGGGTCCCCCCCCCAAAAAAAAATAATATTTCGATGTTTAACCCTTAAAAAGCGGCTCACCACTTAAGTCGTGTTGAAAAAACTGGCAAAAAAACGGGTGAAAAAAGGGTGGAAATCGAGTGAAAATGGGTGGGATAGTAATGATCCATACGTCCGACATCTGTGGCCTCCCGGCCCACACTAACTCCAGTTCCCCCACCGCGCGTGAGGATGACAGTGTAACCAATAGTTCGCTAAAAGTGAGCAAGGTAGCAAAATCTGCTAAACTTCCATCTTCGAGGTAACACTGTCAGTGCTCCACGAGTGCTACGTAGCTGTATGTGGCGTCATTGTGTAGCGATTTCCACCTAGTTTTCGGCGCAATACAGTTCCTTTCATACTGATGGTTGATATAGCAGTCAGAACGGCCCAGAAAGGCCCAAAACGGCCACAGAGCACCCGCTAGAGGAGGGTTAAAGTTGATTTTTTTTTCTCTGACTCTTAAGAGTCTTCCCGCAGTTCCCGGGTTAAGCCGGTGAACAAAACACTTACACCCTCCAGAGTTAATCTACTGGATAACGGAGTATCAATTAACTAGGGTTAAGTGTACTTCTACAAAGGCTTTCCGGTGACGTGACGGCAAAGCCTACTCACAACAGGAGTACTTACGTTAATAAAATGCTCTCAATTAGTAACAATGCTTAAATAAACTATAACATGATTTAATAAAGGATATATACTTACGTTAACTTTAGTGTGAGTCTGAACTCAACACTAAACTCTTCAATGCTCTATGAAAACACTGGAAGTCTAGTCCTACAGCAAACAGATATGGAATCCTCTGAAAACGTCTGATGCTTTAAGATGCTAGTCGAATATAGAACAGGAATAATGCAGGGGCAGGCCACCAAAGCGTGTATCTTAAATACACCAACAAGTATTATACATATATATAAAACAAGGGAATGCAACAACTCTGTGACAGCACTAATAACAGCCACTCAAAAACAGTACTTCCTTAACCAAAGTAACAGCCAAACTGGGTTGTTTCCCATGCATCAACCTAGGCTAAAATAATACGTGAATAATTGCTAAAGCATACGCAGTTAAAGTTAATAAACACAATTCTGTCTTTCTTACTAATAAAGTCTAGCAGCGGTATAAAAGGTACAAGGAGCCTAGGCAGAGCTCAAGCATGCTCGTAGCCTACTGTCTCCCCTGAACAGATTTCCCTTATCATACGTTAAGTGACTAGGAGGCTCTATTGGTAAGTCCAGATCACAAGTATCTGGTCTTACCCTGGCACTCCGCAAAGGTCAACAAAATGAGGTAGCAAGCCTACAAGCAAGAGTAGGCAAAAGCCCTTCGCTTGTATGCTGCTACGCTCGCAAAGGAAAAATATGCACAAGGGTTACAGGCTACCTAGTTCCGTCGAAGTCGTACAGGCTCTGACTTGCCATATACATAACTCAGACAACGACCAAAGATACCCTCCACTGTCTAGCATTAAATAGTAACAAAGAACAACCCAATAATTAGAAGCACCCAATAATATGACTCCATGTGACTATGACTCTAATAATCCCTAAAGCTAGTGCAAAACATATATGTGAGAACTGGTGCTGGTAATACGACTGGCCGACTATGGAAGTCGTATGCAGAACCAGAAGGGATGAGTAATTGAATAAAGATAAGAAGTATTGGTAGGAAGGAGTTCAGAGAGAGGAACAGCAGTAAAGAGGGTTAGCTTGGGGACAGAATGCAAGGGACGTCTAGGACCAAGCACAACATACCAAGCTCTAAGGAGAGACGCGGGAAGGAAGCCCGCACCACCGAGGTAAGACAGCGGCCTCCAATCACAGACAACTACGTCATGAAGAGCAGGCGTCATATGACACGCCAGGCCCACCATCCAATCACGAGCGGGTGGAATGCACACGTACATAGACACGCACATACTAACACCTCGCTGCTTCCCTGTCTCTCTCTCCCGTTGTGCACACTACATATCTTATAACTCTATCAATGATATAAAATACTTTCAAGTGTCACAGACAAGAATAAAGACAACCACTGATCTGTCTGTGACAACATGAACACTAAGAAAGAAAGAACATCGTTCTACGATTATTACAGCCCATTTCACTGCCCTGGCGAGCGCTAGCGAGTACGAGTACATTCTGGCAAGCTGGCCAGCGTAACACTATCTATCTATGCGCTCAGGTCCATTCCCCACTTTTCCTATTTTTATTTTTATTTTCTATTTATTTTTTATTTTTATTTTGTTTCATAGCCTTTTTTATAATACAAAAGAGGACATTAGCCAAGAGAACATTAGCCAAGCAGCTTGCATCTCGCAAGCTGCTTGGCTAATGTTTACAGAGAATATACCAATACACCAAGAGGTAGTGTTTGTGCTTCCATCATTGCAGGACATATTAATGATGTCCGATAAATGAATACCATTCTGAATAACTTAAGTCAGCATTGTTGCTTCCAAGAGTTAAGGGGGGTCACCGTTTTTTGTTTTATCTTTCTCTCCTTTTTTCTCTTTCCCTGGCTCATATCCATTCGGCCCCATTCAGTCAACTGTTTTAAGACGTTTATCCCCATTCAGGTGTCGATTTCTTCCTGGCGAGCGATAGCGAACCAGCATTGTATGGTGAAATCCAGCTTCGCCGGAGAAATTTTTCTATCAAAATTTTTAGAAATTTATCTTACTGTAAAAACAAAAATATATATATATATATATGCTGGCTCGCTACCGCTCGCCAGGACAATATTGATACCTGGATGGGGGTAAACGTCTTATTACAGTAGGCTGAATGGGGCTGAATGGATACAAGCCAAAGAGAGAGAGAGAGAGAGAGAAAAAAAAAAAAAAAACTAGGTGGGCTCGTGAGGGACACAATGGAGGTGGTGTTCCTGAGCCATAGATATACAACAAGGGCAAAATACTACAGAATATTCGCTGTAAGTAGGCGAGAAATCATGACCTCTATCCTCGGTAACTCAAAAAGGGCTAGAGCAAATTGTCTGTACATTTCCACATCTATTCCTTGACTGACTCTTCCCAAATGGTAGAAATAATAGCTTAATTACTCTAGTCGTTTTTTAGTTATAGAGGTTAGAGGTCATGATTTCTCGCCTACTTACAGCGAATATACTGTAGCAGCCGTAGCTCCACGTTCAGGCACCAACAAGTTCGGGGAAGAAGTGTGCAAGGTTGCCCAGATTTATTAATTGAAAGTCTCCAACATTACTACATCATATTAGCCTCCCACATCTGAGACATTATGGTAAATTGCCTAGAAGTGTTGTAGAGTGGCATACAGTCCAGGCATTCAAATATCGCCTTGATAAATATCTTGCCATGAACCCCCTACTGATTGAGTTTGTGCCTGAGTAAAGTTACCGTTTCAGTATCGTACATAGTACTATAATTTTGTTTTATGATCACAGTATTTCTGGAGCTGCAGCTCTTCAATTGATGGCTGTAACATTTTTTTTTTTTTTTTTTTTTTTTACAAGCAGCCTAGTATGGACCATTAGGTATGTTGTTGCCTGTCTTCCTTTGTATTCCTTTTTAATGTTATATTGGTTAAGTCAATTTTGTTAAATACATCTTGATATACAGTATGTAACACGTTCACTTAATAGTATTATAATAATTTTGATAGTAACGCTAAATCTAACCATATGCATTTAAAAAAGTTAAAGTTAGTTTTTATTACATTCATTTTCACACGAGCTCTGCCTACTTTATGAGGGATGAATGTTCTGCCCACAATATAATGATAATGCTAACATTTATCGTCCTTATGTTTATGTCAGGATTAAGCATTGCAAGAATACGATATATCCCATAAACTTAAGCCGACACACACACACCCCTATGATAATAGCCATAGCAAGAGTTATAATAAAGGGGGACAAGTTTATGAGGCTGAACATAATGTATAATAGTTTATGAGGCTGAACATAATGTATAATAGTTTATGAGGCTGAACATAATGTATAATAGTTTATGAGGCTGAACATAATGTATAATAGTTTATGAGGCTGAACATAATGTATAATAGTTTATGAGGCTGAACATAATGTATAATAGTTTATGAGGCTGAACATAATGTATAATAGTTTATGAGGCTGAACATAATGTATAATAGTTTATGAGGCTGAACATAATGTATAATAGTTTATGAGGCTGAACATAATGTATAATAGCAGAAAAGTAAACCATTATTCAATCACCAGCCAGGCGATGTAACTGGTATTTGGCGACAACACTGGACATAATATCAGAGGTAACTGTGCAGGTACAGTACATAGATAAAATAAATAACGTATAATTTGCACTTAAGGTGTAACATGTATATGCAAACAAATTACAACACAAATGCTGAGTTATTAGAGATGTATTTATCCAATATATGTATAAGTTTTTATCTACTTCAATTTCAATATCTTGAAACGATTAACCCGGGAACGGCAAGAACATTCTTATGAAGTTTTGGTGGGTAAAGGCGACGATCCTTTTAAGAGGTAAGGCCTATAAAAAATCTTTTAACACATTACAAGCGGGTGGGTCGGTAACTTCTTCTACCCGCCAAGCGGGTGCTATTGCCCTAAATGGGGTTGTTTCTGTGCTCTTTTTCATGCATAAACAAGACCCAGAGCGTAATACAAGTATCTATCCCTGAAAGGGTGTAAACAGAGCTTTCCAATGACACCCGAACCATCCTTCTACGACCACTGGTTCTCTTGCAACGATCGTGCAACACGAGTGCAAAAACCCTAAAATAAGGTAATTTCCTTACATAATTCCCAGTGTAGCGAGTGAGAGAGGGTGGAGGAGGGTGTAATAAATTTCAGTCTACCCACGGCGGTGGTGGCGAGCGGTCAGGAAGCAATCTATGCTCCTCGCACTGCTCAGCTCTCTCTCAGAGCACATTACGTGCTCAAAATTGCACTCGACATATGTCGAGGCCCGCATATGGGCACGTTTTCTTTAACTCGACATATGTCGAGCGCCGATGGTTAAGGGTTAAAAGGCCCCAGTAGCACTTAAAATAAAAGAATAGGTGATTAAGTGAGATAATTCCCCTCCATACCTCCTATCACTCCTCCACATGTGTCAAAACCCACTCCTTCCCCCCTTCAATTATCACCTATTCTTCCTCTTATTCCCTTGTTTATCGGTTTATTTACCGCGCCAACATCTCCAATCCGGTTCTAAGGCGTGGTCATGTGCCTACCGAGAGCTTGGTGTGAGAGAGAGTGAGAGAGAGAGAGAGACTCAGTCTGCTTCTAGGCTTGGGAGAGGGAGGGTGTTCATTGCGTCTGCCTCACATTTCATGAATGAACGGTCGGCAATAATTCGCGATTTTCACCCTCCAAACACTATTCCTTCTTGTTTAATTGGTGTTACATGTTAATATCTTCATATTAACCCTTTCACGCATTTATGATGCAGAGGTTGACAGATTAGCAATGAGAAATAGAGTTCTCTCACTCTTATAATTACCTCTCCAAAATTAGTTTTCTGTCCACAGCTACCTCAAAGACAACTACAGAGGTTGAAGTAACTAAACTAAAGGTTTATAAATACCCCTGATGGTAACAAAGGCTTTAAAGTATCTCCAATAGGCTCAAAATCGCGTCATATGTCGGAGAGGGTTAAATGTAAAATAGGCGCATATGAATATACAATAACGATATTTATCGTAAAATGGCGATTTTAGGCGGGAAGTAAGCCTAATATGGCCGCCCAGTAGTAGGGTGTTCACTACATATAGCTCACCTTTTAAAGGTTAAAAATAGAATATTACGGACTTTTTGATAAATTTATATTTCTAATGTTTTGGAGGGCTAACATATTTCATATTATTAGAACATTCAAACATACATTATCCACATTTAGTCAGTGATTATTCAGGTATTTAGAGCTTGGTACGTGGTAAACCTGCGTTGTTTATTAGGGATGCTATGCAAACGGAGAGGTAAATGTGGCTTTGATGGAGCAAGTATGACTGTTTGATATGCTGGGTGTGAGAGCGTGTTTATGTGTGTATGGTTGCCTCAATCCGTGTACCTTATGTGTGTGTGCGTACCTATGTATGATTGCTTGGCGTGTTTATCGTTCTATAAGCACAATAAATATGTATGCAAAAAATGCAAAGGCCGTTTTCTACGGAGGCTTAACCTGACAGCTGCATTATTTTGGTTTGAACTATTATAGCTGCCTGTGTACAACTACCACTTTGTGTTTATATTTCCCAATGATATATGCGTCCTCCATTATATTAGATCACTGAGGATCCTACAGAGGCCAAATAAATATATTGGTAGTTTGAATAATATCTATCTATCTATCCATTATCGGTCGCCTTACTCCTCTTTACGAGAGAGGCCATACAGAAAATGCCCCAAAGCAGACCTACCCCCGTGAGAAGGACAACCCATGCCAGTTAACTGAAGGACTTACAAGATTGACCACTCAATTTAGGGTCCGTCTGACTCCGAGGCCTTCTATGTATATTTTGTTACGACCGGCACTACGAAATAAACAAGGGCACTTAATAATCGACTAGATGATAGGCTATATCTGCAACAACAGTACGCTAATTCCAAACCCTCGAACTATTACGCCGGTGAACAAAACACTTAAACCCTCCAGAGTTAATCTATTGGATAATGGGGTATCAATTAACTGGGTTTTAGTGCACTTCTACAAAGGCTTTCCGGTGACGGCAAAGCCTACTCACAACAGGAGTACTTTACGTTAATAAAATGCTCTCAAGTAATAACAATGCTTAAATAAACTATAACAAGATTTAATAAAGGAGTATATGCTTACGTTAACTTTAGTGTGAGTCTGTACTCAACACTAAACTCTTCAATGCTCTATGAAAACACTGGAAGTCTAGTCCTACAGCAAACAGATATGGAATCTTCTGAAAACGTCTGATGCTCTAAGATGCTCGTCAAATATAGAACAGAAATAATGCAGGGGCAGGACACCAAAGCGTGTATCTTAAATACACCAACAAGTAGGATACATATATATAAAACAAGGGAGTGCAACAACTCTGTGACAGCACTAATAATAGCCACTCAAAACAGTACTTCCTTAGCCAAAGTAACAGCCATACTGGGTTGTGCACCATGCATCAACCTAGGCTAAAATAATACGTGAATAATTCCTAAAGCATACACAGTTAAAGTTAATAAACACAATGCTGTCTTTATTACTAATAAAGTCTAGCAGCGGCATACAAGGTACCAGGAGGCTAGGCAGAGCGCAAGCAGCTCGTAGCCTACTGTCTCCCCTTGAACAGATTTTCCTTATGTTACGTTAAGTGACTAGGAGGCTCTCTTGGTAAGTCCAGATCTCAAGTATCTGGTCTTGCCCTGGCGCTCCACAAAGGTCAACAAAATGAGGTAGCAAGCATACAAGTAAGAGTAGGCAAAAGCCCTTCGCTTGTATACTGCTACACTCGCAAAGGAAAACTATGCAGAAGGGTTACTGGCTACCTAGCTCCGTCGAAGTCGTACAGGCTCTGACTTGTCCTATACATAACTCAGACAATGACCAAAGATACCCTCCACTGTCTAGCATTAAATAGTAACAAACAACAACTCAATAATTAGAAACACCCAATGATAATATACCATGTGACTATGACTAATAATCCCTAAGCTAGTGCAAAACATATATGTGAGAACTGGTGCTGGTAATACGACTGGCCGACTATGGAAGTCGTATGCAGAACCAAAAGGGATAAGTAATTGAATAAAGATGAGAAGTATTGGAAAAGAAGAAGTAAAGAGAGAGAAACAGTAGTACAGGGGGTTAGATTGGGGACAGATTGCAAGGGATGTCTAGGACCTAGCACACCATGCCAAGCTCTAAGGAGACATGCGGGTAGGAGCCCCCCAGCACCAACACCAAGACAGCGGCACCCAATCACAGACCACTACGTCATGAAGAGCAGGCGTCATATGACGCGCCAGGCCCGCCATCCAATCACGAGCGTTGGAAACTCCGCCCGAGCAAGGAAGGCACACGTACATACACGCACACATAATACCACCTCGCTGCCTCCTTCATCTTTTTCTCCTTGCAACTTCACACTACATATCTTATACTCTATCAATGATATAAAATACTTCCAAGTGTCACAGACAAGAATAAAGACCACCACTGATCTGTCTGTGACAACATAAATACTAAGAAAGAAAGAACATCGTTCTACGATTATTATAGCCCATTTCACTGCCCTGGCGAGCGCTAGCGAGTACCAGCACATTCTGGCAAGCTGGCCAGCGTAACAATTTTTGGAACTATTTTTTTACAGTAGTGTGCGGCTAGTCCACCTGCTTTATCTTAGGTGAGTAGTACGGATTTGTATAAGGTTTACTCCCCTAGAAAGGTTGCCGACCAAGGCTGACGAGTCCTATCCACCCGGATTTGTATAAGTTTGTCTCCCCTAGATGGGTTGCCGACCAAGGCTCACGAGTCTCCATATAACTGCCAAATATGAAACCAGAGTCAGTCAGTCTGTACTGATATCCTACAGCATACAGGATTGATCTGTAGTTAATTGATGATTTATTCAATTTAGTCCTATGGGGTAAATATATTGTAAAATAATTATAATAATGTCCATCCCCATCCATCAATTGCTCGATAAGTTGATGTCCTGAGCACTTAAAAGTAGTCCAGATCTAATCACCAAATTTGTTCATAGGATCCTAAAATAACGAACACATTATTCACCTGCATACCTTTCTTTAGTCATGTCACTCATAGTTGCATACAATAAGAACATAAGAAAATGGGAGTCTGCAGAAAGCCGATTGGCTTAAGCAAGGCAGATCCCTGTCCCACACAACCCCAATTACAAAGCCCAATTATAGGCTCAACACTCTAATACCCTGAGGATCATCTTACCAAAACGGTTAGAGATTAACTCAGGATTACGGGGGTCTGCAGAGCGCTGATTGGCCCAACCCTGCTGATCCCCCTTCACACCCAACCCTTCTCGTCCATATGCTTATCCAATTTTATCTTAAAGCTCCCTATCGTTTTTAATCCCACTATAGCACTTGGTAGTCCATTCCACCCATCTACAACTCTGTTACCAAACCAATATTTGCCTATATCTTTTCTGAAACGAAATTTATCTAATTTGAAACCATTGGTACGAGTTCTTTCGCTATCACTGAGCTTTAGTACATTTATCATGTCCCCTTTGTTAATCCCACTAACCCACTTGAACACCTCTATCATATCCCCTCTAACTCTGCGTCTCTCTAACGAATGTAAGCCTAATTTCTTCAACCTTTCTTTATACGGAAGATTTCTAATATTATGGATCATTTTTGTCATTCTACGTTGTACTCTCTCCAATGAATCTATGTCCATTCTGTAATAAGGACACCAAAATTGAACAGCATAATCCATATGGGGTCTCACTAATGACAAGTAAAGTTTTAAGATAACATCAGCAGTTCTGTTACTCACACTCCTTGAGATGAACCCGAGAATCCTGTTTGCCTTGTTTCGAACGCTTATACACTGTTGTCTAGGCTTCAAATCATTGCTAACAAACGCACCTAGATCTTTCTCACAATTCGAGTTTTCTAATTCCACATTAGCTAGTTTATATTTAACGTTTGTATGCATCTTCCCTATCTTTAATACCTTGCATTTGTCAATGTTAAACTTCATCTGCCAATTTACTGACCATTCGTGCAAGGTATCTAGATCCCTTTGGAGGCACTCTATATCTCTATCTGAATCAATTGTTCTCCCCATTTTGGTATCGTCTGCAAATTTACTTATCCTACTAGTTATACCTAAATCAAGGTCATTTATGTATATAACAAACAACAGAGGACCTAATACAGATCCCTGGGGGACACTACTTTTGACTGATCCCCATTCTGACTTCGTACCATTTATGCTGACTCTCTGCTTCCTACCAATTAGCCATGACCTAATCCATCCCAACAACGCCCCACCTATTCCATGCGCCTCAACCTTTCTCATCAATCTCTCATGGGGGACTCTGTCGAAAGCTTTACTGAAATCTAAATATATTATATCATATGACTTGTCATTATCTACTGCTTCATATACCTCTGAGAACAAACTAAGCAAATTAGTAAAGCAAGAACGTCCCTGAGTGAATCCATGCTGAGAAGAATTTATTAAATTAAATGTATCTAAGTGGTTTCTAATTTTACTAGCAATAGTTGACTCTAGTAGCTTTCCTATGATTGATGTAAGACTAATGGGACGGTAATTGGATGCTATTGATTTGTCACCTTTTTTGAAGATCGGAACTACGTTTGCAAGCTTCCAAGCTTCTGGAACTATACCTGTCTCCAATGACTTGTTAAATAAAAATGTTAATGGATAACTTAACTCATCCCTACATTCTTTTAATACTCTAGTACTCTAAATAGGTTTTAGTTTTACTATGTAGTTTCCAATGCCAATGAGAATGGGGATCTACCTACATGGTTCCCAAATTTCATCTCAATATCTAAAAATCTATTACTGAAAATAAAAATGGTCTTATTCACAGACCACAGAGGTTTGGAATGCATATTTGAGTCTCCGGTAGCACAGTATTGTTAATATACATCGATAAAGCACATTTCAATCCAAAATCCAAAAAATATATGACCTCCAATGATAATTAACAAATACTATTCAGATTCCACTTGTGATCCACAAGAAGAACTTTAGATAGGGTGGTTGTGGGGTTTTGAACAGAAATATTGAGAGTGTAAATGAGAGGTTAAATGGAACAATTTTAGCGTCAGGCGAAAGCGATAAGGATATTCAGTCTCATGCTAAAAATGATGACTATAATGCAAATGATAGTAGTGATGGTGCAACGGAAGATGGAAATGTCGCTAAAAACAAAGGTAAATTAGGTATAAAGAAAAGAAGTAAATTGAGAGTATATTACACAAACTGTAGGAGTCTATGTAACAAAATGAACGAACTTAGAGCCCTTGTTAGCAAAGAAAATATAGACATAATAGCGCTAACTGAAACGTGGATTAATACAGAAACCAGGTATTTTTTAGCAGAATTTGATATACCAGGATATAGTTTGTTTAAATATGACCGAACAAGTAAGAGGGGTGGCGGTATAGCAGTGTTTGTCAGGAGTACATTAAAAAGCTGTATTAAATCAGGTATTAGACTAAATAACGATGATGAAAGTGTTTGGGTAGAGGTTAACGAAAGGTAGTGAGACCATAGTTATTGGAGTTATGTATAGACCGCCAAATATGAGTAGAAATGACGGAACGTCATTATGGGAGGAAATTAAAATGGCATCAAGGTTTAGCAATGTGTGCATTATGGGGGATTTTAATTTTCCGAATATAGATTGGCAGCATCAAATAGGAGACTCTGATTCTGAGGAGTTTATAGAGGTAGTACAAGATAGTTTTTTATTTTAATTCATAGATACGCCGACTAGAGGTTATAATATTCTCGATTTAGTTTTCAGTAACAATGAACATATGATAAATAATGTAGAGATAGGGGACCACCTAGGAAATACTGACCACAATTCTGTGTATTTTAATATACAATGGAAAGGTAATACCAGAGAGAATACAACATTAATACCTGACTTTAGAAAAACCAATTATGGTGGGTTAAGAAGAGCCCTATTAGCGGACCCTATGGTCAAAAAATTAAGTCGATCCAGGTGTCCAAATGAGTGTATCCCGTCTCAGGCACCTGTCATCTTAAGGCAGGAAGAGACGTCAACCTTGGTAGATACATACGATAATTTTATCAAGTCAGTATTCAATGCACAAAATAAATACATCCCCAAAAGAAAATTTAGATCAACACAGAACCAACCCAAATGGATGAATAATAGACTATTAGATCTTCTAGGACAAAAGAGAGGAATATATAGAAAAATTAGAAAAGGCGAAATTCACCTACTTGCTTACTATCAGAATCTATCAATATTATTTTTATTAATCTCACCACCACACCCCCAATGAAATTAATTAAAGTATATATGATCCACCGGGATTCGAACCCGGGTTATCACACACATATTTTTGCCACCTTAACCATTACACCACCAGGACGGTTAAGACAGGTAACAAAGGATATTAGGAAAGACAAAATAAATTATGAAATTAAGGTTGCCTATGTCTCAAAAAATAATCCTAAAGCTTTTTACCAACTATATAAATCCAAGGTTAGAGATGTAATTGGTCCCCTTAAAACTTCGATAGGAGAAATGACAGAAAATTATTTAGAAATGTGCAGTACATTAAATAGTCAATTTCTTTCCGTTTTCACTAATGAAAATTTGGCACAGTTTCCAGAAGTCCGTAAGGTATATAGCGATAGTATAGAAAATAGGTTAAGTACGGTTACTATAAGTAGAAATGATGTGCTTATGGAAATTGACAGACTGAAACCTCATAAATCGCCTGGTCCTGATGAGGTATATGCTAGAGTATTAAAAGAATGTAGGGATGAGTTAAGTTACCCATTAACATTTTTATTTAACAAGTCATTGGAGACAGGTATAGTTCCAGAAGCTTGGAAGCTTGCAAACGTAGTTCCGATCTTCAAAAAAGGTGACAAATCAATAGCATCCAATTACCGTCCCATTAGTCTTACATCAATCATAGGAAAGCTACTAGAGTCAATTATTGCTAGTAAAATTAGAAACCACTTAGATACATTTAATTTAATAAATTCTTCTCAGCATGGATTCACTTAGGGACGTTCTTGCCTTACTAATTTGCTTAGTTTTTTCTCAGAGGTATATGAAGCAGTAGATAATGACAAGTCATATGATAATATATTTAGATTTCAGTAAAGCTTTCGACAGAGTCCCCCATGAGAGATTGATGAGAAAGGTTGAGGCGCATGGAATAGGTGGGGCGTTGTTGGGATGGATTAGGTCATGGCTAATTGGTAGGAAGCAGAGAGTCAGCATAAATGGTACGAAGTCAGAATGGGGAGCAGTCAAAAGTGGTGTCCCCCAGGGATCTGTATTAGGTCCTCTGTTGTTTGTTATATACATAAATGACCTTGATTTAGGTATAACTAGTAGGATAAGTAAATTTGCAGATGATACCAAAATGGGGAGAACAATTGATTCAGATAGAGATATAGAGTGCCTCCAAAGGGATCTAGATACCTTACACGAATGGTCAGTAAATTGGCAGATGAAGTTTAACATTGACAAATGCAAGGTATTACAGATAGGGAAGATGCATACAAATGTTAAATATAAACTAGCTAATGTGGAATTAGAAAACTCGAATTGTGAGAAAGATCTAGGTGTGTTTGTTAGTAATGATTTGAAGCCTAGACAACAGTGTATAAGCGTTCGAAACAAGGCAAACAGGATTCTCGGGTTCATCTCAAGGAGTGTGAGTAACAGAACTGCTGATGTTATCTTAAAACTTTACTTGTCATTAGTGAGACCCCATATGGATTATGCTGTTCAATTTTGGTGTCCTTATTACAGAATGGACATAGATTCATTGGAGAGAGTACAACGTAGAATGACAAAAATGATCCATAATATTAGAAATCTTCCGTATAAAGAAAGGTTGAAGAAATTAGGCTTACATTCGTTAGAGAGACGCAGAGTTAGAGGGGATATGATAGAGGTGTTCAAGTGGGTTAGTGGGATTAACAAAGGGGACATGACAAATGTACTAAAGCTCAGTGATAGCGAAAGAACTCGTACCAATGGTTTCAAATTAGATAAATTTCGTTTCAGAAAAGATATAGGCAAATATTGGTTTGGTAACAGAGTTGTAGATGGGTGGAATGGACTACCAAGTGCTATAGTGGGATTAAAAACGATAGGGAGCTTTAAGATAAAATTGGATAAACATATGGACGAGAAGGGTTGGGTGTGAAGGGGGATCAGCAGGGTTGGGCCAATCAGCGCTCTGCAGACCCCCGTAATCCTGCGTTAATCTCTAACCGTTTTGGTAAGATGATCCTCAGGGTATTAGAGTGTTGAGCCTATAATTGGGCTTTGTAATTGGGGTTGTGTGGGACAGGGATCTGCCTTGCTTAGGCCAATCGGCTTTCTGCAGACTCCCATTTTCTTATGTTCTTATGTTCTTATGTTAAGAACAACAACAAAGTATGTAATTCATATTGTGCTGATGTCGACGTATGCAATAACAGTGAAAGACAACACAACCTGTCAAATTATACCTACCGAAACACTCTTCCAACCAAAAGAGATGGAGAAAAGTGTAAGAATTCCGTAAAGACAAATTTTAACCCATGTTCCAATATTCCCAGGTGTCAATAGTACCAGGGTGCCGCGCGAGGATCGGGCCAGGGGAACAAGTAATTAGACATGGACCGGGGCAGCATCTTGGCTTAAGTATCTCCCTTCGCTTGGCACTCCAGAACCTTTAGGAAATAGTGGTAGGATAACTTTCTAATGGGTGTGTTTTGAGATGTTTCCTTATAATTCAACTAATAGTTCATCTAAACAATTTAGCATGGCCAATACCAACTAAACCAGAGCCAAATAATAAGTCAACTTAAACTAATCTTACCCAACGGTACCTAGTGGTACTGATTGAGTTAGGACTGGTTGAGATCTACTGGTTGAAAGGCTCTACTGGTTTAAGTTTTCCGGTCACCGCCTTGGGGTTCTATAGCGTTTGTCTTTGTGTTTAAGGTGGCAAAGAAATTAATTATGAAATTATATATCGTTCTTTGTTTTTAAATATTGATGCATAAAAAGACCAATCTGAAAGATCTTGTATAAAATACAATAATGTATAATATTGCATTTATAATAAATCAATACATACTTATCATATAAATATGAACGGCAATGACAGTGATTGTATTTGCTTGCAATTCTAAAAATACAAACAGTCTCCAGTTGTCCCGTTCACCATTGACTCCCGTCGCCCCCCACCGGCTTGTCCAAACGACTGCTCAACGAGGAGGGGATTGGCTCTCGATATTGACTTATGTGATGTGGATAGTTCCGATGGTTATGCTCCTCGTCGAACAGTAGAGACCAGACAGGTAATCTAGATAGTTTTTACTAATTAGAATCCTAGAGAACCTTCCTAAATTGAATGAAATCGTTTATTGATAACCAGAATATAATGTAAAAATGCGTCATCAAATACTTTAAACGTCCCATACTAATAACTGTTACAGAGGCACATTTATTTATATCATGTTTGTAATATATATGCAAAGGAATGGTTGACATGATTTTTGTTCTATATGTAAGGAGACAAATGGCAGGTTGCCTGTAACGAGTATCTCCCCCAAAGCCAAAAGAGTGCCAGAGCCAAATTCAAGGGACGTTGGGAAAATGTCTGGACACACAAAGTTTAAAGCAGTTTAAGTCATAAGATGAAGGAAAGATTGAGTGAGGGAGAGAGTTCCAGAGTTTACTTGTTTAGTAGAAGAAAGGCTGAGAAATTTGCCAATTCTTGGGTCGGAGAGCTGGACAGAATAGTAGTGGGACTGTGTTGAAAGGCGGGTGCCTCACACTCATCGTAAGGGAGTGGGTAGCACTGAGAGAGCTCTGAAGAAGACTGATTGTTGTAATAGCGATAGAAAAGTGAGAGATGCAACATTATGGCGTGTAGAAAGAGGGTGTTGGGAACTAGTAAGAGGAAGTGAGTTGATGAGACAAAATGCTTTGGACTCTACTCTTTCGAGAAGTGCCTCCCCACACATGCAAACAATACTCAATACAGGGGCCCACTGTGCCCTAATACAGATCAATAAGCTGTGCTGGAGTGAAGAACCCACGGAGATGGTTGAGCACACCCAACTTTTGGGAAGCCGTTTTAGCAAGAATGGTAATAACATGATCTTTCCAAGAAAGGTCGGATGAACAACAAAATACACCTAGAATATTGAGAGAAGGTGAAGGGTTGATTTGTGTATTGTTGAAGAGTAATTGATAGTTTTCCCGAAGATTGCGATGGAAGGAGAGTTGGAGAAATTGGGTCTTAGAGGGGTTGAAAGTTGTTACTTTCAACACCTCTAAGTTTTCTCTGCCCCAGTCAGAAATAATTGATAGATCAGAAGATAGGCCATTTATGGCCCTTTTACGTGAGTTTTGATTATGTAATTTTAGACTATAGTTTGATTTATTGTTTATTGTGATTATAATTCCTATGTTGTATATAACAAGCATGGAAACAAAAATATACATAAACCTCAGTATCCGCTGCAATGTTGTCAGAAATTTTGAAAATAGACATTGAAAGCTCTCATGTTATCCAGGTTTTAATCTATAGTTGTTATACAAAATAGGAAATAGTCCCAATGTGGTGTCAGCATAAATCGCCAATAAAATATGTCTTGCCGAAGCACTGTTGTAACGCAATCCATGACAAAGATGACGCTACAGTGATGGAGTGGCACAGGTTACAGTACATGATGCCCCTCGTTGTTGATATCAATCATATCCCAATCTAACTATATATCACTGTATCTTTATCACCTATTCGTCTCAGTAATTTCTCTCTCTCTCTCTCTCTCTCTCTCTCTCTCTCTCTCTCTCTCTCTCTCTCTCTCTCTCTCTCTCTCTCTCTCTCTCTCTCTCTCTCTCTCTCTCTCTCTCTCTCTCTCTCTCTCTCTCTCTCTCTCTCTCTCAACGGCACGTAATCAGGTTTTTAGACAGACCACTATTCTGGGGCATAACATAAGTGATATTTGGGTTGATACACCATCTTTTACAGTTATGAGTATATAATAAATTTTGCACAATTAAGTACTAATATAAAGATTATGGCCGATAATTTTAATTGTAATATCAAGAATTGTTATTGAGCGTCAAATTCCCATCAGAGATACTATTAAGCAGAGCATCATATACAAGCGCTTTACTTAGACTTCCGACTGCCCTTGTATTATTGTGGTCATGAATTAGTGTACATCTCTTCATCAAAGGTTACCATCTTGTAGTATAATTGAATATCTTGGATTTTTGTGGTTTATATTTATTTTATCATCCTACTCGAGTACCTAACTTTTCCTGGGCTCTCTACCTTGGCCCGTTTCTGTTATGTTTTGCTAAGTTACAGTTGACTGTCTCTACTGCCTTCGGGTATTTTGTGTGGATAACAAATTTACTATTGTGTCTGCACCCTGCTAGGAGGCTTCTGTAGCTTACATTATATACATAGCAATAATAATAATAATAATAATAATAATAATAATAAAAATAATATTAATAATAATAATAAACTAAATAATACAAATATTAACCCACTGAGCACCAACTAATTAATAATAAAAATACACTGGAGGTGAGAAATAAAGAACAAGAAAAAAACAAACACTCACCTCGGTCATTTGAGGGTCCTAGGGTGGGGCAAGATACATAGACTAACAGGTATGTTCACTCCCGCCTGGTGTGCAGGTCAGTGACGTCAGTAGGTGTTCTCCAGTTGGAAAATGGGGTATTTATACCCAAGCCTGATATCCTTAAATCTTGGGGATATGAAAGAAAATGGAGAGTAGAAGGTAAACAAAAATAAACTCATATTCAATAATCCTGTATGCTAACATTTGTATTATTATTATTATTATTATTATTTGTTATTACTGTGTATTTATGCATTATTTTGCTTTACAAATAGTACCGGTAGTGTATCTTGTAGTCGCTCATACACACACACACACACACACGCACACACGTATAAATATATATATATATATCTATTAATCAGGGTTGTACAAAGTACCGAATAATTTTACTCAAGTTCAAGTAAAAGTATGTACTTGAAAGGTTACTTAGCTAAAAGTAAAAGTACCCACATATAAAGTTACTTAAGTTAAAGTAAAAACAAAAATATCTACTGCCTGAGGGGTTGGGTGAGAGGGAGGCTTATCAGCGCCATTTATATGTAGCGGTGAACTTTTAACTAGCCAAGGAATGTCGCACCTATACCCAGGGGCATGTCCATGGGAAATGAGGGGGGGGTTACCCATAGTCCAACTTTGTTTGCCACACCGCTTGACTATACTGTAGAATTAACCCTTGAGTATCAGCAACGTGTGCTATATTAACCCTTGAGTATCAGCAACGTGTGCTATATTAACCCTTGAGTATCAGCAACGTGTGCTATATTAACCCTTGAGTATCAGCAACGTGTGCTATATTAACCCTTGAGTATCAGCAACGTGTGCTATATTAACCCTTGAGTATCAGCAACGTGTGCTATATTAACCCTTGAGTATCAGCAACGTGTGCTATATTAACCCTTGAGTATCAGCAACGTGTGCTATATTTTATTGTAGCCAAATTTAGACGATATTATGAAGCTTAAGACGAATATCATCCATCAATACAATCAGACGATTGGGAACTGGTTTATTTAATAATTCATACATAAGGTGTCTCTTGTATGATGTACGGTTAAAATGCAAACTGCAGACCCGTGCAGTCTTGACATTAATAGTTTTTTTGGGGTTGCAAAGAGCAATCCACTGTTTCTGCATTTCTTTATTGGGGGGGAAGCGGTGAAACTGTAGATGGGGGACATTTTTATTGCTATTATTGGAATTGCATCCAGCAATAGCACAATAGGGCATATTGGAAAAAAAGCAAAGTAAGCTATTTGAAAAATTGTCAGTAAATCTGGAGGCAGCATGGAGATCTAAGTCTAATGGCTGGAGAGGGTTCACTGGACCGGGACCCAAGCCTTGACCTGAACTGGCCAGAGGTCGAGACGGGACTGACCGCTCCTCACCTGGTGAACCCTACTGAAAAATCACCTAGTGACGTCCGGCGCGCGCGGGACGAATATTTGGGCCAAAGTGAACATACCTGTTAGTCTATGTATCTTGGGGTGGGGGGGGCTCAACCATCAGCTGGTGCCGGGCGCCTCTTCAGCCATCCCGTGCCGGCACCCCACAGCTGAGCAAGGCAGCATGACAGATGTACAATGCGTTTATTTTATGTTTGTATTATTATTAGTATTGTTTAAAACGCTGTGGAAATCCATTTTAAACTATTATTTAATCAAATAATAGTACCGTCAACAACATATTAAAATCAAACGCTTGTCTAATAATGTGGATAGTATTGAGTAAAAAACATTTTATATATGTTTTATATTACGACATTTTTAGTTTTCTAGCACTATGAACTACTTGCAACAGTCGATACAGTATATACAACTAAAATAATTAAGAGTCAATAATGTTAATTTCATTTAAAAGAATCTTTTGTAGATACATGCACACACTCAAGTTCGTGGAGTATAAGGGGTTTTACCAGTTTAGAACGGTGGCCATGAATTACTTTAGTGAGATCTTCATCAAAGTTTCCGTTGGATGTATTGAAATAAAATTTGAAATATGAAAACCAACCAGGTACTGGAATAAAAGCCTAACCTAAATATATCATACACGTCATAACATTGAATACATCTGTTTAATATATCATTCAAATTGAAAAGGAAAATCCAAGTGTAATATGATTTATTGAACAAGTTCTCATCCGGGGTAAGAGGGCGTCAGACGGTAAATATTTATATTATTCGGACGAATGTTTCATGAATGGTAATGCGGCAGGTGCAAGGTGGGTATGGGAGGGTTGTGGGGTTCCATGTGTATTTAAATCTATCAGATTCGAGAAGTATTGAATTGCTAAGCTGTGTGTGTAATAATAATAATAATAATAATAATAATAATTATTATTATTATTATCCTTATTATAGACAAATATTCATAATAATACCTGTTCACTTGCAGCAGTGAGGCTGATAATCTAGAGAGTTTTTCTTAACGAAGTTGCACTGGTGAGAGTACGTCTAGGCTAACGCAAACTCATAATTATAGTCTAAGAGTTTTAACTAAAACCCGGAAATATTGGGGAACAAACTGACATTTTCAGGGTAGGTCCAGAAAAATGTGCAAAATCACATACTAAAAGTCCCCGAAAATCCCCCTTGTGCGTGTATCAAAATCCGAGATAGCGTCCAACATGGCTGCCATTTCCATTTTCTTTTGTAATATATCTCGCCTGTAGACAGGTTAGAAACATGGCTGAAAATTATATATATATAATTATGATTTAAGGTACAAATAACTCATTACAGTGATTATCTAGAGTTTACAGTAAATATTTCATTAGTCTTGAATTTCATCAAGAAAGATCTCATATCTGAGCTGTTTTTTAGGACACATGTGCTGCTGTTGAACTTTAAAGTTGGATTCATATCTGTGTCCCATGACTTTTACCATCTCCTCCTTTGCTCTGATTGTCTTGCGTATATGTGCGCAACAATCTCGCTTTCTCTCATGTTCTCAACTGTGTCTCTTCTGAATTCTCAACCCTCTGCCTAAAGCTTTCTTGTTACTCTCAAACTAAATATTTCTGCGATGTTTATCTCTCCCCTAATTCTATTGACTATCCAAAATTCTTTGACTATCTAACTTCTAAAGTGGAGCACATTCTATCCATCTCTCCTTTCGCAGAAATCTCCATCCTAGGAGATTTCAACTTTCACCACCACCAATGGCTCTCCTCTGTTTCCACTAACCAACTTGGTGAACAAGCCTACATCTATTCTATCCTTAATGACATAGAGCAGTTAGTCGAGCAACCCACCCGTATCCCGGATCGCTTTGGAGATCGCCCCAACATTTTTACTTATGTCTAACTTCTAACCCTTCTGCTTATACTGTAAATCTGTTCTCTCCTTGGACTCCTCCGACCATAAACTTATATCTGTCAACTCTCCTATCTCTCCTGTACGGCCACCCGATCCTCCCAACCGGCGGCGCTTCTGGCACTTTTATTTGGTGCTCCTGACTGGGAGTCAGTACTTTTCTGATTTCCCATGGAATGACTTTTGCTTCCGTGGCCGGGGACCCTCGGAGAGTGCTGAACGTATTACCGAGGTAATCCTCTCGGGCATGGAAGCATACATTCCATTTTCTTTCTCTCAGTCTAATGCAAAAATATCTTGGTTTACTCACGCTTGCTCTACTGCTGTCAGCAATAAGAAGGAAGCATTCAAACGGTACCGTCATCTTCAAACTCAAGAATCTCATACTTCCTATGTTTCTGGCTGGAATCAAGCCAAATCTGCTCTTCGACTCGTCAAACATTCTTTCATAACAAATATATGCACTGAACTATCCAACTCTATCTCTTCCCAAGCCTTCTGGCATCTAGCCAAAAATCTCTCTATCAATTTGTCTTCTACGTCTTTCCCTCCTCTTCTCCACTCTGAAGGCACTACCATCACTTCTTCCTTTGATAAAGCTGAACTCTTCAATCAAACTTTTGCTAAAAACTCCAATTTGGATGATTCCGATGCTATTCCTTCCTCTCCACCCCCCTCTCTCCTACTTATGCTTAACATCATAATCTCTTCAAAGGATGTACTTTCCACCCTCTCTTGGCTTAATACTAAGAAGGCGTACGGACCGGACAGTGTTCTTCCTATTGTACTAAAAAAATATGCTTCCGTGCTGACTACCTGCCTAGGCAAACTTTTCAGCCTCTGTTTCTCCTCTTTTTTGTTTTTTTTTCTATGTGATTGAGGGAGGCAAAAGGCATAACTGCCTATAGCGAGTGCCTCCCCCATAGTTTAGGGGAGGTGTGGTGGAGTGGTCTTGCCACTGGCCTGGTAATCCAAAGGTCCCGGGTTCAAATCCCGATGTATCAATGGGAAGATATTATTGGGATGGAATTTGTGCTGTACCTAGTATCAGTGCATTACCACAAGCCCACCGAAACGTCAAATAAAATACCCTCATTGTTCCCTGATTAAATAGCACTGTATGAATATTCCCATATTCAAAATATGCTATAGGGGTGCAATGCCTGGTGAGTTATCTGCTCAACAGGTGGCGTTGTGTGTGTGTGTAAGTGTGAGAGTCCGAGTGTAGGGGGTGAGACAGTGAAGCACAGGAACGAGGTGGCTTCAGAGAGGGGGTCGTTTCGGGCCATGAGTGAGCACCGTGCCTCATGTGAAGGCAAGATGGCAGGTGCTCGTTGTACTCTACGTGCTTCACATGTCTCACTCCCTAGACTGGAACAAGACCTCACGGGCTTCACTGTTCATTGTAAAGCGGTGAATGTTAAGGCTCTCAGCCCATGCCCGAGAGGAAGTAAGTTGGAATGTAGAAAAAGAAAAAAAAACAAAAAAACAAAATTGAAAGAGTGACAGGGCCAAAATCAAGGGACGTTCGAGCCAAAATGCCTGGACACACGGAGTTTGAAGCAATTTAAGTCATAGGAAGAGGGAAAGACTGATTCTGGGAGAGAGTTCCAGAGCTCAGCTGTTGAGTAGAAGAAAGTTTGAGAGTAATGTTTCACTCTTGGGTTGGAGAGTTGCACAGAGTAGGGGTGGGATTGAGTTGCAAGACGGGTACCACGTGCCCTACGTAAAGGAGGTGGTATGCACTGGGATAGCTCTGAGGAACACTGATTATTATAGTAGCGATAGAATAGCGAGAGAGATGCAACATTGCGGCGGAGAGAGAGAGATTGCAGAGAGTTGGTGAGTGGACGGGAGTTAATGATACGAAAGGCCTTCCTTTCAACTTTGTCTAGGAGAGCGGTGTGAGAGGAACCTCCCCACACATGTGAGCAATACTCAATACAAGGGCGCACTATGCCCCTGTACAGAGCAAGAAGCTGTGCAGGGGAAAAGAACCCCCTAAGGCGGTTGAGCACATCCAGCTTCTGGGAGGCTGCCTTAGCAAGACTGGTAATATGGTCCTTCCAAATGAGAACAGAAGAAAAAGAGACACCAAGAATATTGAGAGAAGATGAAGGGTTGATTTTTGTATTGTTGAAGAATAAGGGATAGTCCGCTGGGAGATCCTGACGGGTAGATAGATGGAGAAATTGGGTTTTGGAAGCATTAAAGTTAACAAGGTTTTCTCTAACGTCTTAACTTCTTGCTGGAAGTTTGCTCTCATGCAACCTGTCCCAAAGAAGGGTGACCAGTCTCAACCCTCCAACTATCGTCCAGTTGCTCTTATTTCTTGTATCTCTAAAGTTTTTGAAACTATTCTTACCTCAAAATTTCTTAAGAAGCAATTATACCTACCCATAACCACCTCTCAGATCGTCAGTATGGCTTCCTTAAGGGCTGCTGTACTGGTGATCTTTTTTCTTATCTTACTAACTCTTGGTCATCCTTCATTCGGGACTTCGATGAGACTTTTTCTGTTGCGCTAGACATATCAAAGGCCTTCGATAGAGTCTGGCAGGAATCCCTTATTTCCAAACTACCCTCCTTTGGTTTCTATCCTTCCATCTGTGCCTTTGTATCCAATTTTCCTTTACGGCCGTTCCATAACTGCGGTTATGGACGGCCCCTGTTTACTTCCTCAACCTATCAACTTCGATGTTCCTCAGGGTTTTGTCTTATCTCCAATTCTCTTCATATTATTTATTAACGACTTTCTCAACTGCACATCCAGCCCCCTTCACTCATATGCATTACATTATTCAACTAGCCTTCCACAAAATTATTCACAGCAGGAACTCCAAAACTCACAAAAGGAGGACATGAAACACCTATTTTCTGATCTCTCTACTATCTCTAATTGGGGCAGATAAAATCTTGTTACTTTCAATCAAAACTCAATTTCTTCATCTGTTTACTCGTCACCCCCTTTCAGAAAACAATGACCTATTCTTCAACAACATACAAATTAACCCGTCATCGTCTCTAAATTTTCTTGGTGTCTCTTTTTCTTCTGATCTCTCTTGGAAATTTTATATTACCACTCTTGCTAAAACAGCTTGCCAGAAGCTGGGTGTGCTCAACCGCCTCCAGGGGTTCTTTACTCCTGTGCAGCTTCTTGCTCTGTACAGGGGCACAGTGCGCCCGTGTATTGAGTATTGTTCACACGTGCAGGGAGGATCTTCTCACACAGTACTTCTAAACAAAGTAGAAAAGAAAACCTTCCATATCATTAACTCACGTCCACTCGCCAATTCTCTGCAGTCTCTCTCTCTTCGCCGCAATGTTGCACCTCTCTCACTATTCTACCGTGATTACAATAATCAGTGTTCCTCAGAGCTCTCTCAGTGTATACCACCCACTCTTCTTAGAGCACATAGCACCCGTCTTGCAACACAATCCCACATCCGTGCAACTCTCTAACCCAAGAGTGAAATGTTATTCTCAGTCTTGTATTCAACAACTGAGCTCTGGAACTCTCTCCCAGATTCTGTCTTTCCCTTTTCCTCTGATTTAAATTGCTTTAAATATAAATGTTGGCTCGAACGTCCCTTGATTTTGGCCCTGTCACTCTTTCAACTCTGGGGGAGGCACTCGCCACAGGCAATTCTACCTTTTGTCTCCCTCACTCACATATAACAAAAAAGAGAAGAAAAACAACTTGTCATTACGGCATATTGTGATGTCTGTGAACTTCTTTTCCAACATTTCTCATACTGCTCTCTGACCAATATCTACCGCATTATCACAGTTGATGGATGCATCAGCAACAATTCCAGTGGAAAGAGACATCAGATGATCAGGTTCACAGCCAGCAAATGATGGGTGTGCCTGCAGCCATCTAACAAATACAGGACGATCCTTGTTATCTTTCGACTGGGCACTTTGCTGCATGTCTTTGTGTTGTTTTGATGTACCAGTGTGATCTCCTGCGAACTGATCTAGAGTATCATAGTTGGGCACGCCGGGGAGTAGGGCATGCATCCATTTTGCCAGTGTGCTCTCTTTACTTCCGTGGCTATGTGTCATACTTCTCGACACTTTGAAGTTATTCATCAGAAATTGCTCTATTGTCTGATTTGAGAAATTCCCACTCCACAATTAATTGTGACGATGGATGGTGAAGTATCCCTTCTCTGTGAATTCACTGTACTTGTTTTAATGATTTCCTTCAAGCTTTCCATCTGTTGCAAAAACAACCTGGTAGACTTTGCGTAGGGAAGATGTCCTGCAGCACGAACATGTGGAATCATCTCCCTCACACAGCTGAGGTGAAGATCCCAGTCCCCTATCCTTTCAGTGTGAATAAAATGTTACAGGAGTACTACTTGTATGATATACTGCACCCACAGCTTTCCGGTTCTGCAGCATGGTCTAGCAGTTGTGAAATGATGTGGTTTAACTACCGTCCTTCGGTTTCTATCTCTCCATCTGTGCCTTTGTCACTAACTTCCTTTCCGGTCATGCCATAGCTGTGGTTGTGGACGGTCATCGTTCACTTCCTCATTCTATCAACTCCGGTGTTCCTCAGGGTTCTGTCCTATCTTCAATTATATTTATAACTTTCATTATTCATCTTCTCAACTGTACATCCAGTCCTATCCATTCATATGCTGACGACTCTACCTTACACTACTCAATTAATTTTCCTGAACGCCCCAGCCAGCAATCCCTCAAACACAATCATAAGGAAACCATGCAACACTTATCTACTGATCTAACTACTATTTCCAATTTGGGCAGAGAAAACCTTGTTTCCTATAATGCTTCCAAAGCCCAATTTCTTCATCTTACTACCCGTTCAGAACTCCCAGAGGACTATCCCTTACAATTCAACAATACACAAATCATCCTTCATCTTCTCTCAATATTCTCGGTGTCTCTTTTTCTTCTGCTCTCACTTGGAAGGACCATATTACCAGTCTTGCTAAGGCAGCCTCCCAGAAGCTGGGTGTGCTCAACCGCCTCAAGGGGTTCTTTACCCCTGCACAGCTTCTTGCTCTGTACAGGGGCACAGTGCATCCTTGTATTGAGTATTGTTCACATGTGTGGGGAGGATCCTCTCACACCGTACTCCTAGACAAAGTAAAAAGGAAAGCCTTTCATACCATTAACGCCGTTCACTCACCAACTCTCTGCAATCTCTCTCTCTTCGCCGCAATGTTGCATCTCTCTCACTATTCTATCGCTACTACAATAATCAATGTTTCTCAGAGCTTTCCCAGTGTATACCACCTCCTCAGCGTGGGGTATGTAGTTCCCATCTTGCAATACAATCCCATCCCTACTCTGTTGAACTCTCCAACCCAAGAGTGAAACGTTATTCTCTCTTTCTTCTATTCAACTGCTGAGTTCTATAACTCTCCCAGAATCAGTCTTTCCCTATTCCTATGTCTTAAATTGCTTCAAATTCTGTGTGTCCAGGCATTTTGGCTCGAACGTCCCTTGATTTTGGCCCTGTCACTCTTTCAACTCTGCCTTTTGTCTCCCTCACTCACATAGACAGAAAACAAATATATGGGGCACAGATTTCAAAGGACCGACCTCGCTACCAAATGTTCCTGAACCTTTTGATATTGTTTTTTAACATCTTTCTTATCACCATGGAAATAACCTCCCAAATTATATTAATGAAAGCATGTGATTCTCCCAGGATTCGAACCCAGGAGGATACCACATACAAAACTTACACACTCTAACCATTACAACATCAAGACAGTTCGGGGAGGTTGAAGGCTCCCTGAGCCCAGATATCAAAATGTCTAATTATTGTGTTCTTGTTCTATAATGCTCCTTTCAACATAGGAGAATAGCCTAGGAGGGAACAAAAAAACATATCGCATCCATAACCCCCGGGGCCGGGGGTTCGACCTCAACCCCCGAAAAACTTACAAAATTTCTTTCAGCTATCCAAAAAAAATATTTGTGTCTGTTGTCTAAAGGGCTGCTGTAAGCAATAGAAATGATCATATGAGGGCATAAACGCCCATATGACATCCCTAGGGCCCCCTTGGGGGCCCTAATCATGGATTTTGGTAATCATGGATTTTGGTAAAAACTTGTCTCATAAATTCTTAGAACCCTGCCCCTGACGAAAATTTTGTTTAGTTAGCCATTACTCTCGATCTTATATGTGCGCGCTATGACAGAAAACGGAAGCTTAGGAGGACAAACTATTTTTTCTGCCCCAAAATTAATTTTCAGTGATGAAAATCTTCGATTTTAGTTTGCCAGAGATGATATTTTGGCACTTACGAGATCATCTACTTTTGTGTTAATGGCTCAAATTCATTACCCTTCCGCACATATAGGATGTGACGCCTGCAGCTTGGCAGAACGCAACGTGGTCTCAGCCGCTCGCTTGGCCACTCGCTAGCACTCGCCGGGGCAAGGTATTTGGTTACAGTCTATCTACAATGTTGTTCTTTCTTTCATAGTGTTCGTGTTGTTGCAGACAGTCCTGTGGTGGTCTTTATTTTCGTCTGTGACAAGGGGAAGCATTTTATATCATGAGTAGAACATAAGATGCATTGTATATAGTTAAGGAGAGAGAATAATATAGGCAGTGGGGTGGTAGTGTGTGCGTGCGTATACATGTGCTGCCTCCCCCTCGCTGTAGGCTCGCGCGCGTGCCTTCCCACGCTTCTTGATTGGCTGGTGGTTCCTGGCGCATTCTGCAGCCCTGCTGCCTGGTGACGTAGTGGCCTGTGATTGGCTGACCACCATGCCTTTGTGTGTGACCCTAGGGGTCCCAAGGAGATACTCTCTTCAGAGCTTGCTTGACCAGCATACCCCTAACATATACCTTGCCACCTGTCACCGACTTCTACCTATAGAGCACTTTCTCTCTCTCTCAACTTCTTACCTCTCATTCTTCCTCTCTATTTAATATCATAACTCCCCTTTGGTTCTGCAAGATTTCATATATCGGCCATCGTATTATATGCTGAAGCTCTCAGATATTATATGTTTAGTTAGGCATTTTGGAGGGGTTACCATTTTGTCTGTAGAGGTTCGACACACTCACGGTGTCTCCCTATCTATTCTTTGGCTGTCTGCTGGGCTATTTAATGCTAGACTGGGGTAAGGCTACAGGTGTTGTGATTTCCGATGTGTAACAGGTTTTGTTTAGCCAGTACAATCGCAACGGAGACGTGGGAAGCCTAGGTGGTCTTTCTGACTGTGTACCTTGTGAGTTTAGCACTGTGCTGCGAGTGAGGGCTTTTGCCTCTGCCACCCAGCATTGTGCTAACTCGTTTGGTTTTGACTTTTAGAGGGTCGCCAGGAGAGAACCAGATATTAGTGATCTCGATCTCTCAAGAGAGCACCCCGTCAATTAACGTAATTTGGCCGCACAGTCTTAAGGACCTCGCTAGGCTACGAGCCGCTTGCTCAGCCATTGTTTCCTAGCCTACGACATCCCAGCTAGACTTTATTAGCCTAGCAGACACCCGTTTAGAATTATAAACTCTTATGTTATGTATGCAGCATTCTTATTCACGTTGACTGTAAGCCTTGGTTGTTGTTGAGTTGCACAACCTGAGCAGGTTTTTTGAGTTGCCTGATGAAGGACTTCTTTTGTTGTTGGAGATAATACTAGTGTGCATTTATCGTTATTCCCGTGTCAGTTGACACTGTCTGTCTCTACACTTGTCCAATATTGACCCTGCTTTATATAACAGTTCAAAATCTGATACGATCATCATACCCCAGCATCAGACTTTCTTCAGAAGATTCCTGCTCGATGCTTTGGGACTTTCGTTCACTTTCTTTAGTATAGGAGTGACAGTTCATTATTGTTTAGAGTAACTTTAAATATACCTTCTTCTAGTTTGCATTAAATCATTGCAGTGATTTAATTAAGATCTCTATCTTTTCCTAGTATACCTTATTAACGTAATTGTATGTTGTTGTGATCAGGCTGTATCAGAGATCATCAGCCTGTAGTAGTAGTGCACTTATACTGAGTTATAGGATACCCCGTTATCGCAGATTTAACTCTGGAGGGTATAGGTGTTTTTTGTGCGCCGGCATTATAAGTTCGAGGGTTGGAGCTAGTGTTACCGTTGTGGCTGTGTGCCTTTCTAGTCCAATGATTAAGAGCCCTTTTTTATACGAGCCCCGGTCGTAACAAATGGTGACCTTGCTTAGGATTTTGTGAACTTAGAGAAATATTGCAGGAGTGTTGTGGTCATTTGTTTGTTTAAAGGAATATAGTGGACACGTGGATTTTTTTTTGGCAAGTAGTATAATAAATACTTTAGAGTCATCAAGCATTTTATATTTTTTGAGTGAATAGTGCTACATAAGAGTTTAGGTACTTCTCTTTTTTTTTATAAACGTTGAGAATTTTCGGTGGACAATATTTCGGACGACGGATCAGTGTACAGTGGGGATGCAGTACGGGAAACAGCCTCTGAGGTGCAGCAGCGGGGTTTGTCCGAAGGCATTAGAGTCATAACTAGTGAGGAGGATGCAAGGAAGTTTCTGGAGATACCTATTACTGTTGACCGGGTGTCGGGGATTGATCGGTATGGTCTCCAGTGTCATCACCTAATCCATGACAAATTCATATGATAAGTGGTGAATATAACCATCACGCTGACGAAAATGTTTGAGAAAACGTTAATTCAGACAGAAAACTATGTGTATCAGCCTACACTTACGGTCATATAATACCTCAATAGACATGGTGACAAATGACAATGGTATTGAACAGTCACAATTTGTGAATTTAAAATGACTACTGCATAATGACTGCATTCCATTAAATACTTGAATATACAACAGCGCCGATATATTTGTTGAATAATAAATATACTTTATAAAACATTTTAGATGAATAATTTGTGGTGAAGTAATTTGTTTAAAAGATACTGGAAAGAACGTAATTACATCAATGATGCCAAGGAGCGGGTGCCTTGTGTTGTCGCACAGTCATCACACCTCTGAATATGCAGTCTCTTCTGAGTTCCTGTCTGACTGTGTACGCATTGCTCCCTCTCAGTCACGCGCACACACAGCCACACACACGCTCTTTCTCACTCTGAAGAACTGGACATGGTTCTCCAACCCTATCAACACATTTCTACTTCAGTTTTGTAATTATAACGTTTATTGTATTCCACGTTAGGAGTCCTTTATGATTAATGTTTAGATTTAGTTCAAGTTAGTAAGAAACACCTAGATTAGTACTGAAGCTGAATAGATAATGTCATAGGATTTACCCTGAACCATAATGATAGGCCTTACGAGTAGGAAATATGTATTTCCCAGAGTAGAAGTGGTATTGGTAGAGAATTGTTCTTAGAAAATCATGTTAATCTCATGTCAGAGATCAATAAAGGCTAAAACGAGTAACTCAAAATATGTAGTTGCTGGGGGGCAGGGGGTGGGGGGGGGGGTAGTTTGGATTGAAACAGGGAAATCGACTATATATCATCATGAACAGATTGGAATTTGGTATCAAAATTCAAACACGGTTGCCAGCTTTTCTAACTATACCGGTATTCATGAGGGAAATGTCTTACCAACGAATATGCTTTGATGAAGGTTAATTGCTTAGAATATAATCAGACATGTCATAACTCTACCATTTGACTAGATGCTGTAATATGTGTCATAACTGCACTATTCTTTCTAGCTACTAATAATTTAAAAATATGATACACTTTTGGCTATCTTACCTACTGTATACATAAATATATTTTACAAAACTGTATGAATCATGATCACTTTAATCAATATCCCACCAACCCATTGGCAGAACACAAAGGTAATGTCTGTAAATCATAATAGTTTACCCCTTATGTTAATTTAATTTACCGTTAGTTTGTGATCTGATAACAAAAGTTGTATTGTATATAATTAGCGTTGAATATAATATGTGTTTTATCCTTACCAATAATGTTGTTAGTGAGAGTGAGCTATGTATACACAGTCAGACAGGAACTCAGAAGGAGAAACTGAATTTTACGAGGTGTGATGACTGCGACAACACAAGGCACCCGTTCCTTAGCATAATTGATGTAATTATGTTATTTAATGTATGTTCTAAACTGTTTACATCATCGCCACATATTGTTAAGCTCAAATTATATATAGAGTATATTTACTATTTAACACATACATTGGCGCTGCTGTTACTTAGTCGTAATTTTAAATATTTAATTAAATGCAGTTGAAATGCTGTAGTATTATTTAGTTTGACAAATTATGACTGTTCAATACCATTGTCATTAGTCACCATGTCTATTGAGGTATTTTTAATGACGTGTAGGCTAGTCTGAATTATCGTTTTCTAAAACATTTTCGTCAGAGTGATGGTTACATTCACCACTTGTCATATGAATTCGCCATGCAGTGAGTTATTATTTGTTATCAATGTGCGTGAAGGAAACAAAGGCAAAAATGCCTGTAACAAGTGTTGCCCCCAAGGTTGTAAAGAATGAGAGAAAGCCAAAATCAAGGCACATTAGAAGAAATGTAAGTGTGTTGGAATGCAGTGTGGTGTGCTTGTTAAGTGTAGTGAAATGAATAGGGGGAGGAGGTGTTTACGATAGTTAGCTGAATTACTCACTGTGTAGGTGTGGCACAAATAGAAACAGTTGAGGAAGCCAGGCAAATGAAACAGGAGTTCCAGAAACTCCTTATCTTATGCTATGTGGCCTCCCCTGGGTACTGCCCTGCACGATTGGTGTCTACAATCTCCCCAACATATGCATAGGTAATGTAGAAATTAAACGAGGATCATAACAATATAACTGACATTTGGCAAATACAAATATACATGGAAACTGGATTAAACGTATGGGTTCTCCGCGTATTTTTTTATGTTGACCAATTTGTCTCATTTTCTCTCTCCCGCTGTAAGGTATTACTAATAATATTTTAAAAGTATAGGCAATTAGTATTAAACAAATATCCAAGTCACTGTTTTCCCCCTTTCCCATCCCGCCAACCCCACAACTGTTCGCCCTTGTTCAAGGACCCCACCTCCAATATTGCGTCAATATATTTAAGGGGACCGTCCGCCTTTTACTCCCAGGGTGTCGGTGAAGTTCCTCTGATTTAAATGACATTTGGCATACGTTTAGAGGAATATGAGAGCTAATGTTTGGTACCATCAGGTTGAAAATTGGTTTTATAGTTTTTTAGATATGTCAAAAATTAGGGTCAAAATTATACAAAATTACACACTACAATAATTGACACTGTACTCAAGAATCTAGTGTATTGTCTTTCTGTTAGTGTTCAATCAACTCACAAAAGGTGTTTCTACAATCTAGTCAAGCATTTTTTGTATATCTCATCTAGTTTAAATTTTAGCCTATATATGTTTAGGATGAATTGTTTTCACTTGTTTTGCAACTTTGAAGATGTGCTGTGCATGAATGGGGGTGGCTAAAAGAATTTCCCTTGACTTCTGTATAGAGTTTTGTATGGGCTTTCCAATGGTATATGAATCATTATTGTATGACAAGTTGTTTTTCGATTATGAGTATTTCCGAGTTGGATTTTTTTGACATTTTCGTGTTGAGAAAAAGCCTCGCAAACTTCAAAAACTGTTTTTCAATAGAATAACTCTAGTCCTATTACAGGAAATTTATTTTTAATTATTTCTATTTACGTTTAAGTCATTTATACATCTATATTAGTCCTATTACATGAAATGAATTTGTAATGATTCCTATAATTATACAAAAAAAATATATATACATATACTGTATATTAGGCCCATATTCAGCCTGTGAAAGCTTTATATAAAACTCGAAATAATGCACTTTAAGCGATTTTTGGCATTCAACTTCTACAAGCAGGTTGAGGGAATATATAGCCAGCCTTCTATGTACAAAAAAAAAAAAAAAAAATGATAAATTTACGATTTTTGGGTTAAAAAAGGCGGACGGTCCCCAGCAAATCTACGAACATTTCAAGATATTTCCTTATCTTATATAGCGATATATGCATTTGTATTATATATATATGTTTCCCATGTCTTGTTTATTACATTTTCTAAGACACTGATCTTGCCGAAATTAGATTTATCAATCACAATCCCTGTACTGTAAGACACGCCTCCTTAATATACCAAGTATTACCATATAACAACTGCGAGTCCCAGAGGGCGGGTGGGCCAGCTGGATTCATGACCGACTGTACAAGTGGTACAGTAAATATTAGGCTCCTATCAGATTCCTTCTACCGTACCCTTCGTGCAATCACGCACAAAAACAGTAATTTATAATTAATTTACCTATATTTAATACAATATACACCTCATTGTGCTGTCTGAACTATATCATGTAATAATAACGTATATTTAATACAATATACACCTCATTGTGCTGTCTCAACTATATCATGTAATAATAACGTATATTTAATACAATATACACCTCATTGTGCTGTCTGAACTATATCATGTAATAATAACGTATATTTAATACAATATACACCTCATTGTGCTGTCTCAACTATATCATGTAATAATAACGTATATTTAATACAATATACACCTCATTGTGCTGTCTCAACTATATCATGTAATAATAACGTTTTACACTTTTAGATGAAACAAATTCACGTCCAATTTCATTTGTGATTTAGACACAAAGTATATCTAAATAATTAATCCGTTATTAACTTTCGCTAAACCAACATTCCTGTTGGTTAGTAAGGTTTCTCTAAACCAACATTCCTGTGGGTTAGTAAGGTTTCGCTAAACCAACATTCCTGTGGGTTAGTAAGGTTTCTCTAAACCAACATTCCTGTGGGTTAGTAAGGTTTCGCTAAACCAACATTCCTGTGGGTTAGTAAGGTTTCTCTAATCCAACATTCCTGTTGGTTAGTAAGGTTTCTCTAAACCAACATTCCTGTGGGTTAGTAAGGTTTCTCTAAACCAACATTCCTGTGGGTTAGTAAGGTTTCTCTAAACCAACATTCCTGTGGGTTGGTAAGGTTTCTCTAAACCAACATTCCTGGGGGTTAGTAAGGTTTCTCTTATAATCCAATTACGGTGAAACAGGTGGCATCTGTCCACCTGGAAGAATTATATGTCGCTCTATGAATATAAAATTGGCCTCACTGTCAAAGCTCAACCGGGATGTAGTTAACATCTTAACTGAACCAGCATATTGTACAGTTACTCACACAATATCGTGGAACCCATGTTTTATTTATGGAAATGCAGTTCTTAGGATGGATATATGCTTGACAATTGATTTGTAATTTTTTTTTTAATATGCAATTCTTTTTAAATGTACACATATATTAATAAACAATTTCGTTGACAAACTTAGTATGACACTCGATTAAATGTAAAAAATATGAAATTAATCCATACTTTTCATTGTGTAACTCACATTTGTATCTTAATAATATATATTGAATACGTCTATAATCTATATAGATACACTATTATATTGCATTAATGTAAATAATTCTCCAATGAATGTACGGTCAAAATAAACAGTTCCCTGAAATACTTGTTGGCACGAAATGTGAAATTTTGATAGAGGAACATTAACTAGATATTGCCAATAGAACGATGTCAAACAAATACTACTAGTCATGGGCTAATAGAGAGGAAGACTGTCAAGGAAAAATAAACAATAACTTAAAATATCCCAGTATTTCAGCAGAACTGTCGTGAAACTTTATATTTGACCAAACTTGTCGCATAAAGAAATAATCCGTTGTATACGACCAGCGGGGGAAAAAAGTAAACTTTTGTTAACATCATTCCAATTAGCATGTCGTTTTTACCGTATCAAGTGTCTGTTATAAAGGAATTTGCATAATTAAGCATCATTTGGCCAGAGCACCGCAGGCATTATTATTGCTTTTGTTTTGTTTTTTTGTGTGTGGTATTTTTGTCATTACTGACATAAAAACATTAAAGGACTTTTCCGTGGACAATTGGGTAAATTAAGTGAAGAACATGTTCCATAATTACAAATGGATAATATTTTCACAAGGAATCATTCCGTGAGTTACCGAATTACGTACAGGTGCCGACAGAATGTTCATTCATTAACCCTTCCTCCCCGGGCTGTCTTACCCAATGACGGTCGCCCCTACCCGGGCGATATGGCTGAAAAACGTCTAGGACTAGGCTACTGTATTTATGTTTATTTTAACTACTAGAACTTTCCCACTCATCTATAATCGTAGTGCGGTTTTCAATCTGTATTTTGGCATTGAGTAGAGCTCTGTAAGTCAACTTGTTCAATTGTGATGACGATTTCAGTGGAGCCAATATTGCAGAGATGTTGCCAATATGGGGGCTTTTTAGACACTAATTTCGTCATGACGTCAGAACAATAACATTGAGGAGTCTTCTCCTTCTTGTTTTCGGAGGTGCGGTGACGAACGCTTGGGTTTGTTGACATACGTCGTACGCACGGCGTTCGGACCAAGCTTAATTAGGCTATTAAGCTCATGCCTTAGATAAGGCATACCGGGTAGCGGCCCTTCTTTCGTGCTGTCCTTACCTAAGGCAGATCGGGTAGGAAGGGTTAAGGGGGTCACTGGCTTTTTTATCTTTCTCTCCTTTTCTCTCTTTCCCTGGCTTGTATCCATTCAGCCCCATTCAGCCAACTGTTTTAAGACGTTTATCCCCATCCAGGTGTCGATTTCTTCCTGGCGAGCGATAGCGAACCAGCATTGTATGGAGAAATCCAGCTTCGCCGGAGACATTTTTCTATCGAAAAATGTACAAATTTAGTTTGCTGTCAAAACAAAATTATATACAGTATATGCTGGCTCGCTGCCGCTCGCCAGGAAAATAATGACACCTGGATGGAGGTAAACACCTTAAAACAGTAAGCTGAATGGGGCCGAATGGATAAAAGCCAATGAGAGAGGGAGGGAGAGAAAGAAAAAAAGTGGGGTGGGCTCCCTTGAGGAAATACCGGATAAAACAGTCTGAATGAATGTTACATTTAACCCGTAAAGCCCCAGCGACGCGTCTGACGCGTCGGCGATGTATGTAACGCACAGCCCCAGAGACGCGTCTGGCGCATCACCCTAATTGCGCCGACCGTAACCTCAGGTGTAGCCACTCAAGAGGGCTCAGATTTGTATGGGAACTGTGTACGTATCCCACGCAACCGTGCCGATGGTTGAAAACTCTCAAAGTCCACGTGCGTGCGCGTGAGCGCGCAATAACCTGTTTTTTGGGGGTAATTTCCTTCAATTGTTTACTCTTGTAAAATACGTTTTCGGGGGCTCTGTAGGACCATTCTTTAAGCTTTTTGAGCGTTTTTTTGTGATTTTTCCTTCATTCCTAACCCATTCGCTATTGTTTCTGGAATAAAACCATTTTTTGAAAACCGGCCGGGTTCTGGTGAACAAACATTACAAAACTAGCCGGGGCTCCACGGGTTAACACAGACCTTCTTCCCTGTAGCAAGACAGCTCCTTACGTCACCACCTCCTTACATACTATTATGGTTTATTACAATACCTAATACAACGTAACTCACCCAACATAACATAAAAGTTCTTAAGCTAAATTTGATAACAAAAAAACCCATTAATCCTTAACTAGCGGCGCGCAAGATAAGTCGAGTATAATAAATTTGGACTATCTGGCGGCGCGCGACATAGGTCGTGTGGCAATTTCAGCATGTAATGTTGCTGAGAGAGAGAGACAAGTGGTGCAGGAGAGTAGCGAGCGTATGACTGCTCCAGACCACCGCGGCGAACCTACTGACACGAATCCCACCTCCTCCCTCCCTCTCTCACTCGCTACATACTGAATTGTATGGGGAAAGTACCGAATTACATGCTTTTTGCACTCGTGTTGCGCGGTTGATGCAAGAAAACTAGCCGTCATAAAAGGATCGTTGTGGTGTCATTAAAAAGCTCTGTTTATGCCCTTTCAGGGATAGATACTTGTTTTACGCTCTGGGTCTTATTTAGGCATGAAAATTATCACGTAAACAGCCCTATTTTGGCTAAAAACACCCCGCTGGGCGGTACATATAAATAGACCGCCTAGCCCGCTAATAAGGTGTTAATGTCAGTTCTGTGGTGGCCATTTCGTATTAAATAGGCCTATAGCCAAAATGGAAGTTAGCCATAATCCTGAACAATCTTCGATTAATCGTCTGTGCCTACGAGTGAACATTAATCACATGAATATTAGAGCAACTAAATAATTGTACCTAAGATAACCTCATTTAGCCTAATTTGGGGAAAGTTATGCTCTCAAGACTATACATTCTGATGAATGTTCGGATGTTTTGGATTTTGGTAGCAAAGTAGTACTATAGCGAAATATCCTGTTTCCGTTCCTGTCCAATTGTTTCCCCTCTCACCCCACCTACAGTACACAACATAGTGTATACCCCTTCCCTCTGGCTCGGTGGTTGTGACGTGTTTGTTTTGTCTATTAATTCATGTATTCATATATTGTTATTAATTTTAGTTTCCTCCCTAGACAACCATCAAGCTTAGAATAACACCCCCTAGACCCCCCATCAAGAAAAATTTCCCGGCCGAAGGCCGGTTCCTCTTAGAATTGCAGGCTCGCTATTGCTCGCCAGGAAAAATCGACACCTAAATGGCACGAAAGGTCTTAAAATTGACAACGAAATGGGGCAAAAAGTTTTAAAATCGCCAAACTACTGGACCGAACGTCTTATAATCTCAAAACTAGTGGGGCTAAACATTATGGAGAAGGGGGTCCAGAAAAACGGTCTTCCTCCCCTTCAAACCACCGGATACGTTGTTGAGGTGGTGAGAAAGATTAATTGATGAAGAGAGAACATTTAAATATCATATTTGAGGGTAGTTAATTGCAATTTAATAAGATAGTTTCAGTGAAATATTATAGAGCTGCCAGTAATGACGAGGTGCATGTAAGGAAGATTTGGGAAACACTTGCTTGCAATATTGGAGTTTTAATATAGTCTGTTTGTTTCCAGCTGATGGTAAATTGAATCCCTTAGTAGCTGATTTCTCGATAATTAATGGAACTATATGAAACTACTATGGCTGTGTGTCGTATTAATGCCAAGTTTTCATAATTAACATCATATTTTGCTACAAAATCTACCTTATAACTGAGTAACAAGGATAGAAACGTGACAATTTGCCCTCAGCAGGAACAAAATAGACTATAGTGAAAAGGGAGCACAAGAAATATCGAAATATTGACAATGGAAGGGAAGCTGATTGTGAAGGCGGCTGAGTTTGAATGGAGTGAGGTGAGGCAAGATGAAGGAAAAATGATGAAATGTAAGTCACACAGACTCAGAATAACATAAACATGAATACAATGTGTTTGTCCAAGGAAAACATGATTAACCTACAAAGAAATCTATAACAAAATTAGTTTATAAAAAATCATAATTAATTATTATGTTCTATCCAACAACCAACTCTACTCCTAAAAAAATCGATTAATGAAATACTACAAACACATGTGGCAGTCCGTGGATTCGAACCCAGGACGCTCACACCGATAATCAGCCCCTTATGCATTGCCCCACTTAAAGAATGGTGGACACTGACTACGATTTATTATTATTTATTATAATTTAGGTAAGTGTCACATATAAGGCTAAGTCATTTAGTTAAAAGGAAATAATTATAGACAATAGTATAAGAACAATACTGACGTTGTGAAGCAGGCAAAACCCAAATGTACTATTCTAATATAAGCATGTTCAGGAAAAATAAAACAATAATAACTAAATAAATATGTATAGACAATAACAAAATCCTTCGAAAATATATGAGAGATTTATCCGGCAACACTGCAAAATGTAAATGAGGAAGGAGGAAGCGGATGCCATTTAAAAGGTTCAATTAGAACCCTCTGTAAGGGCGAGCTGCGGGAAAGGGGAATATGCTGTAATTAATTTACGAAACATAAATAATATTAAGACAATCAATACCTGAAGGAATGTATATACGCAAAGAAACCATGATTATAAAAACATGAAGACATAATTATACGTGCAGTACATGTAGCAGAAATACAAGAGTGTACATAGTACTTTGATGGAATAATACAACAACTCATTATAGGATATGAAGAGATGCACTATTAATAAAACAAAATATATATATATATAAATATATAGGCATATATATTATATATATATTTATACATATATATATATATATGTATATATTATATATATATATATATATATATATATATATATATATACAGTATATATATATATATATATATATATATATATATATATATATATATAATGTTTACAAAACATTAAAATGCACATATGTTTTAGTTATATACGGAATATTATACATTGTAGACAGACAGGAAGAATTATTTACAGTATATATATAATATCACGGGAACGAAAAGAAAGTTTTCAAATATTGCTTTGTAATCAAACATTATTTAATACAACAAAATATTGCAAAACATATTCAAACGTTTCCTTAGAAATTCGTGTTTTGCTTTTACTTAGGGTGGAGGAATGAACATACAGCAGAGGAGCGAGAGAGAATACGATGTAATTGAAATCTGCTTGGCTAGGAGAGGAAAGGAAAGTTCTTGTGACGATGCTGTATAGATAAGAGACTGAAAGACGATATTAATACCTATATAGGAAAATATTTGTATTGGAAACGAAGGAAATCTGCAACAAAATAACATTTACTTGTAATAATAAATAATGTATACTTTGAAGTATTGAACCTATATGGAAAGGGCACTGGTTCGAGCACAACGAAGAGTATTGGCTCATTATATGATTGTGCAGAACTCAAAACAGTTGGGACATAAACTCAATGACATTGCAATTACCTTTATCATACAGATTTGGTAACAGGAAGTAATAAAAGAGTTGTCAATAACAAAACAAAAAAATTCAAGAACATGCACATCATAAAGCTCAATCCATAAACAACAGAGTATAAAACCATATAATTATCATAACACGGGTTTTATGACGCAATGGGAATAATAAGAAATAAGTAAAGGGTTATATCATGAAAACATGTTCAATCCTAAGGACAGAAGACAAATGGTCTCACAGTACAAAAATGAAAACTAAACTAAATAATATAGTAAACCGGTTTTTGTGAATAAGGACACCAGAACATACAATGTATACAGCAATGTGACAAACAGGGTAGTAGAAAGAGGTAACAGAAACACGTGTTTACTGACAGAGTAACTCAAAAGTAAACTTAAGATTGTCTGCAATATAGAATACAATTTTAGAAAGGGTTGGATATTATTAAACGAGTATGAGATCAAACCAAAACTAAACAATTGTAAGAAATTAGGATTATTCAGTTAATTAATTGTTTTGTCTATGTTTATGTTGACTAGTGATATTATAAGAATGACAAAACCAATTCAGTAGGTTGGGGGGGAGATTTGAATGGAGAGATAAAAAAAAACGTGTTCAGGTAATAGAGTGGAGGGAAGTGTAAACAATAAGTACGCGTAAAAGGCGACGGGCAATTCGTCTTGTTGATTAGTTAAATGGGACTTCAGAGGTTATCAACCCTTTTGGATTAGTAATTTATATATTTATATATATATATATATATATATATATATATATATATATTTATATTAATTTCACTCCAACACAAAACACCTCCCAATGAAATTTATGAAAGCATATGTTCCACCGGGATTCGAACCTGGGCTACCACACACAGATGTTAAACACTCTAACCATTACAACATTACAGCCAGCACACTAATTCAAGAACAACGTCTGAACTGGAACCCCCTTTCAAGAACTCCAGTCCCTTCACAACTCTCTTCCATCTTGTTGAGATGTTGCTATCATTAAATATACGAAAAGACTGTTGCATATACTGTAAATGGTTAATTAAATAACTAATATGGGATTCGCTAAAAGACTGTTGCATATACTGTAAATGGTTAATTAAATAACTAATATGGGATTCGCTAAAAAGTATATAATAGTAAAAAGGGGAATATAATGTAAACGGTTTACAATGAATACTGAATAAAACAGAATCAAATTAATAACTACTTATTTAATTGATAAATACAAGGGTAAAAGCTGCTTGTAACAACTGTACCAAGTGTCTCCCCTAAAATGAAAGAGTGATAGAGAGCCAAATTCAAGGTACGTTAGAGTCAAAATGTCTGGACACACGGAGTTTGATGAGGGAAAAATAGATTGAGATAAAGAGTTCCAGAGCTTACTTGTTAAACAGAAGATAGACTGGGAAAATCAGTTCACTCCTGGGTTGGAAAGTTGGACAGAATAGGAGTGAGAATGTGTTGAAAGGTGGGTGCCCCCCACTCTCCATAAGGGAGGAGGATATTCACTGAGATAGCTCGGAAGAACACTGATCATTGTAATAGCGGTAAAAGATTGAGAGAGATGTAACATTGTGGCGTGTAGAGAGAGATTGTAAGCAATTATTATGAGAAGGTGAGTTGATGAGACAAACTTCTTTTGTCTCTACCTTTTCGAAAAGTGCAGTATGGGTGGAACCTCCCAACACATGCGAACAATATTCAATATGTGGACGGGTGAGCACACCTAACTTCTGGGAAGCTGTTTTAGCATGAGCGGTAATTTTTTGTTTTCCAAAAAAAGGTCAGGAGAAAAAGAAACCAAGAGTATTGAGAGAAGATGGAGGGTTGCTTTTTTTTTTTTGGTGAAGAGTAAGGGATAGTCGTGTGATAGATTGTGGCAGATGGAAAGATGGGAACATTGTATTGTGGAAGCATTGCAAGTAACAAGATTGTCTCTGCCCCAATCAGAAATAGTTGACAGATCAGGAGATAGGCGTGCTATGTCGTCATCACATGAGTTTTGGAGTAACACATGTATGGTGGGTCATTGCGGAAAACTGGTTGAATAGTGTAAGGTAGAGACATCAGCATATGAGTGTATAGATCTTGAGATACAGTTAAGATCATAACTCAATTTTAGAAAGGGAAATATAGACAGGATTGAATCCTGAGGAACATCAGAGTTGATAGGTTGAGCAAGTGAACGATGGCCATTCAGAACAACAATTAGGTACCTGCCTGAAAGGAAATTAGAGAAAAAGGCACAGGAGGGATAGAACCCGAAGAAGGGTAGTTTACAAGATATCTTTGCCAGACTCTATCTAAGGTTTTTAATATGCCTAACGCAATACAAAACATATCATTGAAGTCCCAAAAAGAGAATGACCAGGAGTTAGTATGATAAGAAAGGACATCAATCACCAACCATACTGGCAATCTGAAAGTAGATTATGAGAAAACAAATGCTAAAGACATTTTTAATTAAGAATATATTTAAAAACTTTAAAGATGTAAGAAATGAGAGCAATTGGACGATAGTTGAAGGGTAACGAGCGGTTACCCTTCTTTAGGACAGGTTGAATGAGAGCAAACTTTCAGCAAGATGGAAAGATGTTAGGGGAAATACAGAAACGGAAGAGTTTCCCTAGGCAGGGAATTAGCACGGATGAACATTTGTTTTAGTACAATGGATCAATGTTATTGAAAGAATGCGAGAACCCAACAAGCATAAAGTAATAAATATAATATTAGATATTCAAGAAATAGAGTGTGCTCAGAAAAGATAAGACAGATTGCGATATGGGAGGGCAGGAGTCCAACAAAGAAAACCTAGCACAGGACCCAGGAATAGAGAAAAAGAACGGATGATTGGAGATTGCAGAAGGGAGGAAGGGTGACTGAGAGGAAACAGGGAAGAGGATTGAAAAGGAGGGGCAGAGAGGGAATTTTAGACCGAAGAAGTGCCAGCGGGGAATGGCAGAACACGTAAGTGATAAATAGCTAACGGATGAAGTTACAAGATAATCTAGATTAAAGCACTTGCGCAGAGAAGAATGATAAAATGCCTATCATTCATTTAAAGAAAGGGTAAGCATACGTGTAGTGAAAACAAACATACTAGAGTGAAGTCAAGCTGTCCATGATCTATATTTAACGATCACTAACGAAAAACCAATACTACTGAAAAGGTTTGTCCTAAGAAAATGCCAGCTGGTGTATTTTAATTTTATTACAATTAATATTCAGTGTGAGTATTCACACACAAACATTCAGAATCGCTGCATTTCATTCTCTCCATACCTTAAGAAGTTTCTGGTAGAAGCTGGTCAAATATTGAACATATGTAAAGGGAACGAGAGTCATGCAAAGCTGGTTTTTGTCCAAACAGAAACATCTCCTGGATAATCCAGATCACTTTCGTGAATTAGGTTTCTGTTCGTCTTTCATTTCGTTTGAACACAAATTTATAAAACCATAATCAAGTTATGAACTTGCATTAATTGTTGGGGTCACTGTTCCTATATTGTTCGTTAGTGATATTATGAGTATAAATCAATTCTGCGAAGCAGAATGGTAGAGATCCCCTGCATACCGTGCACCACTAACCAGCTTGCCTGTCGTTCTGTCTGTCTGTCTGTCCAATATCTCCTCCTAGGTATATTTATAGATGCTTATGAAATTACTATACATATATTCAGATGGTCCGTGCAGATGTCAGTCAAAAAAAAGGAAATTGATCTTACTCAAAGGTTAAGGTCAATCATAAAGGTCAAAGATAAAGGTAAGTTTTTCAACTTTTTAACTACTCATAGCTAGTTGCTATATATATGAACAGCACACTGACCAACTTTGAATTGAATGTTCCTAAGTTTATGGTCAAAGGTCAAAATAATTTGTATTAGTAGTACTTCTAAGCTAATGGATAAATAATCGCCAAACGTTGAGGATATATCTGAAAAACCCATACAAAGTTCAACAAATACAAAACTAAAGATTTATTAAAAGGTCAAGGTCAAAGATCAAGGTCAATATAGTAATTTTTGTATGGTTTATTGAAATTTCACCAAATTAGCTGAAGGGGTTGACCCTGGTATAAGAATGGTAACTGCAAATTACCAGACACATTCTGCAAAGGTTAAGATAAAGGTCAATTTCAACTATACTCATAATTTCTTCAAAACTAATTTAAAATATTTCATCCAAATGTACATACATACTTAATTTGTCAATTAAATGATCATACAATACAAAATATACTTTTTATCTTAAAGGTCAAGGGCACAGGTAAAGGTCAAAGTTCAGTTATTATACCTGGTGTTGAAATACGTAGAATTTTACCAATATCTCTCTCCTAGTTGTTTATATATAAATGTAATTGAATAAATACCAAACTAATAATTCAAATTTCAAAGTGAAAGGTCAAGGATAAAGGAAGTACATCCGACATACCTAGCATTACAGATGGGACACGAAAATCTATATACAATATTTGAATATTATTAGGTTAGGAATACGGTCTTTAAAAATGAAAAATGAACCTGAAGTGAAATCAGTATTGAATATTATTCGAAAGTCGATGGCAGGAAATTCAATTTTGAGAAAGGCTAGCAACTTCTTCCTGAACAAGAAACTATTGTATATAAATGTTCGTGTCCCAGCTGTAATGCTAGGTATGTCGGATGTACTTCCAGACATTTCAAAATTAGAATATATGAACATTTAGGTAGGAGCTATAGAACGGGTAAATATCTAAATAAAATGCCTTTTTCGGCCATAAGAAATAATTCACATGAGAATGACCATCTTTTCTCAGAGAATGATTTTGAAATAATAGGTAAATTCAATAATGAACAAGATACTTTTTTAGGGGAAAAAATATTAATTTAACAACTACAGCCGGAACTAAATACTATGACCTGATTCAATTGTTTAGTCAGTTTTCAAATAGTTTAGTTCTAATAATTGTTTCCTGTTTGTTTTGTTTAATTTCAAATTCATTAGGAGTATTTCACATTGTACGCCTAGTCGGAATATATCATTTTCAGATTTTCTTTTGTTTTGTGTCTTTGGGGTTGTCGGTGTTAGTGTTAAATGATCAAATAATGGTCTTCAGTTGTACTCGAGGTGGGTTTGGGGTTGGTTCTAGGTGGGTAAGGATTGGTCTTTATTATTTAGTCATATCGCATTAGTTTTCCTTTTTTTCGTGCGGTACTGGTGTTTGTTAACCCCTTATTAGCGGGGCCCGACTTAAGGCGGTCTAGAGAACCAAGGACTATGTGGCGGGGCCCGATTTAAGGCGGTATGCAATTTTGAGCACATAATTGGCTCTGAGAGAGAGAGACGAGCGGTGGGAGGAGCGTAGGTTGGCTCTGACCGTTTGGCATGGCTCCCGCGCCGCGACTGCTCTCCCCTCCAGACACATCCACACCCATTATCTCGCTAGACAGGGAAATATGTCAGGAAATTACCGTATTTTAGAGATTTTTCCTTCGTGTTGCACGATCGTTGCAAGAGAACCCCTGGTCGTAGAAGGATGGTTCTGGTGTCATTGGAAAGCTCAATTATCACCCTTTCACGGATACATACTTGTATTACGCTCTGCCTCTTGTTTATGTATGAAAAAGAGCACGGAAATAAGCTCGTTTAGGGTAAAAACCACGCGCTTGGCAGGTAGTAGAAGTTACCAACCTACCCGCTCGTGGAGTGTTAAAGAATTAATTTCATCTAGGTATTTTATACCCTTATTTACTTTGTATTTAAACTATTTTACAGATCCTGCTATTTACAAAATTTTATGTATGGAAATTTCATTTTATAGGATCGTGTACTGACCTGATAATGGACGCAGAGTCCGAAATATTGCAATAAATATGAAGATGGGGATCTTCCTTGTTTTAGCTACTCTTTTCCTTTTGAAAATACGTTATCCTGGAGGACAACTCACTGATATCATCATTAATATATATATATATATATATATATATATATATATACTGTATATATAAGACAATGAGTGAGGCAGCGAACATCTTTATTTTCAATATGAAAATAAAGATGTTGTTCGCTGCCTCACTCATTGTATTATTCCTGCTGATTTTTTTTTTTTTTTTTTTTTTTTGTTAAGAGACAATGAACGGAGGAAGGAAAAACACAGATAAAACAAAAAGGTCCATGTGCCTAAAGGCATCCTCCATACATAAAATGTTTGTAACAACTGGATTTAAACATTTGTAGATTGTAAGTTTGTGGAAAGCAATTCGAGGGAAGTGAATTCCAAAGAGTAGTAGTTCTGGGGATAAATTAATTTTGATAAGCAGAAGTTCTGCATTGTAGAGGAGAAAGTGTAAATTCATGGGCGCTCTCAGCTGCCCTAGTTTTACGGGGAAAGATGTGGAGAGGCGGCACAATTGAAGCAAGTTCCTCGGAACAATTGCTGTGAAAATATCTGTAGAATATTGCAAGGGATGCAACGCTTCTTCGTATGGATAATGTAGGAAGGTCCTGTGTTATTGCAGGGTTATTGATTAATCTAATAGCTTTATTTTGAATTTTGTCCAACTGCCTCAATGCAACCACTCCACTTCCACCCCATAGAGGTGAACAGTAATCCATCTGAGAACGCACATGACTTTTATATATTACGGCCAACTGCTCGCCAGTGAAGAATTCTCGAACTCTGTACAGGAGTCCCAGTTTTTTAGAGGCATTCTTAGCAATGCTTCTAACATAATGTGTCCAGCTCAAGTTAGTAGTTAATGTTACACCGAGAATGTCAATACTAGGGGAAGTGGGAATATTTACATCATTAAAAAATATATGGGAGTCAGTGAGATTCTGTCGGTTAGAAAATTGAATGTACTTGGTTTTCTGTGCATTAAAGGAAATTAGATTCTTGTGTCCCCATTCATTAATTCTAGAAAGGTCCTGGTTCAGAGATATTGCAGTGTTTATTTTTGAATTTATAAGATCGGGTTGGGTGAAAGAATTGGTAAATGTGAAGGAACTGTGGAGTGTTGAGTCATCTGCGTAGGAATGTATTGGATTATGAGTGGTAGATATGAGATCATTGATATGAATGAGGAACAGAGTTGGGGCCAAAACTGATCCCTGGGGAACACCAGCATTTATTGAGTGAAATTGAGAATACAAGTTACCATTACACATATTTTTCTGTTATGAAGATAAGAAGAAATTAGTGGAACTAATGATGCAAGGCCGTAGTGTGACATCTTCGACAATAAGGATTGATGCTAGACTCGAGATTTTAATGGTGGAATGGATGAAGCAGTACTGAAGTTGGATTTGAATGAGTTAAGAGTAGACCAAAATATTTTGTTATCATTTGGATTATTTAGAAGTTTATTTGCCTGCTTGTGTAGAAAGTATGATTTAGTTAGGTTTAATACAGTTTTGGCATGATTTCTGATGTTTCTAAAGTAATTAAAGGCTTCATGTGTTTTTGATCTTGTGTATGCATTGTAGGCTATTGCTTTTTGTTCAGTTACTCTAGCACAATTATGGTTAAACCATTTAGGTGAATTAGATCTTGTACTGTACTTTTGATGAGGAATAAAAGTTTCCATTCCAATTTTTACAAAATCTTGTATGTGGCTCAAGGTGGAGTGTGCATCATTAGAAAAGAAAGAGGTCCAGGGAATATCAATAAAGAAACCTTGAAGACCCTCTCATTCTGCCCTATCGTAATGCCATTTAGTCACCAAAACAGGTTCAGAGTGGGAAGGTGTGGTAGGTGATAGACAGGTGGCCTGTATCAGACAGTGATCAGAAGATCCAAGTGGGGACCTCACTGTAACATCATAATTTTCTGAATTGGTTGTTAAAAATAAGTCCAGTAAGTGGGAATTTTGATTAGGATTATCTGGTACATGGGTGGGTTGGTTGACTAGTTGAGTGAGATTAAATGAGTCTGCAAATAGCTCACATTCAAGACCAGCATCATCAGTCCTGGCTGAATGAGTGAGCCATTCAACATTATGGACATTAAAATCACCCAACACAGTGATTTCAGAAGAAGCATTTAAGTTGAGGACACTGAGTTGTGAGGACAGAGAATCAAAAAGACTTTGTTCTGGAGGAGTATTTGGGGAACGGTAGATACAACATATGTATTTAAATTTACCAGCAGAAATTAATTTGTATATAGAATAATCAAAATAGGGACAATTGACACTAGTGGTCCTCCAGGGCAATTTCAGATTTTGCGAAGCAACATACACCTTCTTTAGGTCTGACATTTTGGAGCAGTTGATAACCTGGAAAATTAAATCTAGACGTGTTACTTGAGTCTCTGTCAAAAAAAGGAGAGTAGGGGATTCTGCTTGAAGAAATTGGTGTACAGAATTGATGTTAGAGTGAAGTCCCCTTATATTGCTAAAGAAAAAGCTGCACCGACGAGCAGCTTTGGGACGTTGCAATGCTCTTGACACAGTCGCATGATGACGACCGGGAGGGCCCTGTGTCAATGACCCAACCCTGCCGGGGGTGGATATCCGAGGGACCACCAGGTTTGCTCTTAACAATTGTACTGCCATATTAATTGTTAGGTAAAGGTGTATGGTGTTACATGTATGATATGTAGTGGGAAGAGTAGTGTTTTATGGATAGAGGATAGTGATGTAGGACAATGTCGTGAAGTTGGATGTGTATGTTATATAAAGAGGGTTTCCTGATACCCCTGATGTGTGAGGCATAAACTACGATTGCCTAAGGACAGACCCATCTCTGATACTGTATATATATACCGGCTTGGTAGTGTAGTGGAGAACGTCTCGGACTCTCACCCCGGGTGACCCATGTTCAATCCCATGCTCAGGCGTGAAGGTTTTTCGCATACACTGGTAGCTGGTACCGTTTTCCTTGAGCAAGGAAATGGGTAATAGTGTCTGGTAATAAACTTTGGTTGAGTGCTATTGAATCTCGGAGTGAGGGCTAGATATAAATGGCGCTATATAAGTAACCTGATCATTATTATTTTTATCATGAATACTGTATACAGTATATATATTATATAGAATATATAGTTTTTATGAAGGGAGCAGAGAGTGCGTTAGAGTAGGAAATAATGAGTCGAGTGAATGGTTTGATGTAAATATAGGTTTGAGACAGGGTTGCATAATGTCACCATGGTTGTTTAATATATTTATGGATGGTGTGGTGAGAGAGGTGAAAATGAGAACTATGGGAAGAGGATTGGTATTAGTAGGAAAGAATGGTAGAGATTGGGAGTTGAATCAGTTGCTGTTCGCTGATGACACAGCGTTGGTGGCGGATTCTGAGAAGAAACTGCAGCGGGTAGTAAAAGAGTTTGGTGTGGTTTGTGGGAGGAGGAAACTGAAGATGAACGTCAATAAAATTAAAGTAATAGTGTGTAATAGTGGTGATCGTAGGGTGAATCTAGATGTGAGGCTGGATGGAAAAAATTGGAACAAGTAGAGTGTTTTAAATATCCAGGAGGAACGATAAGTAGTAATGGAGGTAAAACAGAGAGTATGTGAAGGAAGGAAAGTTTTCGGAGCAATTGGGAAATATGTGGAAGTAAGACATCTAGGAATGAAAGTTAAAAGTGCAATGTATCAAGGAATTGTTGTGCCAACAGTGATGTATGGGGCTGAGACATGGGCTCTGAAGGCAAAGGAGAGAAGAAAGCTGGATGTGATGGAGATGAGCTGCTTGAGGAGTATGTGTTGAGTTACTCATAGAGACAGATTAAGGAATGAAGAGATACGTAGGGGAGTGGGGCAGCAGGAACATTTGTCTGCCAGAGTTGGCAGAAGGGTGCTGAGCTGGTATGGTCATGTTGAACGAATGGAAGATGAAAGGTTTACAAAGAGAATAGTGAGTCAGATACGAGCGGAGATAAAAGGGCAGGAAGACCCCCATTGAGATGGAGAGACTGTGTAAGACAAGCTTTGGATGATAGAGGAATGACTATAGATCAGGCAAGAGAAATGGTAATAAACAGGAATTAACCCTTGTCTATCGGGGCCCGACTTAAGTCTGTGTGCAATTTTGGCACAATATTGGCTCTGAGAGAGAGCCGAGCGGTGGGAGGAGCATAGGTTACCTCATGACCGCTCGCCACGACCGTCGTGGGCCCAGTGACATTTACTCCACTCTACTCCACCCTCTCTCACTCGCTACACACGAAATTATGTAACAAAATTACCATATTTTAGCGATTTTGCCCTTCGGTTGCACGAACGTTGCAAGACAATCAGTGATCGTAGAAGGACGGTTCGGGTGTCATTGGAAAGCTCAATTTACGCCCTTTCAGTGATACATTCTTGTATTATGCTCTGGCTCTTGTTTATGCATGAAAAAGAGCACGGAAACAACCCCATTTATGGTAAAAACAAAACGCTGGGCGGCACGGTCAAATTTACCGCCTAGGCCGCTCGTTGAGTGTTAATGGAAAATGCTTGTGAATAGATGAATGAACACGTGGTCATTTGGGAGAGGGGGTCGGGCGCAAGTTGGAGTAGATAATAGTTCATCAGGAGCCTGGCCAGGGGAGCTGGAATATATGAAGGGTGCGCCTGGAAGTTTAGTGGGCGGGCTTGTGGTTTCAGCTTCGCTGCATGTCTGCCTGCTGAGACCGGAACCTCTCCGGGTGGTCGAGGGCTGAGGGAGTGCTGGAGGGACCTTGGTGACCCTGGTCTATGGGTCTTCTCCTGGGTGACCTAGATGTGTGGAAATTTGTATTTTGTTATTGTGTGTTCATTGTTTTCTGTTGTGTTGTCCCTATTCGGGCTCTGTCTTGAGTCGGCCACCCCCAGAAAATAAAAGGGAAAAGTGGGGAATGACCCTGAGTAAATACATATATATATATATAAATATATATTTATTATATATATATATATATATATATATATATACTGTATATATATATATATATAAATATATATTTATTATATATACTGTATATATATATATATATATATATATATATATATATATATATATATAATTATTATAACTAGACAACAAATTGAACTTTCAAACGTTAGCCACTAAAGATTCCGCAAACATATTCAATGACAACTTGTACGTACAAACTGACGGAATGTCCATTCAATCCTGTTTAGGTCATTGTTTAGCTTATATATACTTTCCTAAGTCACCATGAGCAAACTTCCCTAGATGAATTTCCCCTTTCCTACAAACCCATGTATTATAAGCGTTTTGCGGATGATACCTTCTTGCTTTTTTTTATCTCAATTCCAAACACCTGAACATAAAATTTACCAACGAAACTGAAAGAGAATCAACACTTTCCTTTTTGGTAGTTCTAATTCTTGGCTACACCCAAAATGGGGATTGGGCCTGACCATATAGATAGATAGATAGATAGCACTCTTGTAATACCATTGGCTTCACTATTTTGGTATACCGTAAGCCTACTTTTACAGGGCTCGGCAACCATTATTTGTCCTGTATTCAACAGTTGTTCAATATCAACTCTATTAAAAAAAAAAAAAAAAAAAAAAAAAACGTGTAAACGTATTTTCCTCCTGGTTCAATTGTGATCAGGACATAAAATTCCTCACAATTGCTTTCCAGAATATTTGATACCCCCTAATGATAATTGAAAACCCTATCCACAATTTTCTAAACAAAAGATTTCAATGGAACCCAAGTGAAAACAAATGTGACACAAATTACATTAAACTTCCTTCCTATTGTAATCGCAGCTTCACTATTCGAAAGAAACTAAAAAATGTACTCATACTGATTTTCCTAACTCCAAATTTGTATTTGTCTTTACAAATACGTTTACAATAGGCTAACAATTTAATTATATAAACCCCCTACCTATGACTTTTATCTTTAACATAATTTATGAATTCACTTGTTCGTGCTGTAAAGCTCGATACATAGGTGAAACAGGGCGAAGTTTCACTCTTAGGTTAGCAGCACAATAAAATCACCCCCTTTCAATATTAATTACTATTAAATGAACCCCTCACCGAAACACCTGATTCAATTTCGAGGATGCAACTTCGCCTCTCACACTACACCTTTTAGTCAGTCGTACACAACACATTGAGGAACTCACAACTAGGTTTGTACACATCTGTTACCATGTGTTATCGCTTTATGTACTAATAGTGTTAGGATCAGCTTTTTGAGCACATCTTTATGATATGGTTAATTAATGAATGTATAAAGTGTACCTGTGTTGTATTGATTTTTTGCTCTTTTTTAATGCCTGATGATGCCAATTGTATTGGCGAAACGTTGTAATAAACAAAAAATTACCATACTACTTCATTTTCCTGCCCTGAGTACCCTATATATATATATATATATATATATATATACTCCGCAATAATAACAATGTGTAGATGGCATCTAAAAGTATAGGCGGTGCCATTTCAGAAGTTTTGATTAACTTCAGTAACATTCAGTGATGTAAATATACCATAGAGGCTTTACAAAACGAGTAGTTAAATACAGATATACAGTTCGGTCAATTTGGTGTTTTTCATGTATAACTAGTGTATGAATTATCTTATGACTCATTTCTTCAAAGACGTATTTCAATAATCCTCAAACTGAAAAGATGATCATGTGAAGTATCTTATTATCTTAGAACGAAAATTATTTACAATAATATTTATATATTTCATTAGTAATTTTAGTTTGGTATATTTACTTCTGGCATTATTTTGATAAAATGGAGACACCAATGTGTGACGGGAGCTTTAAAGTTTATAAAAGTGAAATCATATTGTTCAAGCTGCAATTGTTAAGGGCTGGGTTTCTGCACTTCCTAAGTTTCAGAAACAAAATATTTTGTTCGGTGGGGCATTGGTATAGGCTTCGTCAATCTAGACTTATATTTTATTTAACACAATATACTACTAAAACACATTGTATCCTTCGAGCATGTGCTGCCATTATTATAGACTGATAAGTACATACTTATTGAAAACACTCGTGTGTTAAACAGTTATCTCAGTAAAATGGGGTGAATATTTTAGCTGTGGCACCATGTTATTAGTTATCGATATTATTGCACTGTAGGTATTTTGGTAGTATGATTTAGTTGGTACTATATTATTATTTTTTCTTAACTGTGAATACATTTCAAATTGCATCACATTCGCGGATCCTTCTATGACGCCATAATGGTGTTGCCATAATTATCACCTAAATATATATAATTTGACTGAGTGTATTAAGTAACACAGTACATAGCTATAAGCTGTATACGGCCGATGCTACGTGTACTGTATATATTAATTTACAATGGAAGTTATTGGGTGTAGGTGGATTACCATACGAAAAGGTAGTTCTATGATAGAGGGACGTGTGGGCAGCTATGCAACCTGCCTCATCTGGGTTGCATAACAAACTTGGTTCCCGTTATCGTGCCTTCAGTATACCGATTTTTTTGTTTTTTTCCGAGAGACATGAAAGCTGAACACATCGTCGGTTCATTAATCTTAGTTATCGCTATTTTCATCTGCCAGCTCGTTAGTTAACACATGGACCTGTTGTTTGAAGACCTTAACATTTTCTGTTCCGACGATTGTTCTGTATTAGTAGTATCGAGGACTTTGTTTTCTTGCCTTTATTTAAATATTTCACTTTCCTTTTTTTGTCCTTGTTTTATGCCCCATAACCCCCCCCCCCCTCTCTCTCTTCCCCCCCCCCCCCCTCCCCCACCCCCCGCTTCCCGAGACTCCTCTTCACGCTAAGTTTGTATTTGTTCAGTAGACACATGTCCTAGTTGAATAACAGTTTGTCCTATATTGCATGATCGCTATCACTTGCCAGGAATAAAGTAGAAGTCAGAATGTGGCGAAACGTTTTAGTATCGCCAAATGAATAAGCAAAACGTCTTTAAACCGCCAATATTATTAAACGAAAGATGAGGGTTCCGTAAAAACAACTACAGATACAATAAGTTAATCTTATACAGCACTATCTTCGTCCACGATTGTGGTGACTAGAGATGGATGGTTCGGAAGTTGTTGTTGTTTTTTGGGGAGACTAGAGATGGATGGTTCCGCATTTATTGTTGTTGTTTGGGGAGACTAGAGATGGATGGTTTCGTTGTTGTTGTTTGTGGAGACTAGAGATGGATGGTTTCGTTGTTGTTGTTTGTGGAGACTAGAGATGGATGGTTTCGTTGTTGTTGTTTGTGGAGACTAGAGATGGATGGTTTCGTTGTTGTTGTTTGTGGAGACTAGAGATGGATGGTTTCGTTGTTGTTTGTGGAGACTAGAGATGGAGGTTTCGTTGTTGTTTGTGGAGACTAGAGATGGATGGTTTCGTTGTTGTTTGTGGAGACTAGAGATGGATGGTTTCGCAGTTGTTTTTGTTGTTTGGAAAGACTATAGATGGATGGTTCGACAGTTGATGTTGTTTTGGGATGACTTAAAATGGATTTTTTTTTTTTTTTTTTTTTTTTTGTAGTAGTTAAGGTCACGAGGAACCTTTTTACCCTGTCATTGAACTATTTTACTGTTAGGCGATCAAAACAGAGGCATGGGTGTGAGGAGATTGCCCAACTATCTATGGATGGTTCGTCCGTTGTTGTTTGGGATGACTATACTGTATATGGATGATTCGGCAGTTGTTGTCTGGGAGACTAGATGTGGAGAGTTCGGCAGTTGTTGTTGTTGCTTAGGGAGCCTAGAGATGGATGGTTCGGCAGTTGCTGTTATTAAGGGAGACTAGATGTGGATGGTTCGACACTTGCTATTGTTGTTTGGGATTACTAGAGATGGATGGATCATCGTTGTTGTTTGAGATGACTATAAATGGATGGTTCGTCAGTTGTTGTTGTTGTTGTTTGGGGAGACTGGATGTGGAGGGTTCGGCAGTTGTTGTTGTTGCTTAGGGTGCCTAGAGATGGTTTGTTCGGCAGTTGATATTATTTTGGGAGACTAGAGATGGATGGTTCGGCAGTTGTTGTTGTTGTTTGGGGAGACTAGAGATGGATGGTTTGGCAGTTGTTGTTGTTGTTTGGGGAGACTAGAGATGGATGGTTCGGCAGTTGTTGTTGTTATTGTTTGGGGAGACTAGAGATGGATGGTTCAGCAGTTGTTGTTGTTGTTGTTGTTGTTTGGGGAGATTAGAGATGGATGGTTCGGCAGTTGTTGTTGTTTGGGGAGACTAGATATGGATGGTTCATCAGTTCGGATTTGTTGTCTTGATGTAGGAGTTGACGTCCTGCTGGCCTTAACACTGCCTGATTAAAAGTTTTGGGATGCTATTGTTTATTCTATTATTAATAAAGGTTTGGTTTGTGTTTGAAATCTGTTGACATTTGCTTTACTTTCTAGCCTACTTCAAACAAACAGAATAAAGCATCCCACATAGAAAAGTATGCAGGCCTATGGCCGGTTTTCCCTAAATTACAGGTTCGCTATCGCTCGCCATGAATAATAAAATGACAGCTAATTTGGATAGTTCGGCAGCTGGATTTGTTGTCTTAGTGAATTAGTTCAAGTTCTAGCGGCTACACTTTGAAACGTTGCCATGTTACATACTATTGAATGATATTTTAGTTTTCTATGTTCCAGGTCGACCTCCGGACATAGGCAAGAGGTCTGTAGATTCAACCGTTCAACACGGTGATGTAGGGAGGTCTTATGCCAGATGGCGTGTGAGACATCGAGACAGTTTGAGATGTGCAACCAGCTCGTTCCTGGTCTCATCTTCGTAAACCTACGGTGCTTGGTTGCCTCCTCACAGCCCATTGCAACTCTGACTACTCGAAGCTGCATCGGCACTGTCTCGCTGTCTCATCTCACAATCTCGGGACCTCTCTCTCTTTCAAATGCCACCTATTAGGCTGTTTACTTACTAGGCACTATCCCCATGTACTATTATAAATATGGGAATATTCATACACTGCTAATTTATTGGAACCAGCTAGGGTATTTTTATGGTGTGTCAGTACTGATAATAAATACAGCACAAATTCCATTCCAATAATCATATTACCCTTGACACATCGGTATTTGAACCTGGGACCTAAAGATTACCACTACAGTAGCAAGACCACTCCACCAAAGAGCAGTGGTGCCAAAAGCATTCGTCTCATCAATTTCCCTCCGCTTACTAGTTTCATACAGTCTCTCTCTACACGCTGCAATGTTGCATCTCTCTCACTCCTCTACCGTTATTACAATAATCGAGTGTCTTCAGAGGTTTCCCAGTGCATACCTCCTCCTTCACGAAGAGTAGGGGGCACCCACCTTTCATCACATTCCCACCCCATATTCTGTCCAACTCTCTAACCCAAAAGGGAACCAATTTTCCCAGTCTTTCTTCTACTTTTAACAAGTAAGCTTTGGAACTCGCGCTGAATCAGTCTTCCCCTCATCCTATGATTTAAACTGTTTCAAGCTCCATGTGGCCAGACATTTTCACTCTATTGTACATTGAATTTGGCTCTCTGTCACTCTTTCAATATTGGGGAAGACACTTGTTACAGGTAGCTTTGCCTTTTGTCTCCTTCATACACATAGGAGAAAACAATCACTACAGAACAGTAGGTTCACTGAACATACTAGGCAACAAGAAGTCACTCAATTGTTTTGGTAACTCAGGTCTAGGGGATGAGAGTAGTGGCGGTACCTTGGATAAACTTACTACAATGACGAATTTATCTCCCAGCCAATGGACACACACAAAAACACACACGCCCACGCAAATGCGAACATATCTTATCCTATTCACGAAAACTACCTGCTTGGGAAAGGGAGACGCAAATATTAACAAGAATTACAACAACAAAAAAGCACCGCATAAGATAATCATGATTTTCACCACTATTTCACGGAACAAAGTAAGTGCACACAAATAATTTTATAGAAGTCCCAGTATAGTTTGATATAGCAAGACAGACTTTATGTGGATGTGATCGTGAAAGGTAATGGACATAAACGCTGTAGTGGTCTATTCATATAATGGGAATATAGTGTGAGAGATTGTCCACGAGGCTGGAATGAAGGAGATAAACAAGTTGATTGACAATGAGGTGGAAAAGGTAAATAAACTTATGAAAGAGACACGAAGAATTATGTTCTCCTGGTGGTGAGGGTTTATTGTGTTGGAGAATTGTGATTACTATAATAGCTTCATGCTATAAACTTTATTTTTTAACAAAATATTAAATTTTTGGACGACACAATTACCCTGTACCAATGTATAAAGGACGATACTTATTTAATCACATTATTCTTTCTGATCACATGATTTCTCTTTTAGGTGAATAAATAATCATAATAACGACCAACAACATTGCAGCGTCTAGAGAGAGATTGTATTTAATTAGTAAGAGGAGGGGAAGTAACCTAAGACGTGCGCATGTGCGCACGTATTTGAGCTGTTCCCATCACTAACATCATTATTTTACCATACATATCGTTAAACTTATTCATATGCGCCTATTTTACCATTAATATGAAGATATTAACCAGTTACAACAATAAAACAAGTGGAAACAGCGTTTGGATGGTCAAAATCGGCGATAGAGGCCGGGAGTTAAGCGGGCATCACACTGGGTCGAATTCTCGTCATTCTCCAATCTCCAGTCTCCGTTTCCAGTTAGTAGCGCCGGCAAATTCTATCACACACGCCAAGCGTCCTGGCTGCGTAAGTCTCCAACACAACAATAACAACGTCCGACCTAGCCAATATTGGTCCGTTTCACCTATACTGTAATGTATAGTAATATGAATTTACATCTACAATTATAATGCAATATGACTCAATCTACACGTTAGTGTAATTTTTTTAAAATTTGAAGCTTATATGAGGAAATTTCAATTTTGAACATTTCGATTCATACCAATCGCCGTGGCATAGGCTATAGAACAGTGGTTTCACTTAAACTGTAGAATAATATAGATTGATATTGACAAACTTTGTGTAATAGGACCCAATCTATACGTTAATGTTGCTATGTTTTGCGTGTGAAGCTTATATAAGTAGCTATGAGGAAGTTTTTCGCAAAATATAGGCTATAGCCTGACGGAGCCCCTGTCGTTACCTCGGCACTAAACGATCGTTTATATTGTGCTGTTTCACCAATAATTTAGAGTAATATGGATTTATATCGACAATTATATTTCAATATGACTCAATCTACAAGTTTGCGTGATTATGTTTATATTTGGAGCATATAATTATGAGGAAATATTTTGAACTTTTCGGAGGTTGTAGAATGCTTGGTAGGCTATAATCCTGTGTATGCGGGTAATGTTACAATATATTTTTACATTTTACATTCATAAATAGTCCACTAATATACTAGGTTAGGTTAGGCTAGGTTACACATATTGTTCAATGATTCTTAGCAAATAGGCATCTGAAAAACAGTTCCTCCTGCTACACAACCGAATGTTTTCGTTTCATACCAATCGCCGTGGCGTAGGTATAGGAAGTGGTTATTTAGCTGCAAGTGGTGTAGCTATTTTAGCATTAATTCACTTAGTTTATATCTATCCGCAGCCCTTCTCACAATCAAAACACACGATTATGTAGCAAAATATATATTTTGACGTCATATGCTTGAGATATCAATGAGATTAAATGCGAGCTGTAAAGAGGCTGACAATCTACCTCCATCAAAAAATGGAGCTTCCCACCCAGTGCGGGAAGCATCCTAGCTCCATCAAATGGTGAGATTTGTGCTGGAGACTGGCGGTAGCTCCATTTTTTACTGAAGAATGACGAGAATTGGCCCAGTGTGATACCCCCTTTACATAACCAAAGGTTGAGGCAGCCTCCCACATCCCCCACTCCTCCCCATGTCTGGAGAGACACTGTTGCGCAATACTCTCTATCTCGCTCTTTCCCACGCTTGGTAACAATGATGACAACGCTCTGCTTGCAACTTGCTAATGTTAGCACGAAAATAGACCACAGAATAAGGGAATAACAGGGAAAATAGGTGATAAATAAAGGTGGGGAGGGGGGGGGGGGTGAAGTCGGGAAGGAGGGGATGTGGAGGAGTGATAATTGGCATGGCCCAGGGGCAAAACAAAAACAAAAGGGTTCAAGTTTTTGTTTGGGTGTTTTAAATGGATTTTTTTAGGCCCAGGGTTTTAAGAGTCTTCCCGCAGTCGGACCGGGGAAACTCTTAAGAGTCTTCCCGCACTTTCCGGGTGAATGAGACGGAATGTGTTGGCACTCCTGTCTTCTTGGTGCAATGCATAAGTGTATTGATTTTCGGTGTGAGCATCCTGGGTTCGAATCCCCGGACTGCCACATGTGTTTGTTAGTTTCATTAATCGAGTTTAGGAGTAAAGTTGGTTAGTGGAGAGAACATAATAATATATGATATATACGTATGGAATATTTCACTTTATGAGCGATTTGTCATGGAAGATTTGTCTCCATCGGGGATTTGTATTCAGGTGAGACTGGTCTTTATGACGGGTTTATGGCCACACAAGATTTGTCGCTATAGAAGGAAATTCCTTTAATGATTACACATTGCTTTTATTGGAAAGCTTTATCAGTGTTATGGAGCAGCCAGGTTCAAATGTTTGCGTAAAAGTCTTTGCTAAAGAAAATGCCCAAAAATCATATGTTTTAAAACGTATGCTTATAATATTAAGTTTAAGTTATTTTTGTTTTTAAATCATTTAGTTTATGATATATAATAACCATTGTCGCCAAATTATGGAGTGTTATACGTGTTTAATCTTAATGGCAACTGCCTAGCAACATAGAGTATACTGTATATTTACGGTATTAATATATATACAGTATATATACTGTATATATCTATGCATTGCACTGGCCTGGTAATCCAATGGTCCCGGGTTCAAATCCCGATGTATCAATGGGAAGATATTATTGGGATGGAATTTGTGCTGTACCTGGTATCAGTGCATTACCACAAGCCCACCGAAACGTCAATAAAATACCCTCATTGTTCCCTGATTAAATAGCACTGTATGAATATTCCCATATTCAAAAATATGCTATAGGGGTGCAATGCCTGGTGAGTTATCTGCTCAACAGGTGGCGTTGTGTGTGTGTAAGTGTGAGAGTCCGAGTGTAGGGGTTGAGACAGTGAAGCACAGGAACGAGGTGGCTTCAGAGATGGGGTCGTTTCGGGCCATGAGTGAGCACCGTGCCTCATGTGAAGGCAAGATGGCAGGTGCTCGTTGTACTCTACGTGCTTCACATGTCTCACTCCCTAGACTGGAACAAGACCTCACGGGCTTCACTGTTCATTGTAAAGCGGTGAATGTTAAGGCTCTCAGCCTATGCCCGAGAGGAAGTAAGTTGGAATATAGAAAAAAAAAAAAAAAAAAAAAAAAAATTAGAGATGGAACGAATATCAATTTTCATTATTTGCGAATACGAATACGAATACGATTTTTTTTTGGTAAAATTCGCGAATACGAATAGCAAATAGCGAATATTTCAATCTTTCTTGAAGGATGAAATTGTCATACTTCAAGAACTGGTAATTCTTTCTACATCACCAACAAACGTTAATTAAATTACTATGAAATTAAGTACCGGAAGCCAATGACGATGTGAATGTGTTAAGCTGAGTGTTTCGTTACCACCACTGATTAGCCATTGGGCTTTTGTCAGAAAATGCCAAAACATATCAGCGATATCCCAGACATGTTTACATACAGTATTCCCATCGTCCAGCATATTACCGTTTCATAATCATTAGCCAACTTAAAATAGCCCTGTATAATATTTAATTATCACTAGAACAATACACTGTGACTCTATCATGTAGGAAGTCTTCTGGAGAAATAGGGCAAATATATTAAACAATGCATGATAAAATAAAGCACAAATGAATGCTAGAATAGCATTGACAAATCGCTAGATAGTCACCAGACACTAACAACTTGTATGTCACTAGAAAACATATAAAGTATCTAGAATAATCTTTAACAATCGAAAAATCTCTACAATTCCTTAAAATAGGGAACATAACTTGAATATCGCTAGAATTCATCACATCTTGATGTCGCTAGATGGAAGTGATGGAAGTGATTCGCTGGATCTAGTGGTAGCCGGTACATTGGCAACATTGTACCAAGACCATTTACTGGTTATAATGAACAAGGTCAGATTTCGGAACTATTACAATTATTTCAAAGTTCAGAGATCATCAGATTGGTTTGGAAGTCGATGTACATAATTTCAGTTCCATTAGTTTAAAAAACATTCACATACTATGGTACTTAAAGGGTTTAATAAAGAACCTTTCCCCGGCATCGTACAAGCGAACGCACGCTTTAAAATATAATATTTTACATTTTGGTATATCTTCTATTGGTTTCGTGACAATATTCGCATGTTTGCAAATAACTATGAATGGAAATGCGAATACGAATACGAATATTGAAAAACATAGCGAATATTCGCACATACGAATACAAAACGAATATTCGGTCCATCTCTAATATATATATATATATATATATATATATATGTTTCTAGTCTCTCAGTGGGGATCGAACCATCGACCATCAGGATGATAGCCGACGCTTTTAATCAATTACATCACGGCAGTCATCCTGATGGTCGATGGTTCGATCCCCACTGAGAGACTAGAAACATTTAGTGGCTCACGTGTATTTGTGATATATTCTCAATATATATATATATATATATATATATATATATATATATATATATATAGTATATATATATATATGTGTGTGTGTGTGTGTGTACTGTATAAATATATACCTTGTGTTCCCTTCATACACATAACAATTTGTTTTATTTTTTTCTCTATGTCATACAGGTAGATTACCAACAAAGAGCCTCTAAGGATCAGTAGATCTGTTGTGGCTTGTATTTCTTTATATTAGAACTATGGAACAGGGGAGGTGTGGTGGAGTGGTCTTGCCACTGGACTGGTAATCCAATGGTCCCGGATTCGAATCCCGATATGTCAATGGGAAGATATTATTGGGATGGAATTTGTGCTGCACCTAATATCAGTGCATTACCACATAGCCCACCGAAACGAAACGCCAAATAAATACCCTCATTGTTCCTTGATTAAATAGCACTGTAGGAATATTCCCATATTCAAAATTGGCTACAGGGGGACAATGCCTAGTGAGTTCATTGATCAATAGGTGGCGTTCTGAGAGTGAGGGTCCGAGTCTAGGAGGTGAGACAGTAATGCACTGGAGCGAGGCAGCTTATCCAGCGAACTGCGGGGAGACTTTTAAGAGTTCCCCCGGCGGACTGCGGGGAGACTCTTAAGAGTCAAAAAAAAAAAAATCAACTTTTGACATCGATTTTTTTTTTTTTTTTGGCCCCTGGGCCATGCAAAATCTCAGTCCTCTACCTCTCCTCCTTCCCCACTTTCCTCCTCTCCTTCAGTTATCACCTATTTTCCCTTTTATTCCCTTATTCTGAGGTATATTTTCGTGCTAACATTAGAAATCCGGTTACAGGGTGTGGTCATCACTGATAGCAAGCGAATGCAAGAGAGAGAGAGAGAGAGTATCGATCGACTGTGTCTCAGTGGCCTTGGGGGAAATTGGCGGGAAAGCAGCTTGCCTCACCCATACGTTATACAACTCGCGGGCTATATCTCCGATTTTGACCATCCAAACGCTGTTTTCACTCGTTTTATTGTTGTTTCAGTTTAATACCTTTATAATCAACCCATAATAGGCGCATATGGATAAGTATTAATGCTATTAATGGTACAATGAATATTTTAGTGACGGAGATCTGAAATACTCCGAGCAAACTGCACATATAAATATCAAGAAGAAGAAGACGGAAACACCTCAAATACGTCAGCACAGGGGGACGTTTCCAATTACCCCCATGCGCACTTGTTAGGTTAAGAGATGGGGCTACTTCGAGCCATGAGCGGGCAACTAAGCCTCATGCATTCTGCGAAGGTATGATGGCAGAGGCTGGTTGCTAAAACTGCTTCACATGTCTCACCCCTAGACTGGAACGAGACCTCACGCGATTCACCGTTCAATGTTTAGCAGTTGAATGTACAGGCTCTCAGTCTATGCCCGAGAGGGAGTTGTTGGAATATATTAAAAAACAAAAAAAAATGTGACGTCACGCTTTCATATCTATCCTCCTTGATGACTGGGATGCTGTGATAGGTAACAAAGAACGCTAGGAGGCTTTTTTGATATTCAATTAGCTTTTTAACCCGTGGAGCCCCGGCTAGTTTTGTAATGTTTGCGCACCAGAACCCGGCCGGTTTTCAAAAAATGGTTTTATTCCAGAAACAATAGCGAATGGGTTAGGAATGAAGGAAAAACCACGAAAAACTGCTCAAAAAGCTTAAAAAATGGTCCTACAGAGCCCCCGGAAATGGGTTTTACAAGAGTAAAAAATTGAAGGCAATTATCCCCAAAAAACAGGTTATTGAGCGCTCGCACGCACGCACGTTGACTTTGAGAGTTTTCAACCATCGGCACGGTTGCGTGGGATACGTACACAGTTCCCATACAAATCTGAGCCCTCTTGAGTGGCTACACCTGAGGTTACGGTCGGCGCAATTAGGGTGACGCGTCAGGCGCGTCTCTGGGGCTGTGCGTTACATACATCGCCGACGCGTCAGACGCGTCGCTGGGGCTGTACGGGTTAAGCTAACTATGAGGGGAAAATTGTGAACTGTTAAGCTTGAGTTGGGAGGTGGCTAGGACGTTTTCTCGGCCGCTCCCTGGCCATTTCTGGACTGACGGGAGCCCAGCGCATGTGATCTGTCGGATATCGGATTAGCGTCGGAATTTACTATTATTCCCAATAATAAGGACCACCGCCGGGCTGCCTCCCGAATGTATAACCGCCTTCCGTCTGCCTCCCATCTACCTCCCGTGAGATTACGACTGCTATGGTTGGGCCACACCTCCAGAATTTTTCGGGTAAAAGCAAAATTTTCGGGGCTATCCACAGAAACACAAGAACACCCCCAAACAATGAAGATAGCCATAGGACAACGCACAGCTCTTCAAAAGACAGCACGAGAATGCGGGTTCCCTGGCATTCTGTGAGTGTCTGGACGGCTGTGTGAAATGGATTTTAGTCAATTAAGTAGGTCCTGTGTACCATATATCTTAATGAAATATTGTTCTCTCTCTCTCTCTCTCCCTCCAAATACAATCTAATCAATTAATACATCACTGTTCACAATGTTTCATATTTTACTCCACTGACAAATTCAGAATCATAATTATTATTCGTGGTACAATGCATCCTTTCTATGGCATAACGCCTTCAGTACGATTGCGTACTTATTTTCCTGAGTCACATTCATCATCATCATCATCATTAGCCCGATTGTCCCCTCAGGGGGGGTCGGGTCGTCTCGACACTCCTCTCCACTCTCCTCTGTCACCAACTCTGTTCAGATCAACTACTCTGCCATCGTCTCGCACACTATCCATCCATCGCTTTCTCAGTTGTCCTCTCTTCCTTGCACCCATCTCTCCGCGCTCTGCTGACCATCTTACTAAATCGTCCTCTTCTTTCCTCTTCATGTGTCCGTACCACCTCAGTGTGCTTTCTCTTATCTTCTCTCTCAATTCTGTAACCTTCACTTCCTGTCTTATATCTTCATTTCTCATTCTCTCCCGTCTTGTCACTCCTCTGATCGCTCGCAGACATCTCATCTCCCCCACTTCCAGCGACTTCACATTCTCTTCTTTCACTGCCTAAGTCTCTGCCCCATAGAGAACCACAGGTCTTACCATTCCTGAGTCACATTAGGCGAGTATATTGATTTGTCATTTTGCCTTCCTCAGGGCAGTTGTCAAATGATAAGACGATAGATTAGAAACGGTGAAATTGTTCACATTTAAAGAACGTACACACATACATGCAAAGTTTATTCATACACTATTATTTTAACATGGTTTATTTGTTATGCATCCATAGGAACATCTGCAATGTACATATTACATGATTCACTATTTTGTCAGAAATTGTAAGTTATTATCATAGTTGTTATTGTTTTTTCACACACACACACACAAACACACACATAATCACATCCACAACCAAACACACCATATACAATATATGATCAAAGGCACTTGTGGGGGATAATATGGCCAAAACTTATCTCTTACCACACCAATCAAAATCGAAAATAAATACAAATAAAGTACGAGATAGCCTACCTTACGGCATGAACTATAGGAACAGATGAGGGTTGGTTAGTAGCCTAGTCTTAATCCATGGTAGCCTATCTCTCAGGATACCTTAACTAAACATTGTATAAATGGCCATGTACAGTATATCAGTTGCTCAGTTGCTCTCTGACCCCTGACCTGTGCGGACGTCCCCAGTGACCACTAGTGAACCTGTTTACCCTTAGTGAGGTCCTAGTGAAATTTCATAGTGATGGCTGTTGTTGATGAGTCTGCTGTCTCCTCCCATACTCTCCAGCTTTGTCTTGCTTTGCAAGAGAGACTGGAGAGTGTGGAGCAGGAGATTCAGTGTCTCAAAGATGAAAATTTGGCCTTGAGACTAGCTATGGCGGAGAAGAAGTGTGAGGCTACCGGAAGTGTTCCCAGGGATCGTGAAGCCCCTTGGAAAGTGGTGTCAACTAGTGCAACGGCCTGCAAGCTGAAAAGGCAGCCAGTCAAGACCCACAACAACTTCAGCACCTTGGCTGATGAGAGTGATGGCGATGAAGTGGCGATCATCGAGGCAGTGAGAGGGGAGGGGGGGAAGTCTGCTGCTGTTGCTGCAACAACTGCTGCTACACGCCGACAAAAGGAAAAAGCTAAGTCTGTTTTCATTGTCGGTGATTCATTGGTTAGATACCTTGGCAGGGCAACAAACACTCAGGTTGGTAAAGTTGTCTGCGTGCCTGGTGCCGGAGTCGGGAGGGTGGCTGAGAAGATAGATGCTGTCATGGAAGTGAGTGGGGAGGACCCCATCATCTTCCTCAACGCAGGGAGCAACGACATATGGAGATGCAGGACTGAGGAGTTGCTCTCCAAGTATCAGGAAATGTTGGAGAGGATCAAGGAAAAAGGTGGAGTTCCTGTGGTAAACAGTATCCTGCCTAGAAGAGGGGTAAGGAAGGAATGGTCCTCCAGGGCTATTGGTGTAAATAGCCGGCTGGAGAAGTATTGTAAGGCAAATACTATTCCATTCCTGGATAACTGGTCCCTCTTTTATGGTAAGGATGAACTGTATGCCCAGGATGGAGTACATCTCTCGCGACTAGGAGTTTCGACCTTGGCCAGCTCACTCGACAAGATTGTTGCGGGGTTTCGTTAAAAAAACCTGGGTGTGTAAGTAAAATACTGTCTCCATATGGAGCAGGTACTTCATGTGACAAACCAGTGAGTAAAATAGAAATAATCAGTCAAGATAGTGCGGATATAGTGATGTGTAATAGTAGTATCGATAACACTACACATGTAACTGATAGTAAAGATGAGAATACTGATAGAGTAGAATTTCCGTCTAGAGCTAGTAGTTCAACAGGAAATAATAAGTTAGCTAAACACAATAGAAAATTAGTTGCAAATAAAAGTAATAGGTTGAGGGTATATTATACAAATTGTAGGAGTTTATGTAACAAAATGAACGAACTTAGAGCACTCGTTAGCACAGAAAATATAGACATAATAGCGCTAACTGAAACGTGGATTAATACAGAATCTAGGCATTTTTTAGCAGAATTTGATATTCCAGGATATAGTTTGTTTAAATATGACCGAACAAGTAGGAGGGGCGGGGGTATAGCAGTGTTTGTCAGGAGTACATTAAAAAGCTGTATTAAATCAGGTATTAGACTAAATAATGATAATGAAAGTGTTTGGGTAGAAGTTAACGAAGGTAGTGAGACCATAGTTATTGGAGTTATATATAGACCGCCTAATATGAGTAGAAATGGCGGAAAATCGTTATGGGAGGAAATTAAAATAGCATCAAGGTTTAGCAATGTGTGCATTATGGGGGATTTTAATTTTCCGAACATTGATTGGCAGCACCAAATAGGCGACTCCGATTCAGTAGAGTTTATAGAGGTAGTACAAGATAGTTTTTTATTTCAATTCATAGATACGCCGACTAGAGGTATTAATATTCTTGATTTAGTTTTCAGTAACAATGAACATATGATAAATAATGTAGAGATTGGTGACCACCTAGGAAATAGCGATCATAAATCTATGTATTTTAATATACAATGGACAGGGAATGCTAAAGAGAATACGACACTTATCCCAGATTTCAGAAAAGCCGATTATGGTGGGCTAAGAAGAGACTTAAGGGTGGACCCTATTGTTAAGCGATTAAGTCAGGATATGCCAGAGTTAAACTTGCCACCTACATATAACCAGTTTATTGCTTCACTCCACAATGCTCAAAATAAATATATCCCTAAAAGAAGATTTAGATCGACGCAGAACCAACCAAAATGGATGACTAATAAGCTAATAGATCTTATAGGAAAAAAGAAAGGAATATATCGAAAAATAAAGAAAGGTGACCAATCATTTACGTATATACTATCAGACTCTATCAAGACAGGTCAAAAAGGAAATCAGGAAAGCAAAAAGAAATTATGAAATAAGGATAGCCAGCGACTCAAAAAATAACCCTAAAGCTTTTTACCAACTATATAAATCTAAAGTTAGAGATGTAATAGGCCCCCTAAAAACTTCAATAGGAGAAATAACAGAAAATGATTTAGAAATGTGCAGTACATTAAATAGTCAGTTTCTTTCCGTTTTCACTAATGAAAATTTGGCACAGATTCCAGAAGTCAATATGGTATATAGTGATAGTATAGAAAATATGTTAAGTACAGTTAGTATAAGTAGAAATGATGTGCTTAAGGAAATTGACAGACTGAAACCTCAAAAATCGCCTGGTCCTGACGAGGTATATGCTAGAGTATTAAAAGAATGCAGAGATGAGTTAAGTAGTCCATTAGCATTTATATTTAACAAGTCATTAGAAACAGGTTTAGTTCCAGAAGCTTGGAAGCTTGCAAATGTAGTTCCGATCTTCAAAAAGGTGATAAATCGATAGCATCCAATTACCGTCCCATTAGTCTCACATCAATCATAGGAAAGTTGCTAGAGTCTATTATTGCTAGGAAAATTAGAAGCCACTTAGTAAAATTTAACTTAATAAATTCTTCTCAGCATGGATTCACTCAGGGACGTTCGTGCCTTACTAATTTGCTTAGCTTTTTCTCAGAGGTATATGAAGCAGTAGATAGTGACAAGTCATATGATATTATATATTTAGATTTCAGTAAAGCTTTCGACAGAGTCCCTCATGAGAGATTGATGAGAAAGGTTGAGGCACATGGAATAGGAGGGTCGTTGTTGGGATGGATTAGGTCATGGCTAATTGGTAGGAAACAGAGAGTCAGCATAAATGGTACCAAGTCAGAGTGGGGAGCAGTCAAAAGTGGTGTCCCCCAGGGATCGGTATTAGGTCCCCTGTTGTTTCTTATATACATAAATGACCTAGATTTAGGTATAACTAGTAGGATAAGTAAATTCGCAGACGATACTAAAATGGGGAGATCAATTGATTCAGATAGCGATATAGAGTGCCTCCAAAGGGATCTAGATACCTTACATGAATGGTCAGTAAATTGGCAGATGAAGTTTAACATTGACAAATGCAAGGTATTAAAGATAGGGAAGATGCAAACAAATGTTAAATATAAACTAGCTAATTTAGAATTAGAAAATTCAGACTGCGAGAAAGATCTAGGTGTGTTTGTTAGCAATGATTTGAAGCCTAGAAAACAGTGTATAAGCGTTCGTAATAAGGCAAACAGGATTCTCGGGTTCATCTCTAGGAGTGTGAGTAACAGAACTGCTGATGTTATCTTAAAACTTTACTTGTCATTAGTGAGACCCCATATGGATTATGCTGTCCAATTTTGGTGTCCTTATTACAGAATGGACATAGATTCATTGGAGAGATTCAGCGTAGAATGACAAAAATGATCCATAATATTAGAAATTTTCCGTATGAAGAAAGGTTGAAGAAATTAGGTTTACATTCGTTAGAGAGACGCAGAGTTAGAGGGGATATGATAGAGGTGTTCAAGTGGGTTAGTGGGATTAACAAAGGGGACATGACAAATGTACTAAAGCTCAGTGATAGCGAAAGAACTCGTACCAATGGTTTCAAATTAGATAAATTTCGTTTCAGAAAAGATATAGGCAAATATTGGTTTGGTAACAGAGTTGTAGATGGGTGGAATAGGCTACCAAGTGATATAGTGGGATCAAGAACGATAGGGAGCTTTAAGAAAAAATTGGATAAGCATATGGACGAGAAGGGTTGGGTGTGAATGGGTATCAGCCGGGTTGGGCCAATCAGCGCTCTGCAGACCCCCGTAATCCTGCGTTAATCTCTAACCGGTTTGGTGGGATGATCCTCAGGGTATTGGAGTGTTGAGCCTATAATTGGGCTTTGTAATTGGGGTTGTGTGGGACAGGGATCTGCCTTGCTTGGGCCAATCGGCTTTCTGCAGACTCCCATTTTCTTATGTTCTTATGTTCTTATGTTATCAATGACTTAGCTATAACTAGGATCATGGTGTAGTTCAGAGGATTCCGGCTTCGGTAGCTAAGGGTTAAAGGGTCAGGACTCCGGGCCGGGCACAGGGAGTGTGGTGGAAGAGGTCACGGGACACGTCCTATTAGCTCAAAAGTTTACTGGCGTCTGATCAGAACTTCAATTTCCGACTCAAAAATAAATTATATACTAATTCGTTACCAAGGGTTCATTCCCTCTTGACTTTATCATATAAATTAAAAATAAGCATTTAATTATATAAATACTAATATAAATATAGTTTCACAACGATTTAATAAACATAATATCTAGAGGTTGAGATTACCACTACAAATTGTGGATATCGTCTGCGATCGCGGGAGTTTCAAAACTGATCCCTAATACAGTACCTCTAAGTTTTATCATACAAGGTTTTATAACTAAATTAACTTGGCCAAGGTAATCTTATACAGTTCTAAATTACTTAATATTAATTATCCTTTACAATATTTACAATCACCAGGATCTGGTAGGAAATGGTTCACTCTAATGAGGTTACCCTATTGGAAGGCTGTTGCCAACACTACCAAGATACTAGAGTAGTCAATTTATTTCTCACAGATTGGGGCCCGGCGAACTATGATGTGTTGCATCATGTTATATTACCTACGGCTAACAAATCACGCCAATTTCTTTTAGAACCAGCAGCAGCTGCTCGTTGTGGTATAGGTCCTCCTATTACTATGGGTTGCTGTTCCTCCTCCGGTAGGATGGTGAGCTCCATAGGAATGAGCCGATCAACCGTTCGGAGAGTTGTTTGTCCTCGAGATAAAACTTTAACTGTTCTGATAACTCCTGCGGGATCAGGATAGACTTCTAGGATCTTTGCCAAGGGCCATTTGGAGTGAGGTTGGTCCACCTTCAATAAGACTATATCTCCCTTCTCAGGTTTGCGACGGTTACTAGCAGAATTCGCACCATAATACCTCTCCCGTAGGCTTAAGATATATTCTGATGCCCACTGCTTGTTCCAGGCATCCAGTATCTTGCAGAGTTTATGGTAGCTTCGTCGTAAGTGCGCGTCTGCTTCATTAACGTTGGGATCCACTAATTCCTCTGTCACGTCCAAACGGGGTACTGGGTCTGGCTGTCTACCATATAACAAATGAGCCGGAGTTAAGGCTTCAATTTCCAAATTGGAGTCATCTTGATATGTTAGTGGCCTATTGTTGACTCTTGTTTCTATCTCTGTGACAACAGTTCTTAACTCATCCAAGGTGACTCTTGACTTGTGAAGAACCCTTTTCAGGCACGATTTCATGATGTCTATCATTCTTTCGGTAAATCCATTTTGCCAAGGGGCTCTGGGAGTTGTGAATGACCAATAACTATTTTTAGAATCTAGCATTTGCTGTACTACGTTGTTCTTTAATAATTCTGAAACTAGCGGGGATGCGCCCACAAAGTTTGTCCCATTGTCACTAATCAAACGTCTGGGACAACTTCGCCAAGCGGGAAAATCTTCTGAACAAATTTATAAAGGTTTCCGAGCTCATGTCCTCCGCTATCTCCAAATGTATCGCCCGAGTGCTAGTACAGGTGAATAGACATATGTATACCTTCTTGGGCGGTCCATCATCTCCTGTGAGAGTGATGGCACCAGTATAATCTATACCTGTTACCTCAAACGGTTTCCTTTGGTGAATGCGGTCTGGCGGGAGAGCTGGTGGACCAGGGTAAGGAATAGCTATAGCTGTATACCTCTTGCAAATAATGCAATTCTTGATACAGCGTTTAACAGCTTGTCGTCCCTGGGGTATCCAATAATTTTGCCACATGTAGGCTAGAGTGTCTGCTACCCCACCGTGTTTAGTGGTTTTATGCGCTTTTAAAACCATCAATTTGGTGAGGTCGCAATCCTTGGGCAATAGGATCGGATGCCGAGTTTTGAGGGGTAGATCAGCTTTACCAATACGACCTCGACAACATATTAATTCTTGATTGTCTAGATACAGCCCAAGGTCCTTCATTCTTTTGGTTGGCTTGGGATTGGGTTTACGTAGCTGTGTTAATTCCTCCTCATACTTTTCAGCTTGTATCCTTTTGATCCAGTAGGTAAGTGGGTCTAATTCCTCCATCTTTACCTTCTTGCTCAGGAACTTAAACACAAATTTAGTTACAGTTAATAGTTTGTCCAAATTGGAGAACTTGGTGATGTCAATCACTGAAGGCTCTGGGATAATTATTGGGTCCATATGAGCTTGATCATCATTTACCTTCTGGTATGATTATTGTTCTGGCCAATCACTCTGACGTAGCCAAACCGGACCCTGAAACCACAGAGTTTCTTTGATCAGTTTCTTGACACTAACACCTCGGCTCACCAAGTCAGCCGGATTTTCCTTGGACTTAACATGCATGAATGTATAGTTCATTTGCAGTTCCTTTATTTTGTGTACTGTTACGCACATAAACTATGTCACTATCATCCTTAGCTATCCAGTGCAAACACTGCTCACTATCTGTCCATATACTGTATATGTCTCACCTATAAAGGGAAACATACTATTCAAATAAGTAGCTAACCTAGTTCCCAATTCAACAGCGGTCAACTCCAACTGTGGAAGGGTATGTTGTTTTGAAGACGCTACTCGGGATTTGGACATAATCAAAGTAGATCGGACTTCAGTGACACAATAAGCTACTGCACCATACGCCTTAGATGAGGCATCACAAAATGCGTGCAATTGAGCACACTCATTATCAGAGGTAGGATCACATCTTCTAGGAAACTTGACTGAGGATACCTTTTCATATTCCACCTGCAATTTGTTCCACTCTTCTGCATACTTTTCAGGTAATGGAGTATCCCAACTCAGTGCTTCTCTCCAGGCTTCCTGAACTAAAATCTTCCCTTTAATTGATATGGGACCAAATATGCCCAATGGGTCGAACATCATAGAGACCTGACTTAAGAGTGTGCGTTTTGTGAGTTTTACATCGGGAAACTTGAGGAAGCTTTAGAGACATCTCATCAGTAGTTGTTTTCCACTGTAATCCTAGTACTGGTTGACATTCTGGTATTTGGTAGTCAGGATAGTCTCTTCTTATCTGGTCCAAAAGAATATGAGAGTTTGAATTCCAACTTTGTAGTGGCATATTGACTTTATTACATTCTTGGCTTGCCAAATTGTAGATTTCAATCATCTCTTCTCCACTGTCGGCAACGCCCTGAAGATTATCCATGTAAAACAGTTGACCCATTTCCGGTTTCTCTGTCTTCTGGAAATTATATCTCAAAGTGCTGCACAATAAGAAAGGACTAGAGCAGGAACCAATTAACACTGACCGAAAGCGGTATTCTTTTATCCGCCCACCAGGCTGAAAAGGATCTTCAGGCCAAAGGAACTTTGTGAATTTGCGGTCCTGCTCCTTTAACCCTATTCTCAAAAAGGCTTTAGAGATATCTGCCACAAACCCAAATCTCTTCGTCCTGAATTTTAATAGTACATCACCCAGTATTTCAGTCAGATTTGGTCTTACATAGAGACAATTGTTTACACTTGCTTCAATCTTTGCTGCTCGAGAACTGCACTTAAATACAACTCTGATAGGGGTAGTGCTGGAGTCCTTACTTACAGCATGATGAGGAAAGTAATGACCCTCTTTATGGTTTATTTCCCTGGGGACCTCCTCAATAAAGTCATTTTCCAACTGCTCTTGAATTATTTTATGATAAGTTTCCAGTCGTTCAGGATGTTGACGCAACCTCTCCACCATTTTATTTAGTTGACATCTTGAACTCTGGTAGTTAGTTGGTAATTCAGGGGCATTTATCTTCCATGGAAGTCCTACCCAGTACTGGCCATCCTTATACTCAACTGTGTCTAGATAGTGGTTATATGTTAAGATGTCTTCAGGGGTGGGAAGATCTACTTCTATACCCACAGTGTCCAGTTCCCAAAGTTTGTTAACAGGTTCTTGTTGTTCCTCAAGAATGTCTCCTAGTTGTGATGGAATTAATTCTGCACCAATTCTAGCCTCCATCAGAGATTGTGCAGGAGTCACAAAGACGGGATCCATTCGGTTGTCTGATTCACTTGAGCCGCATGTGGGTAGAGATCCCATAATTATGTATCCACCTGATGAAGAAATTAACTGTATACCGTGTTTTCGAGTCATTTTTCGCAAGAAGCGTCCACAATAGTCAGAGCCGATGATCAGTTGAATTGGACTAACTACGTCAGACTCAATATTACGGTCTGCTAGTTGGACACCACTCTTTGTTAAGAAGTCAGATGCTTCCTTTAAACCCTTATTTACCACAGAAGTGTTCATGTCTTCCTTAACCACCGCAGTCAACTTACATTTGTATTTGCTAAATTTAATCAGGGGTTTAACCACGTCTAATGTTTGCGTTTCCTTATTTGACAAGAATGCAGTTATTGTCATGTTCACTCTCCCCACTGTTGGCAAATTCATGGCTCTGACAATATCACCGGCAATGGAGGTCTTTTGCGCTCCAGTATCAAAGAGTGCTTTGACTGGCATAACCTTTTTTCCTCTGATCAGTTGAACCTCGGCTGTAGGAGTAGCTGCCGGCGTATGCATTGGGTTTCCTGTGGTCAGGGTCATATTCACACTTCTAGTTTTGGGTTGTACTTCACTGATCTTGGGACACAATGTTGTATGATGTACACCAGTCTTGCACCGAAAACATATATTTACTTTAGTAGCACATTCCTCAGTAGAATGTCTTGAGCTCAGGCAAACAAGACACTTACCTAGTTCGATGAGTCGTGGAAGTCTAGCCTTAAGATCTGGGTAAGTCCTACAATACACTGTGGAATGTTGTTCTGAACATAACATACACACCTTCCGGGTCTCTTGTTTTACCACTGGTGTGGGCTTAATATCTCTGGTTACTTCTTGGGTCACTGGAGAATTGAGACGTGAATTTGTTCTCTCCCAAACACCATTTGTTTTTTATACAGTATTAGTTTGATTATTCTGTTGGACGGACGTCACATAGGTACCAACCTCTTCCTTCTTAAACGGTTTTGCTTTTTCCTTAGTCCCTGTTGTAAACGCTTTTGTATATTTAACCTTTTTGTCTCCTTCCTTGATACCGGTATCCTTCTTAGAAACCTGCATGTGTTTGCACAGCTCTCTTAAGCCCTCTTCTATCTCTTGATACGTGAAGTAGTTCTTCTTATACCTGTGGTAAAATTCATCACAGGTATTCTGAGAGAGTTTTTGTTGTACTATGTGGTTCAGGAGCCAAGAAGCTGAGTCAAGATCTTTCTGGGTACTAAGTGATTTTAAAACACAATTCAAGCTGATCCAAAATTATTGAAGATCCTGAAGCTTGGGTCCTGATAAATCCAGCAATTTGTAAACTAGGCGCTGTAGAGTCAATTCCGTATCTTCAAAATTTTCCTTGAGTACTTGTAGAGCTGCTGTATAATTGGCATCTGTTATGGGAAGTTCCTTAACACCTAATGAGCGGCCTAGGCGGTAATTTATATGTACCGCCCAGCGGGGTGTTTTTACCCTAAATAGGGTTGTTTACGTGATCATTTTCATGCCTAAATAAGACCCAGAGCATAAAACAAGTATCTATCTCTGAAAGGGCATAAACAGAGCTTTCCAATGACATCCCAACCATCCTTGTACGACCACTATTTTTCTTGCAATGGTCGCGCAACACAAGTGCAAAAACCATGTAATTAGGTAGTTTCCCTACATAATTCCCTGTGTAGCGAGTGGGGGAGGGTGGGATTCATGTCAGTAGGTCCGCCGCGGTGGTCTGGAGCAGTCATACGCTTGCTACTCTCCTGCCACCACTTATCTCTCTCTCTCAGCAACATTACGTGCTGAAAATGGCACACGACATAAGTTGTGAACCGCCACTTAGTCCAAATTTCTTTCACTCGACATATGTTGCGCGCCGCCAGTTAAGGGTTAATAAGATCCAATGCTAAACTCTTAAGTTGACCCAACAAGTATGAAAGTTGATTTGCTGCAGAAATATCTGACCTGTCATGAACTAAACCCTTAAATTTATTCCAAAAGGTAGTCCAATCAGATTGCCCATCAAATTCAGGTAAGGTTATAGGTGGCAACATAAAGCGTTTTTGTCCCGGAGCCGTAACACCATTACTGGTACCATTACTCCCTGTCCCGGTAACTGTCTCTGTTGCCAAGGATTCGAACCCGGCTAGTTGATCCAAATAATTTTCACAGGCATCTGCATAGGCTTGCTGTATTTCCTCAAACTTTTCAGATTGCTCGTGTTTGATGTAAATGTCCTCCAATTTTTTGAGAGTGTGACGTTAACCACTCCGTTAGAACCGCATGGCTTGTCCTACAGTGACTCGCTAGGATCGCCAGGGCAGTGGATGGGGCTACAGTTTATGTATTAGAGTGTGCTTTATTTCATATGAAAGCTCGTGTCATGGGCAGTCCAGAAAGGCTCTTTGTTTTCACCCATGTCAAGGCTTTATATATTTAATTGTAAAGTATATGTTTTATCATTAACTAGTAATGATGGGATCTAGAAGAGAGAGTAGAACAGAGTGAGAGGGGGGCGTGCAGTGTTTTTGCCCCGCTCGATAACGTCACGGCTGGCTGCCTCGTGGGGGTTGGTTGAGAGAGGTCCTTACCATGCTGCTAGCTCCCTTGCTAGTGGCTAGAAGACTTGTCACCGCTTTTTTCCCACGCGGCTCGACCTAGTCCCGGTATATATACTGGTTCCTCGCCACTCTCTCCCTCAGATCTGGTTTCTAGAACGCATCCCTCTTTTTCCCTTGGATATCTGTCTCCCTTCCCGCACCTGAGAACCTGTTCCTCTGCCTATCTCTCTCATTTTCCATATCTTTCACCACCTTTTATTAACATTATATCCCCTCTGGTTAACTCTGCAAAATCAGCTTCATGCTGGCCAGTTGTATTGTGCGTTAAGGTCTGATATAACCTATGTATGTTTAGTTGTTAAGATAAGTTGATCACGAAGCATTGGTTGGCTTTCATATTGCCGCTTCCTATAATTATTAGTGTTCTGCTGGATTAGATAATGCTAGACTAGGGGTCTGATATTATAAGGTATTGTTTCCTATGAGTGCTGGCTTTAGGAAAAAGCTGCACGACATACCTGAGAACTGGAGTTGATTGAGTAAATTCTAGTCTGTGTGCCATTGAGAGTAGAGCATGCACGAATGAGGGCTTTTTGCCTATACCATTCTGCACTGTTCTAAGCTCGTTGTTTGTCTTTGAGGTACGCCAGGAGAACGCTTAATACTTCGGTATTAAGGTTTCTCAAGAGAGCTACCCTTCCCTATAACGTAATATTTGACGCACAGACTTGAGATTTGCACTAGGCTATGCGGCATGCCATGCGCACCAGTATCTCGTATCATTGACTCTAGCTAGACTTTATCAGTCACAGTAGACATTTAGTATATTAACCTAATTACTCTTTTTATGCATACCCATTTATGATTACACAAGCATTTCGCCGCCTAGTTTGATGTATGGAGACACAAACGACTTAGGCTCTTTTTGTTGATAGGAATACTGCATTGTCGTGGCGATTATTATTGTTGTAGTGTTTAGGATATTCTTGGTTCCGACGGCATTGTATATATTCTGCCTTTTTGTGTGCATAGCCTGCACGAGCATTGTTCCGCTGCAGGCCTTTTTGGGTTCCATTTCCGATACGAGCATCTTTATAGCATCTAACATTTAAAGAAGATTCCTTGTTAGTGTTGAAGGACTTTAGTGCACTTTCTTTCATGCAGGAGTGCCTGACATTTATTGATTAAAGTAACGTAAGCTGTAACTTCTCTTACCACCTTACTTTGCATACCATAACCAAGTACCTTCGGTTATAGGTAGTAATAGGCTGTTTTCACATAACATTAAGCCTAGAGTAGATGCACATTTATTGAGAGTTTGATAGCCTATTATTGCATATAGAACTCCGAGAGTATTTGTGTTCTTTGTTCACTGGGAATATACATCAGAGGTTGGATCTAGCGCTTTCCGTTGTAGCATTTATGCCATTACTAGTCCAATGAATAAGAGCCCTGATATATTTAAACCTCAGTCGTAACAAATGGCGACCTTACCTAGGATTTGGTGAACCTACATTTATTAGCAGGGAACATTTGGTGTTTTGGAGAATATTTTGCGGGGATCAGCAAGAATAATTTTTGTTTTGCAACATAGTATAGCCCTTGAGTATTTCCGAGAATTTTTGTGTGTATATTGAGGTATAAGAGTTTTGGGTACTTCTTTTCTGAATATTGAGGTGGGAAATTTTTGTGATCATCATGTCTTATACCAGATCAGAGGAGAATGGAGACACAGTACGTAATGTCGAAACTGAGGAACAGCAGTATGATGATATGGTTAATCGGGTGAACTGTGAGGAGGATGCTAGGATATTTTTGCAATGGCCTGTTACTGCCGAGCGGTTGGAGGGTATGGATCGGTACGGTCTTCAATGCCTGGCCACAGCTATCGGTCATGCGGTTACTAGCAGCATGACCAGGGATAACTTGATAACGTGTGTACTGGGCAGGGTGACTGGTGAGCGAGATGGGTTGAGTGCTCAGAGCCCTTCGGCCATTCTTCCCCTACACTCGACTCCCAGCCATCCCAGTAGTTTGCCGACCCCGGGTACACTTCCGCAGTTGGGTGGTGACTGGCAGGGTGGGTTGCCCCTGGGGGGACCACCGGTAATTTCAAACATTGTAGCACCTTCACCTCCTCAAGGGTTAACTCCAGAATTATTGCTTCAGCTCGAATTAGCTAAGCTTCAGCAGCAACAAAGGGCATGTGAGCTTCAGCAGCAATTAGAATTAGCCAAGATAGAAGAGAGAGCCAAGCTAGCAAAAATCCAAGCTGATTTAGAGTCGACTAGGTACTGTGCCGACATGGACGTAGAGAAGTCGCGAGTAGAGGCAACGGGACAGCGACTTGGGGCTGGTAACCGTGTTCATGAGCAGTCTCTCTCGCACTTATTGAAACTGGTTCCGGTGTTTGATGAGAGTGGTGTAACAGAATTTTTCACACGCTTTGAGAAGAAGTGCCAGGAACACCAGTGGCCAGAGAATAAATGGGCAGCACTTGTATCCTCTAGATTAATAGGCAAGGGTCTTAAAGCCTACGATGCATTACCTTTGCAGTTATGTATTGTGTACGAGGATCTCAAGGAGGCTGTCCTGAGGGCTTACGAACTGCAACCAGAAACGTACCGTTTGAAGTTCCGGGGTGTAACTAAGGGAAGAGATAGAACCTTTTTGGAACAATCGGGACTTGTCCGATGCTATGGGGAACTGGCTCCGATCTGAGAAGGTAACAACGTTTGATGGAGTTAAGCAGTTGATGATGTTGGAGCAGTTCTTTAAGAGCACGGGCGGTGATCTAACTTTGAACTTAAAGGAGAAAAACCCAAGAACTCTAGTCGAAGCAGCAGAAATGGCTGATCGACGGCTGTCGTTGATTCGGAGTTGCGGGTCCACAAAGAAGTACGATGTAAGTGCTAAGGACCGTTATCCTCCCCCTCCCCGTAACAATGACACATTTAAACAGAAGAGCCATGAAACTAAAACTGAATCCAAACCTTACACCACACCGTATGTGAAAAGTCAGGGGCCTTTTACATCACAGTATAAGCCGAAACCGAAATTTATGTGTTTTAGTTGCCACCAGGAGGGTCATAAGGCAAATGAGTGCCCTAGTCGACCTCCTCCGGCAGCCGTGTCTTTTGCTCACGGCATTGGAGTGTTCAAGAGGACATCGGAGTTTGTTAGAGGCATTTCTTCCGAGGTAAATACACTGCCAGTGCAGAAGGATCCGGAAGGCTTATTCCCTGTCCGTGATGCCTTTAGTGACCACAGGGGACTCGGTTGTGTGGAGTGGGTGGGTAGAAGACATGAGGTGAGAATTTTGCGTGACACTGGAGCATCACAAACACTGTTGAGAAATTTCACTGGTAAACCTGTCAATACGGCGCGGGTGGTTGTGGTTCAGGGAATTAATGCGACAAGGTCATACCCGCTTGGAAGAATGAAGGTGGAAGTTGATGGTGTGACTCGGGACCTGAATGTAGGAATTGTGGAGAAGTTACCTGTTGGGGGCGTCGACCTCCTTCTCGGCAACGACTTTACGGGACCTACTTCTGAGGCTCCACCCTTGGTCGTTGCCGAGAAGCCGGCCGACGTGAATAGGGAGGAGCAGGAGTGGGTTGAGAAGTGTCCGGGGCAGCCTATGGCGTGTGTTGTCACCGGAGATTCTGCATCCAGGGTGTCACATTCTGGTCAACAATCTTTAGATCAGTGGAGGAAGGGTACCGAGAAGGGGTTGAAAGTTGATGCGGTTGAGAGTTTAGTGTCAACGGACCTTCTCGGGGACTCATTATTAGGACCACATTTCGAGTCTGGAGAAGACCCAGTAACTGTTCCTGAAGGGGCGGAGGATGGGCTTAAAAAGACGAAAGAGTTGAAGGAGGACAGTGATGCACAGTCGGGAGATGTAGCAACAAGGTACCCTGACGCGTACCCTATGAGAAATGGGTCGGCGAAGACGGTGGTCCGAAGCTTGCTAGTGTATTTTTCCCGGTATGGTTACCCGCAGGGGATTCAGTCAGTCCAGGGACCCAACTTCACTTCTAGCCTCTTTGTTCAAGCAATGCCGCAGCATGAGATTGTTGGGGTTGTGTCATCTGCGTATCATCCGGAGAGCCAGGGTGTGTTAGAGCGATGGCACTCAACCTTAAAATCTATGCTTCGTTGTTATTGCTTTGAGAATGGGAAAGATTGGGATCTTGGCCTGCCATATGTTTTGTTTGCTGCACGGGAGGTACCTGGGGAAAGTTTGGGATTCAGCCCTAATGAACTCGTCTTTGGACACCGTGTCAGAGGGCCTCTCCATATGGTTAAAGAAATATGGGAGGGTGCAGAAAAACCTTTTTCTATGCTCAAGTATGTCCTCGACAGTCGAGAACGGATGTTACGCAGTTTGGAGTTGGCTGGCCGTAATTTAACTAGCTCTCAGGCCCTCATGAAGGACAGGTACGACCTCAAGGTTAAACTCCGGGAGTTTCACGTGGGTCAGGAGGTGTTGATTCTACTGCCCCTTGTAGGTCACCCCTTATCCGCGAAGTACACTGGTCCTTATAGGGTGGTGGAGAAGCTATCGGACCTGGATTACTTGGTAGCCACTCCAGACAGACGTAAGCGCAATCAGTTATGTCACGTTAATCTCATGAAGGAGTATGTGAGGCACCCCCCTGAGCCTCTCACTGTGCCTGTGATGACGTTTAGCAGTCAAGGTGGAGAAGGAGAACGGGACAGTCACGCTCAGGTGGAGGATAACTGGGATCATCATGCCTCTGCGAACCAGTGGGCGGGGAACACGAACCAGGCGGCTCAGGAAGCGTTGCAACACTTACCTGAGCATCAGCGTGTGGCTGTGGAGCGCCTGTTCGGTTCATACCCCTCTGTTTTCGCGGAGCACCCAGGCCTCACTACCCTAGAGGTGCACGACGTGGACGTAGGAGACCACCCCCCTTTCAAGTCAGTTCCCTATAGGGTGCCCCCTATTAAACTGCCGGCCCTCCGGGTGGAGTTAGAGTATATGTTAACCAGGGGGCTGATTGAGAAGGGGGTGGTGAAGTGGACATCTCCCGTCACATTGCAACCAAAAACGGATGGTAAGGTGCGATTCTGCGTAGACTACAGACGGTTAAACGGTTTGACGCCCACCAACCCATACCCTCTTCCTCAGGTCGACGACTGTGTGGAGAAGATAGGCAATGCAAAGTACCTAACCAAGGTGGACTTGGTTAAGGGATGCTGGCAGGTGCCCTTGTCCGAACGAGCGAAAGAGGTATGTGGTTTTGTGGTGGATGGTGCTACCTACCGCTGTAACGTGATGCCTTATGGCCTAAAGAACGCACCCGCTACCTTTCAGAGTTTGATGAATGATATAACGGCAGACATTCCTAAATGCACAGTATACCTCGACGATGTTATTATCTATGACAACAGCTTTACGAGTCATTGTGAGCACGTAGAACTCCTGTTCAAGAGGCTTAGTGAGGCTAGCTTGGTGGTCAACCTGGCAAAGTGTGATTTCGTGCGGGCGTCCGTGCAGTATCTTGGGTTCATGGTGGGGTTGGGTCAGGTGTGCCCCCCACAGAACAAGATAGCTGCGATTGATCACTTTCCCCGGCCGGCCACCAAGAAGCAGATCATGAGGTTCTTAGGTATGATCGGATACTACAGACGCTTCATTAAGGGGTACTCTACCATGCTCTAGCACCCCTGACAGATCTTTTAGCGAAGGATAAGAAATTCAAATGGGCGCCTGAGTGTGAGAAGGCGTTTAGCGTAGTAAAACACCTGTTGTGCACTCACCCGATCCTCAGGGCCCCTGACTTTAGCCTACCTTTACAACTAGCAACGGATGCTAGTGGTGTGGGGGCTGGTGCCGTCCTTATGCAAAAGGACAATGAAGGGCTGGAACATCCTGTTAGTTTCTACTCGAAGAAGTTCAATTCAGCCCAAAAGAACTACTCTGTTGTCGTGAAAGAGCTGCTGGCAATTGTACTTGCACTGAGGCATTTCGAGGTCTATGTTCCAGCCTTTGGTCCAGTCGTTGTAATTTACACAGATCAACACCCTCTCAAGTTTTTGAACCAGTTTCACAATCGGAATATGAGGCTGACCAGGTGGTCGCTAATGTTACAGGAATATAACCTGGACATACGCCATATTGCCGGTTGTGACAACGTGATTGCATATTGTCTTTCGAGGGTAGATGATCCTGGGTAGATTGACACACGGGTAGCCTCCTGCTTTAGTTTGAATAGTATTTTGCGCTTGGTGCTTGTTGGCTCGCGGTTGTAGCCCAGTGTATTGGGTCGTAAAGCAGGAGTTGAGCGTTTGGTATAGAAGAAAAAACTAGGCTTGCCCCTATAGTGCAGCCGAAATAAACAAATTAAAAACATAAACATCAAATAAAAAACTCTTTCTTTGATAGTTGAATTTTTTCAGTATGTTATAGCAGTAATTCTGAGTTGCACTCCTCTCAGAATGCTGGGCTAGAGAAGCTCGCTCTTGAGGAGCATAACTACATATAATTTAACCTATTGTGTTGGGGAGGGTTATAATTTTGTAAAATGTTTTGTTGAGGAACTGTGCCAGATATTTTACTGCCGCTGGGTGATGGGAAGTAGAGATATAGCATGGGTTCTAACCATCAGATTTTTGTGAGCCTTGGGGCCTCTGAGAAATATCTTGGGGGGGGTGTGACGTTAACCACTCCGTTAGAACCGCATGGCTTGTTGTACAGTGACTCGCTAGGATCGCCAGGGCAGTGGATGGGGCTACAGTTTATGTATTAGAGTGTGCTTTATTTCATATGAAAGCTCGTGTCATGGGCAGTCCAGAAAGGCTCTTTGTTTTCACCCATGTCAAGGCTTTATATATTTAATTGTAAAGTATATGTTTTATCATTAACTAGTAATGATGGGATCTGGGAGAGAGAGAGAGTAGAACAGAGTGAGAGGGGGGCGCGCAGTGTTTTTGCCCCGCTCGATGACGTCACGGCTGGCTGCCTCGTGGGGGTTGGTTGAAAGAGGTCCTTACTATGCTGCTAGCTCCCTTGCTAGTGGCTAGAAGACTTGTCACCGCTTTTTTCCCACGCGGCTCGACCTAGTCCCGGTATATATACTGGTTCCTCGCCACTCTCTCCCTCAGATCTGGTTTCTAGAACGCATCCCTCTTTTTCCCTTGGATATCTGTCTTCCTCACCGCACCTGAGAACCTGTTCCTCTGCCTATCTCTCTCATTTTCCATATCTTTCACCACCTTTTATTAACATTATATCCCCTCTGGTTCACTCTGCAAAATCAGCTTCATGCTGGCCAGTTGTATTGTGCGTTAAGGTCTGATATAACCTATGTATGTTTAGTTGTTAAGATAAGTTGATCACGAAGCATTGGTTGGCTTTCATATTGCCGCTTCCTATAATTATTAGTGTTCTGCTGGATTAGATAATGCTAGACTAGGGGTCTGATATTATAAGGTATTGTTTCCTATGAGTGCTGGCTTTAGGAAAAAGCTGCACGACATACCTGAGAACTGGAGTTGATTGAGTAAATTCTAGTCTGTGTGCCATTGAGAGTAGAGCATGCACGAATGAGGGCTTTTTGCCTATACCATTCTGCACTGTTCTAAGCTCGTTGTTTGTCTTTGAGGTACGCCAGGAGAACGCTTAATACTTCGGTATTAAGGTTTCTCAAGAGAGCTACCCTTCCCTATAACGTAATATTTGACCCACAGACTTGAGATTTGCACTAGGCTATGCGGCATGCCATGCGCACCAGTATCTCGTATCATTGACTCTAGCTAGACTTTATCAGTCACAGTAGACATTAAGTATATTAACCTAATTACTCTTTTTATGCATACCCATTTATGATTACACAAGCATTTCGCAGCCTAGTTTGATGTATGGAGACACAAACGACTTAGGCTCTTTTTATTGATAGGAATACTGCATTGTCGTGGCGATTATTATTGTTGTAGTGTTTAGGATATTCTTGGCTCCGACGGCATTATATATATTCTGCCTTTTTGTGTGCATAGCCTGCACGAGCATTGTTCCGCTGCAGGCCTTTTTGGGTTCCATTTCCGATACGAGCATCTTTATAGCATCTAACATTTAAAGAAGATTCCTTGTTAGTGTTGAAGGACTTTAGTGCACTTTCTTTCATGCAGGAGTGCCTGACATTTATTGATTAAAGTAACGTAAGCTGTAACTTCTCTTACCACCTTACTTTGCATACCATAACCAAGCACCTTCGGTTATAGGTAGTAATAGGCTGTTTTCACATAACATAAGCCTAGAGTAGACGCACATTTATTGAGAGTTTGATAGCCTATTATTGCATATAGAACTCCGAGAGTATTTGTGTTCTTTGTTCACTGGGAATATACATCAGAGGTTGGATCTAGCACTTTCCGTTGTAGCATTTATGCCATTACTAGACCAATGAATAAGAGCCCTGATATATTTAAACCTCAGTCGTAACAAAAGACTCTTCATAATTAGCCCACCGGGTTTGCAGATCTTGGATTTGAGACTTTGACAGCTCCCTTGGACAGGGGTCACGTCTTTTTACCTCCTGGCAATTATTTAATGCTCTAGTTACCCAGCCTAACTTCCCCACCATAGATTTTCTCAAGAGTGTATCAGTCTTTTTGGAAAATGGGTAATTATTTTCAAAACAATTATTAAAGTTTATACTGAAGACTAATTTTCAAAAATAAAATTAACATTTAGATATAGCCTAACGCATACTTAATTTATCTGTTAATCTTTAGCATTTTACGCGCACCATTATTTGCTATAAATTCAGATGAATAATTAGTTGAAAGTAATTAAGTTCACAATATCATTTACCTAATACGTGGGAACCCACGCTAGTAGGGGGAGGGAATATATTTATTATTGAATTACATTTTATATACAGTATGCTCCGTCCCGATCATTTAGCTGGTCTACTTGGTCTTTCAAACACTGGTGACATTAAGGACAGAAACATAAAAATAGCCTAAATTATCAAATAATAGGGAGAATTTAGGTACCGGAATGAAGCTCAAGCTGTAAATTTTTAGTTAATAATTAATTTCTTATCCCAGATGTTAGTGGGTACCTGTGGTAGTAGCATTTTCTAAGGGAGGGGGGGGGAGAACACATTTATTATTTATTAAATTTGGTATATGGTCTGTCCCGAGCATTTAGCTGGTCTACTTGGCATTTCAGACGCGGGTGACATTAAGGACGGAGACATAAAATGGCCTAAATAAGCAAAATATGGGGAACATTTAGGGACTGCAACGAAGCTCAAGCTCCGAGTTTCACAAACGCCAGAGAAGGCAACGTTGCAGACCCTTCTACCAGTCCTCTACCACAGGATTTAAACACCATGCTATCTCTTTAATAATTGAAATGCCACACGCCCACGACCCTTGCCTCACAGTTAGGAACCTCATAACGGCGCGGGATCAAACTATGTCCCACCAAAACGTCCTTAAACATTACCGCCACAGAAGTGGGGATCCCAACTGTTAATAAAACTGGACCTAACTCGACCCTTAGTCTACACACCGATCGGAATCCTCACTCGGGGCACCAAAATGTGGGGGATAATATGGCCAAAAGTTATCTCTTACCACACCAATCAAAATCGAAAATAAATAAAAAAAAAAGTATGAAATAGCCTACATTATGGCATGAACTATAGGAACAGATGAGGGTTGGTTAGTAGCCTAGTCTTAATCCATGGTAGCCTATCTCTCAGGATACCTTAACTAAACATTGTATAAATGGCCATGTACAGTATATCAATGACTTAGCTATAACTAGGGTCCTGGTGTACTTCAGAGGATTCCGGCTTCGGTAGCTAAGGGTTAAAGGGTCAGGACTCCGGGCCGGGCGCGGGGAGTGTGGTGGAAGAGGTCACGGGACACGTCCTATTAGCTCAAAAGTTTACTGGCGTCTGATCGGAACTTCAATTTCCGACTCAAAAATTAATTATATACTAATTCGTTACCAAGGGTTCATTCCCTCTTCACTTTATCATATACATTAAAAATAAAAATTTAATTATATAAATACTAGTATAAATATCGTTTCACAATGATTTAGTAAACATAATATCTAGAGGTTGAGATTACCACTACAAATTGTGGATATCGTCTGCGATCGCGGGAGTTTCAAAACTGATCCCTAATACAGTACCTCTAAGTTTTATCATACAAGGTTTTATAACTAAATTAACTTGGCCAAGGTAATCTTACACAGTTCTAAATTACTTAATATTAATTACACTTTACAATATTTAAAATCACCAGGATCTGGTAGGAAATGGTTCACTCTAATGAGGTTACCCTATTGGAAGGCTGTTGCCAACACTACCAAGATAACAGTGTAGTCAATTTATTTCTCGCAGCACCCGCGTCCATTTTTTATAAACAATTGTCGTTTAACAGGTAAAGGTACTCTTTCATCCTCCATGTATTTGCTTAGTGGTGTTCCCTTGCACGGCAGGTCTGTGTTGTTTGGGGTGTCTTTTTATATCAATATTTTTAGTTTCATATCTTCATTTTTCGCAAACTACCTGAAAGTTTGTTTAATTTAATAAACAAATAACTACATTTACTAAAATGTTTTCCTAAGTATATTTACTTAATACTCTCTTTCAACCTTTATGATGTATTCTTTCCATTTGCATGAAAAGTCCTGTATGCAAAATTATTCTCAAAATTTGTTTGATCGAATAATAAAAGACATAAGATATTTGCCGCGAGTATTCAATGCTAAAAGAAGGCATTCAGAGAGCGAGGAGTCATGGTGGACCGGGCGCGGGCGTCATTCAATCAGTAATTGGAACCTAAAGCTGCTCTTACGGTCCCAAGATTACTCCAGACGATGGTTTATGACCAACCCTTTAGGCAACTAATGAGGCAAATCATAATATATATATATATATAATAATAATATGAAGTATTATATCATGCTCACGTTCTTCCAGAGGAATTCGCAAGCACTCTGAACATTCATTACCACAGATTATTACCCAAGATGGGTCATTATACATGGTCTAAACATTAGGGTACCACAGTGCAGTGGGGATATGTACATGCTTAGATTAATATGCAGTATTCGAGAGTACATACTATATCGTAGGCTTGTGCATAAATCTTTAACTATCTTGATAGCGTAATGCTTAGTGTGCGGAATTTCGGTGTGAGTATCCTAAGTTCGAGTCCTTGGAGTACCACATGTATGCATTACATTAATTAGGTTTATTTGTAAATTAATTGGTGGGTTGGTGAAAACTAATATGAAATGACACTCGCCATGTTCCTATTTCCTACTAGGGTGAAAAGAGGCATCATGTGTGGAACTATCCAAACATCTCAACTTGCCCAAGACTGATCACTGGTTTCCTCATTGGTGAATCGAGCGTGCTACCAACTACCCCATTACCAATATATTGTTAAAGCATTATTATTATGTTTTTAACACCAACCATCTTCACATCTAAACTCAATTAATTAAATCAACAAATACATGTGGCACTCCGAGGACTCGAACCTAGGATACTCACCTCGATATTCCGTGCACTATGCATACATACAAGGGCTCACATTCACGACAGTCTCTAGGGTATTTTACTAGAGAGTCCAGCTAGCATTAATTGACAGATTGGAAACCTGTTTGGCTTTTACCACACACCATGACCGCCTATTAATATTATACAAATATTTATGTATAGGATATATTAGGACATTGGTACTTGGTGCTCTTATTATTAATTACTCCTTCCATCCATCTATCCATAGCCTATGATATCGCAGTTGGAAAGTGTGTACATGCTTAGATTGATATGCAGGATTCGAAACTGCATAATAAATCGTAGGCTTGTCCACCATTCTTTAACTGTCTTCGTAGCTATCTATCTATCTATCCATTGCCGGACGCCTTATTCCCCTTACGAGGGTGGCCATACACAGAATGCCCCCAAGCGGACCTATTCCCTGTGAGAGGGACAACCCGAGCCAGTTTAGTGAAGGACTTACAGGATTGACCACTCAATTTAGGATCCGTCCACTCCGAGGCCCTCTGTGTATCTGTTTAGCACAATTTTTCTACAGTGGTGTTTTGCTAATCCATCCACTAACCTGCCTTACCCTTAGGTAAGCAGTACGGATTTGTATCAGGTTTACTCCCCTAGACAGGTTGCCAACCAAGGCTGACGAGTCCCATCCACCCGGATTTGTATAAGGTTGTCTCCCCTAGATGAGCTGCCGACCAAGGCTAACGAGTCCCATCCACCCAACTTCATAATAAATCGTAGGTTTGTCCACCATTCTTTAACTGTCTTCGTAGCGCAATGGATAAATACACTGAATTTCGGTGTGAGCATCCTAGGTTCGAATCCCTGGACTGCCACATGTATTTGTTGATTTCATTAATTGAGTTTAGGAGTAAAGTCGGTTGGTGGAGGTAACATTATAATTATACAACATCGACCAGAAAGAAGAGAGTACCCACACAAAATGAGTTGCTACATTAATATATTTAGTTTTAGAATATATAATGGCAAAGATACAATGTCATGTTGAATGTATTGATCTTAAAGTAATAATGTAATCGTATAATGTTCGGTTAGTTATCTAAAATCAACTTCCAGGTCTTACTGGATCACCGCCTAGAAATTGTTTAGTCTGCCCTATTTGTAAATTTAATTGTAAGATTACCTAGATCACTGTCAACCCTTTCTACTCATAGCACACACTCCCATTTATCGTATTAAACATTGAAACTAGAACTAACGGTACCAGAGAACCTCTCTTCTTATGTAGTTAGTTTAGTGCTTTAGGTTGCCCTAATACTAAGTTTATAAAATAGTTAGGGGGTCTAATGTTAAACTCTGCTGTGGTGTGGCACACAATACCGTGTATTTACCTTTGGAGCTTGTGGTGGGAAACTTTGGTGAGTTACCCATCCTTGTACACAGGGGATACTGCATACTATCCACATTGCTACATTTTTCCTTCCCGGATTGGACTACACTAATAACACTAATGTCAGGTTCTTCTACTACTTCTAGGAATCGGGTGTGAGGAAACAGTTTATCTTTCTCGACCTTCTCTGGGATAGAATTCAAGTTAACAATGTTTCTTTCAGAATAACTATAACTTGTAATGAAGAAACACCACAGATTACAACGTCAATATGCTTTCTGCATACTTTTGTATCCATGGCTGAAACTCTGTGTTTTTTTCCAGGATCATAGATGTAGAATTAGCATAGGCTACTAATTAATCTCCTCTCACCCTATCCTATCCGAAGTCTCATGTCAGTTTTCATGCTGCGTGGTATTTTGTTTTCGCAACTATTTTCACGCCAGCGTAAGCTGGAGGGAATGGTGGGTGGGGAGGAGGCATCTGCTTTTCTATCCTTTTCTTTACCTAGTAGTTAGTAGTTTAGCAGTGTAGGTATCCAAACTGCCCTGTAAGGACCAATAGGTCTGTTGTAGTTTGTAAGTAATTTGTATTGTTTTGTAAGTTCTCTTGGCTGGGAGCCTAGTGCGTTTGGCTATGCACATTTGTAAATCCTACCCCTGCCATATATGCATTCTAACCTCTGCCACCTGCAAAGAGCAGACCAACACCTGCGGCTATTGGTATGTCACCTGCAACCAATTAATTGCCACTTGTATTGTGGTTAAATGTAAATGTTAAATGTAAAATACAACAGTAACTGCTTGCATTACAAAGTTCATTGCTTAAAACCAGTAATATGCTAAACTCCATTATATTATTTTTTAACAATTTGGGTAAATACACGGATATCACCAATGACAAGCAATTGCAAATTGCTAAAACATATATATCTATGGTACTTAATGCTGTACAGCTGCTCTCGCTCCTGATGCAAGCGATGCAAGCGAATTCATATTCCATACACATATTCGCTCCATGATGCATTTAAATTGCCACCAAGAAACTTCGGAAACACAATGTTGTGTCGATTTCCTTACTCTCCCTCAGGACTGTGGTGGACAAGTGAGAAATCTGGGTATTGGTGTCTGGGTTTGGTGGTGGTGGGTGAAGAATGGTAGGGTGTGGCCCTCTTGGGTATTGTGAGGGAACCACAGCCACCTCCACCACTATACTGTACCTCACACTGTGTGACTCTCTTGGGTATTGTGAGGGGCTCACTGCCACCTCCACCACTATACTGTACCTCACACTGTGTGACTCTCTTGGGTATTGTGAGGGGGTCACTGCCACCTCCACCACTGTACTGTACCTCACACTGTGTGGCCCTCTTGGGTATTGTGAGGGGGTCACTGCCACCTCCACCACTATACTGTACCTCACACTGTGTGGCCCTCTTGGGTGTTGTGAGGGAACCACAGCCACCTTCACCACTATACTGTACCTCACACTGTGTGGCTCTCTTGGGTATTGTGAGGGAACCACAGCCACCTCCACCACTATACTCAGTTACTTGTTCGTCAAGGGGAATCCACGCAATGCGAGCTAAGCTCATTATTATCGCGCCTCCATAACTGGGAATGTATTGTGTGAAATGCATGTTAAGTGTTTTATGTACTGTAGGAATGGCTGTGGATGTGTGTGTAGTCTGTATTTTAGCCAATTGGCGACATTGGAAACGAAGGCTTAGGGTGGATCTGTATGGTACCATTCTCACTATAGACGGTACCGTCTCGCCCGAAGGCTTAGGTAGCCATCAGCTTAGGTGAACCATATGATACCCATCTCGCCTTGTACCATTTTTGCCAACCCCAGATGGGACGTCACAACGTCGTCCACTTATTCCAGGTAACTATTTACAGCTAGGTGAACTGAGGCTAACACAAGAAAGGAGACAAGCCCAATTTGTCTCCGCCCGGCCGGGAATTGAACCCCCGACCCCTCGTGTGTGAGACGAGAGCTCTACCTACTAGGCTACGGGCTGTGTATCTCACACTGTGTGACTCTCTTGGGTATTGTGAGGGGGTCACTGCCACCTCCACCACTATACTGTACCTCACACAGTATGGCCCTCTTTGGTATTGTGAGGGAACCACTGCCACCTCCACCACTATACTGTACCTCACACTGTGTGGCCCTCTTGGGTATTGTGAGGGAAACACTGCTACCTCCACCACTAAACTGTACCTCACACTGTGCGGCCCTCTTGAGTATTGTGAGGTAACCACAGCCACCTCCACCACTACAGGTATACTGTACCTCACACTGTGTGGCCCTCTTGGGTATTGTGAGGGGGTCACTGCCACCTCCACCACTGTACTGTACCTCACACTGTGTGGCCCTCTTGGGTATTGTGAGGGGGTCACTGCCACCTCCACCACTATACTGTATCTCACACATTATGGCCCTCTTGGGTGTTGTGAGGGAACCACAGCCACCTCCACCACTATACTGTACCTCACACAGTATGGCCCTCTTGGGTGTTGTGAGGGAACCACAGCCACCTCCACCACTATACTGTACCTCACACTGTGTGGCCCTCTTAGGTATTGTGAGGGGGTCACTGCCACCTCCGCCACTATACTGTACCTCACACTGTGTGGCTCTCTTGGGTATTGTGAGGGGGTCACTGCCACCTCCACCACTATACGGTACCTCACACTGTGTGGCTCTCTTGGAAATTGTGAGGGAACCACAGCCACCTCCAACACTATACTGTACCTCACACTGTGTGGCCCTCTTGGGTATTGTGAGGGAACGACTGCCACCTCCACCACTATACCGTACCTCACACTGTGTGGCTCTCTGGGGTATTGTGAGGGGGTCACTGCCACCTCCACCACTATACTGTACCTCACACTGTGTGGCTCTCTTGGGTATTGTGAGGGGGTCACTGCCACCTCCACCACTATACCGTACCTCACACTGTGTGGCTCTCTTGGGTATTGTGAGGGGGTCACTGCCACCTCCACCACTGTACTATACCTCACACTGTGTGGCCCTCTTGGGTATTGTGAGGGGTTCACTGCCACCTCCACCACTGTACTGTACCTCACACTGTGTGGCCCTCTTGGGTATTGTGAGGGGGTCAATGCCACCTCCACAACTATACTGTACCTCACACTATGTGGTTATCTTGGGTATTGTGAGGGGGTCACTGCCACCTCCACCACTATACTGTACCTCACACTGTGTGACTCTCTTGGGTATTGTGAGGGGGTCACTGCCACCTCCACCACTATACTGTACCTCACAATGTGTGGCTCTCTTGGGTATTGTGAGGGAACCACAGCCACCTCCACCACTATACCATACCTCACACTGTGTGGCCCTCTTGGGTATTGTGAGGGAACCACAGCCAACTCCACCACTATACTGTACCTCACACTGTGTGACACTCTTGGGTATTGTGAGGGAACCACAGCAACCTCCACCAATATACTGTACCTCACACTGTGTGGCTCTCTTGGGTATTGTGAGGGGGTCACTGCCACCTCCACCACTATACTGTACCTCACACTGGGTGGCCCTCTTGGGTATTATGAGGGAACCACAGCCACCTCCACCACTATACTGTACCTCACACTGTGTGGCCCTCTTGGGTATTATGAGGGAACCACAGCCACCTCCACCACTATACTGTACCTCACACTGTGTGACACTCTTGGGTATTGTGAGGGAACCACAGCAACCTCCACCAATATACTGTACCTCACACTGTGTGGCTCTCTTGGGTATTGTGAGGGGGTCACTGCCACCTCCACCACTATACTGTACCTCACACTGGGTGGCCCTCTTGGGTAATATGAGGGAACCACAGCCACCTCCACCACTATACTGTACCTCACACTGTGTGGCCCTCTTGGGTATTATGAGGGAACCACTGCCACCTCCACCACTATACTGTACCTCACACTCTGTTGCCCTCTTGGGTATTGTGAGGGAGTCACTGCCACCTCCACCACTATACTGTACCTCACACTGTGTGGCCCTCTTGGGTATTGTGAGGGAACCACAGCCACCTCCACCACTGTACTGTACCACACACTGTGTGGCCCTCTTGGGCATTATGAGGGAACCACTGCCACCTCCACCACTATACTGTACCTCACACTGTGTGGCCCTCTTGGGTATTGTGAGGGAACCACATCCACCTCCACCACTATACTGTACCTCACACTGTGTGACCCTCTTGGGTATTGTGGGGGAACCACTGCCACCTCCACCACTATACTGTACCTCACACTGTGTGGCTCTCTTGGATATTGTGAGGGAACCACAGCCACCTCCACCACTATACTGTACCTCACACTGTGTGGCCCTCTTGGGTATTGTGAGGGATCCACAGCCACCTCCACTACTATACTGTACCTCACACTGTGTGGCCCTCTTGGGTATTGTGAGGGGGTCGCTGCCACCTCCACCACTATACTGTACCACACACTGTTTGGCTCCCTTGGGTATTGTGAGGGAACCACTGCCACCTCCACCACTATACTGTACCTCACACTGTCTGGCCTATTGGGTATTATGAAGGAACCACAGCCACCTCCACCACTATACTGTACCTCACACTGGGTGGCCCTCTTGGGTATTGTGAGGGAACCACAGCCACCTCCACCACTATACTGTACCTCACATTGTCTGGCCCTCTTGGGTATGGTGAGGGGGTCACTGCCACCTCCACCACTGTACTGTACCTCACACTGTGTGACTCCCTTGGGTATTGTGAGGGAACGACTGCCACCTCCACCACTATACCGTACCTCACACTGTGTGGCTCTCTGGGGTATTGTGAGGGGGTCACTGCCACCTCCACCACTATACTGTACCTCACACTGTGTGGCTCTCTTGGGTATTGTGAGGGGGTCACTGCCACCTCCACCACTATACCGTACCTCACACTGTGTGGCTCTCTTGGGTATTGTGAGGGGGTCACTGCCACCTCCACCACTGTACTATACCTCACACTGTGTGGCCCTCTTGGGTATTGTGAGGGGTTCACTGCCACCTCCACCACTGTACTGTACCTCACACTGTGTGGCCCTCTTGGGTATTGTGAGGGGGTCAATGCCACCTCCACAACTATACTGTACCTCACACTATGTGGTTATCTTGGGTATTGTGAGGGGGTCACTGCCACCTCCACCACTATACTGTACCTCACACTGTGTGACTCTCTTGGGTATTGTGAGGGGGTCACTGCCACCTCCACCACTATACTGTACCTCACAATGTGTGTGGCTCTCTTGGGTATTGTGAGGGAACCACAACCACCTCCACCACTATACCATACCTCACACTGTGTGGCCCTCTTGGGTATTGTGAGGGAACCACAGCCAACTCCACCACTATACTGTACCTCACACTGTGTGACACTCTTGGGTATTGTGAGGGAACCACAGCAACCTCCACCAATATACTGTACCTCACACTGTGTGGCTCTCTTGGGTATTGTGAGGGGGTCACTGCCACCTCCACCACTATACTGTACCTCACACTGGGTGGCCCTCTTGGGTATTATGAGGGAACCACAGCCACCTCCACCACTATACTGTACCTCACACTGTGTGGCCCTCTTGGGTATTATGAGGGAACCACAGCCACCTCCACCACTATACTGTACCTCACACTGTGTGACACTCTTGGGTATTGTGAGGGAACCACAGCAACCTCCACCAATATACTGTACCTCACACTGTGTGGCTCTCTTGGGTATTGTGAGGGGGTCACTGCCACCTCCACCACTATACTGTACCTCACACTGGGTGGCCCTCTTGGGTAATATGAGGGAACCACAGCCACCTCCACCACTATACTGTACCTCACACTGTGTGGCCCTCTTGGGTATTATGAGGGAACCACTGCCACCTCCACCACTATACTGTACCTCACACTCTGTTGCCCTCTTGGGTATTGTGAGGGAGTCACTGCCACCTCCACCACTATACTGTACCTCACACTGTGTGGCCCTCTTGGGTATTGTGAGGGAACCACAGCCACCTCCACCACTGTACTGTACCACACACTGTGTGGCCCTCTTGGGCATTATTAGGGAACCACTGCCACCTCCACCACTATACTGTACCTCACACTGTGTGGCCCTCTTGGGTATTGTGAGGGAACCACATCCACCTCCACCACTATACTGTACCTCACACTGTGTGGCCCTCATTGGGTATTGTGAAGGGGGTCCACTGCCACCTGCCACCACTATACTGTACCTCACAACGTGTGGCCCTCTTGGGTATTGTGAGGGAACCACAGCCACCTCCACAACTATACTGTACCGCACACTGTGTGGCCCTCTTGGGTATTTGAGGGTGGGGGACCCACTGCCACCTCCACCACTATACTGTACCTCACACTGTGTGGCTCTCTTGGATATTGTGAGGGAACCACAGCCACCTCCACCACTATACTGTACCTCACACTGTGTGGCCCTCTTGGGTATTGTGAGGGATCCACAGCCACCTCCACTACTATACTGTACCTCACACTGTGTGGCCCTCTTGGGTATTGTGAGGGGGTCGCTGCCACCTCCACCACTATACTGTACCACACACTGTTTGGCTCCCTTGGGTATTGTGAGGGAACCACTGCCACCTCCACCACTATACTGTACCTCACACTGTCTGGCCTATTGGGTATTATGAAGGAACCACAGCCACCTCCACCACTATACTGTACCTCACACTGGGTGGCCCTCTTGGGTATTGTGAGGGAACCACAGCCACCTCCACCACTATACTGTACCTCACATTGTCTGGCCCTCTTGGGTATGGTGAGGGGGTCACTGCCACCTCCACCACTGTACTGTACCTCACACTGTGTGACTCCCTTGGGTATTGTGAGGGAACCACTGCCACCTCCACCACTATACTGTACCTCACACTGTGTGACTCTCTTGGGTATTGTGAGGGGGTCACTGCCACCTTCACCACTATACTGTACCTCACAATGTGTGGCTCTCTTGGGTATTGTGAGGGAACCACAGCCACCTCCACCACTATACCATACCTCACACTGTGTGGCCCTCTTGGGTATTGGGAGGGAACCACAGCCAACTCCACCACTATTCTGTACCTCACACTGTGTGACACTCTTGGGTATTGTGAGGGAACCACAGCCACCTCCACCAATATACTGTACCTCACACAGTGTGGCCCTCTTGGGTATTGTGGGGGAACCACTGCCACCTCCACCACTATACTGTACCTCACACTGTGTGACACTCTTGGGTATTGTGAGGGAACCACAGCCACCTCCACCACTATACTGTACCTCACACTCTGTTGCCCTCTTGGGTATTGTGAGGGGGTCACTGCCACCTCCACCACTATACTGTACCTCACACTGTATGGCCCTCTTGGGTATTGTGAGGGAACCAGAGCCACCACCACCACTAGACTGTACCACACACTGTGTGGCCCTCTTGGGTATTTATGAGGGAACCACTGCCACCTCCACCACTATACTGTACCTCACACTGTGTGGCCCTCTTGGGTATTGTGAGGGAACCACATCCACCTCCACCACTATACTGTACCTCACACTGTGTGGCCCTCTTGGGTATTGTGGGGGAACCACTGCCATCTCCACCACTATACTGTACCTCACACTGTGTGGCCCTCTTGGGTATTGTGGGGGAACCACTGCCACCTCCACCACTATACTGTACCTCACACTGTGTGGCTCTCTTGGATATTGTGAGGGAACCACAGCCACCTCCACCACTATACTGTACCTCACACTGTGTGGCCCTCTTGGGTATTGTGAGGGAACCACAGCCACCTCCACTACTATACTGTACCTCACACTGTGTGGCCCTCATGGGTATTGTGAGGGAACCACAGCCACCTCCACCAATATACTGTACCTCACACTGTGTGGCCCTCTTGGGAAATGTGAGGGAACCACTGCCACCTCCACCACTATACTGTACCTCACACTCTGTGGCCCTCTTGGGTATTGTAAGGGAACCACTGCCACCTCCACCACTATACTGTACCTCACACTGTGTGGCCCTCTTGGGTATTATGAGGGAACCACAGCCACCTCCACCACTATACTGTACCTCACACTCTGTGGCCCTCTTGGGTATTGTAAGGGAACCACTGCCACCTCCACCACTATACTGTACCTCACACTCTGTGGCCCTCTTGGGTATTGTAAGGGAACCACTGCCACCTCCACCACTATACTGTACCTCACACTGTGTGGCCCTCCTGGGTATTGTAAGGGAACCACTGCCACCTCCACCACTATACTGTACCTCACACTGTGTGGCCCTCTTGGGTATTGTGAAGGGGTCACTGCCACCTCCACCACTGTACTGTACCTCACACTGTGTGGCCCTTTTGGGTATTGTGAGGGAACCACAGCCACCTCCACCACTATACTGTACCTCACACTGTGTGGCCCTCTTGGGTATTATGAGGGAACCACTGCCACCTCCACCACTATACTGTACCTCACACTCTGTGGCCCTCTTGGGTATTGTGAGGGGGTCGCTGCCACCTCCACCACTATACTGTACCTCACACTGTGGGGCCCTCTTGGGTATTGTGAGGGGGTCGCTGCCACCTCCACCACTATACTGTCCCACACACTGTTTGGCTCCCTTGGGTATTGTGAGGGAACCACTGCCACCTCCACCACTATACTGTACCTCACACTGTGTAGCCCTCTTGGGTATTATGAGGGAACCACAGCCACCTCCACCACTATACTGTACCTCACATTGGGTGGCCCTCTTGGGTATTGTGAGGGAACCACAGCCACCTCCACCACTATACTGTACCTCACACTGTGGGGCCCTCTTGGGTATGGTGAGAGGGTCACTGCCACATCCACCACTGTACTGTACCTCATACTGTGTGACTCCCTTGGGTATTGTGATGGAACCACTGCCACCTCCACCACTATACTGTACCTCACACTGTGTGGCCCTCTTGGGTATTATGAGGGAAACAGCCACCTCCACCACTATACTGTACCTCACACTGTGTGGCCCTCTTGCGTATTGTGAGGGAACCACAGCCACCTCCACCACTATACCATACCTCACACTGTGTGGCCCTCTTGGGTATTGTGAGGGAACCACAGCCACCTCCACCACTATACTGTACCTCACACTGTGTGGCTCTCTTGGGTATTGTGAGTGGGTCACTGCCACATCCAATACTATACTGTACCTCACACTGTGTGGCCCTCTTGGGTATTATGAGGGAACCACAGCCACCTCCACCACTATACTGTACCTCACACTGTGTGGCCCTCTTGGGTATTGTGAGGGAACCACAGCCACCTCCACCACTATACTGTACCTCACACAGTATGGCCCTCTTGGGTATTGTGAGGGAACCACAGCCACCTCCACTACTATACTGTACCGCACACTGTGTGGCCCTCTTGGGTATTGTGAGGGAACCACAGCCACCTCCACCACTATACTGTGCCTCACACTGATTGGCCCTCTTGTGTATTGTGAGGGAACCACTGCCACCTCCACCACTATACTGTACCTCAAAATGTGTGGCCCTCTTGGGTATTGTGAGGGGGTCACTGTCACCTCCACCACTTGACTGTACCTCACACTGTGTGGCCCTCTGGGGTATTATAAGGGGGTCACTGCCACCTCCACCACTATACTGTACCTCACGCTGTGTGGCCCTCTTGGGTATTGTGAGGGGGTCACTGCCACCTCCACCACTATACTGTACCTCATACTGTGTGGCTCTCTTGGGTATCATGAGGTAACCACTGCCACCTCCACCACTATACTGTACCTCATACTGTGTCGCTCTCTTGGGGATGATGAGGGGGTCACTGCCACCTCCACCACTATACTGTACCTCACACTGTGTGGCTCTCCTGGGTATTGTGAGGGGGTCACTGCCACCTCCACCACTATACCGTACCTCACACTGTGTGGCTCTCTTGGGTATTGAGAGGGGCTCACTGTCACCTCCACCACTATACTGTACCTCACACTGTGTGGCTCTCTTGGGTATTGTAAGGGGGGTCACTGCCACCTCCACCACTATACTGTACCTCACACTGTGTGGCTCTCTTGGGTATTTTGAGGGGGTCACTGCCACCTCCACCACTATACCGTACCTCACACTGTGTGGCTCTTTTGGAAATTGTGAGGGAACCACAGCCACCTCCAGCACTATAATGTACCTCACACTGTGTGGCCCTCTTGGGTATTGTGAGGGAACGACTGCCACCTCCACCACTATACCGTACCTCACACTGTGTGGCTCTCTGGGGTATTGTGAGGGGGTTACTGCCACCTCCACCACAATACTGTACCTCACACTGTGTGGCTCTCTTGGGTATTGTGAGGGGGTCACTGCCACCTCCACCACTATCCTGTACCTCACACTGTGTGGCTCTCTTGGGTATTGTGAGGGGGTCACTGCCACCTTCACCACTATACCGTACCTCACACCTTGTGGCCCTCTTGGGTATTGTGAGGGGGGTCACTGCCACCTCCACCACTATACTGTACCTCACACTGTGTGACTCTCTTGGGTATTGTGAGGGGGTCACTGCCACGTCCACCACTGTACTGTACCTCACACTGTGTGGCCCTCTTGGGTATTGTGATGGGGTCACTGCCACCTCCACCACTATACTGTACCTCACACTGTGTGGCCCTCTTGGGTATTGTGATGGGGTCACTGCCACCTCCACCACTATACTGTTCCTCACACTGTGTGGCCCTCTTGGGTATTATGAGGTGACCACTGCCACCTCCACCACTATACTGTACCTCACACTGTGTCGCTCTCTTGGGGATGATGAGGGCGTCACTGCCACCTCCACCACTATACTGTACCTCACACTGTGTGGCCCTCTTGGGTATTATGAGGGAACCACAGCCACCTCCACCACTATACTGTACCTCACACTGTGTGGCCCTCTTGGGTATTGTGGGGGAACCACTGCCACCTCCACCACTATACTGTACCTCACACTGTGTGGCTCTCTTGGATATTGTGAGGGAACCACAGCCACCTCCACCACTATACTGTACCTCACACTGTGTGGCCCTCTTGGGTATTGTGAGGGAACCAGAGCCACCACCACCACTATACTGTACCACACACTGTGTGGCCCTCTTGGGTATTTATGAGGGAACCACTGCCACCTCCACCACTATACTGTACCTCACACTGTGTGGCCCTCTTGGGTATTGTGAGGGAACCACATCCACCTCCACCACTATACTGTACCTCACACTGTGTGGCCCTCTTGGGTATTGTGGGGGAACCACTGCCACCTCCACCACTATACTGTACCTCACACTGTGTGGCCCTCTTGGGTATTGTGGGGGAACCACTGCCACCTCCACCACTATACTGTACCTCACACTGTGTGGCTCTCTTGGATATTGTGAGGGAACCACAGCCACCTCCACCACTATACTGTACCTCACACTGTGTGGCCCTCTTGGGTATTGTGAGGGAACCACAGCTACCTCCACTACTATACTGTACCTCACACTGTGTGGCCCTCTTGGGTATTGTGAGGGAACCACAGCCACCTCCACCAATATACTGTACCTCACACTGTGTGGCCCTCTTGGGAAATGTGAGGGAACCACTGCCACCTCCACCACTATACTGTACCTCACACTCTGTGGCCCTCTTGGGTATTGTGAAGGGGTCACTGCCACCTCCCCCACTGTACTGTACCTCACACTGTGTGGCCCTTTTGGGTATTGTGAGGGAACCACAGCCACCTCCACCACTATACTGTACCTCACACTGTGTGGCCCTCTTGGGTATTATGAGGGAACCACTGCCACCTCCACCACTATGGATAGAAATGGGCTCAGCGACAGAAAGCAAAGAGTAGTCATAAACGGTAAGGCATCAAAATGGACCAATGTAAGTAGCGGGGTACCCCAGGGATCGGTACTAGGACCAATTCTCTTTCTAATTTACATTAACGACATAGATGAGGGTCTCACCTGTACAATCTCAAAATTTGCTGACGATACAAAAATTGCAAATAGCGTACTCTCAAAAGAACAAGTTGACGATATGCAACACAATCTAGATAAATTGTCATGTGGGCCCAAATTTGGCAAATGAGTTTCAATGCGGATAAATGTAAAGTACTACATATCGGATACCTAAATGAGAAAGCAAACTATTCGATGAATGGCACTCAGCTTAAGAATGTAAACAGAGAAACCGATCTGGGAGTAAACAATATCGAGTAACCTAAAACCGAGTCAACAATGTTCAGAAGTTGTTAAGAAGGCAAACAAAATAATGGCTTTATAGGCAGGTCTTTTGAGCATAAATCCAAAGAAGTTATCCTAACCCTTTACAATTCATTAGTCCGCCCTCTTCTGGAATACTGCGTTCAATCCTGGTGCCCTTATTACCAAAAAGATATAAACAAGCTAGAACGAGTTCAACGTAGAGTTACAAAATGATACCTAGCCTAAAGAACAAACCATACGAAGAGCGTCTTAGAGAATTCAATCTATTTCCTTTAACCCAGCGCAGATTAAGAGGTGACTTAATTCAAGTGTTCAAAATCATCAAAGGCATCGACAATATGAACTGTAGTAAGTACTTCACTATCGACCAATCTAATTACACGCGGGGAAACGGTTGCAAAATTATTGGTAAAATCTTGTAACTCACACGAATCTAAGAATTCTCTTCAATCGAGTTGTCAACTTGTGGAATGGGCTTCCCCGAAACGTTATAGACTGCATCACCGTTGATTCATTTAAACTCCGCCTAGACAAATATCTCGCATCAAACCCGCGACTGACTGCGTTTGTAAATGAATAATTTTATTTTATCCCCCCCTCAGTTACTAACCCATCTGTCCCCTACTAACTTCCTAATCCTGCCACGGACATTAGTTCCAGGGCAGTAATTCCTTTCCCTGGTCCCTTAACACTCTAAACCACTGTTTGGACACTTGATCCTCAGTGTTTTGGAGGACAAGCAACCTAGAAGGGTCACTAGATCTGTTGTTGCTTGATTTCCTTTGTACTCCTTTGTACTATACTGTACCTCACACTATGTGGCCCTCTTGGGTATTGTGAGGGGGTCGCTGCCACCTCCACCTCTATACTGTCCCACACACTGTTTGGCTCCCTTGGGTATTGTGAGGGAACCACTGCCACCTCCACCACTATACTGTACCTCACACTGTGTAGCCCTCTTGGGTATTATGAGGGAACCACAGCCACCTCCACCACTATACTGTACCTCACACTGGGTGGCCCTCTTGGGTATTGTGAGGGAACCACAGCCACCTCCACCACTATACTGTACATCACACTGTGTGGCCCTCTTGGGTATGGTGAGAGGGTCACTGCCACATCCACCACTGTACTGTACCTCACACTGTGTGACTCCCTTGGGTATTGTGATGGAACCACTGCCACCTCCACCACTATACTGTACCTCACACTGTGTGGCCCTCTTGGGTATTATGAGGGAAACAGCCACCTCCACCACTATACTGTACCTCACACTGTGTGGCCCTCTTGCGTATTGTGAGGGAACCACAGCCACCTCCACCACTATACCATACCTCACACTGTGTGGCCCTCTTGGGTATTGTGAGGGAACCACAGCCACCTCCACCACTATACTGTACCTCACACTGTGTGGCTCTCTTGGGTATTGTGAGTAGGTCACTGCCACCTCCAATACTATACTGTACCTCACACTGTGTGGCCCTCTTGGGTATTATGAGTGAACCACAGCCACCTCCACCACAATACTGTACCTCACACTGGGTGGCCCTCTTGGGTATTGTGAGGGAACCACAGCCACCTCCACCACTATACTGTACCTCACACAGTATGGCCCTCTTGGGTATTGTGAGCGAACCACAGCCACCTCCACCACTATTCTGTACCGCACACTGTGTGGCCCTCTTGGGTATTGTGAGGGAACCACAGCCACCTCCACCTCTATACTGTGCCTCACACTGATTGGCCCTCTTGTGTATTGTGAGGGAACCACTGCCACCTCCACCACTATACTGTACCTCAAAATGTGTGGCCCTCTTGGGTATTGTGAGGGGGTCACTGTCACCTCCACCACTTTACTGTACCTCACACTGTGTGGCCCTCTGGGGTATTATAATTGGGTCACTGCCACCTCCACCACTATACTGTACCTCACGCTGTGTGGCCCTCTTGGGTATTGTGAGGGGGTCAAAGCCACCTCCACCTCTATACTGTGCCTCACACTGATTGGCCCTCTTGTGTATTGTGAGGGAACCACTGCCACCTCCACCACTATACTGTACCTCAAAATGTGTGGCCCTCTTGGGTATTGTGAGGGGGTCACTGTCACCTCCACCACTTTACTGTACCTCACACTGTGTGGCCCTCTGGGGTATTATAATTGGGTCACTGCCACCTCCACCACTATACTGTACCTCACGCTGTGTGGCCCTCTTGGGTATTGTGAGGGGGTCAAAGCCACCTCCACCACTATACTGTACCTCATACTGTGTGGCTCTCTTGGGTATTATGAGGTGACCACTGCCACCTCCACCACTATACTGTACCTCACACTGTGTCGCTCTCTTGGGGATGATGAGGGGGTCACTGCCACCTCCACCACTATACTGTACCTCACACTGTGTGGCTCTCTTGGGTAATGTGAGGGGGTCACTGCCACCTCCACCACTATACCGTACCTCACACTGTGTGGCTCTCTTGGGTATTGAGAGGGGCTCACTGTCACCTCCACCACTATACTGTACCTCACACTGTGTGGCTCTCTTGGGTATTGTGAGGGGGGTCACTGCCACCTCCACCACTATACTGTACCTCACACTGTGTGGCTCTCTTGGGTATTGTGAGGGGGTCACTGCTACCTCCACCACTATACCGTACCTCACACTGTGTGGCTCTTTTGGAAATTGTGAGGGAACCACAGCCACCTCCAGCACTATAATGTACCTCACACTGTGTGGCCCTCTTGGGTATTGTGAGGGAACGACTGCCACCTCCACCACTATACCGTACCTCACACTGTGTGGCTCTCTGGGGTATTGTGAGGGGGTTACTGCCACCTCCACCACAATACTGTACCTCACACTGTGTGGCTCTCTTGGGTATTGTGAGGGGGTCACTGCCACCTCCACCACTATCCTGTACCTCACACTGTGTGGCTCTCTTGGGTATTGTGAGGGGGTCACTGCCACCTTCACCACTATACCGTACCTCACACCTTGTGGCCCTCTTGGGTATTGTGAGGGGGGTCACTGCCACCTCCACCACTATACTGTACCTCACACTGTGTGACTCTCTTGGGTATTGTGAGGGGGTCACTGCCACGTCCACCACTGTACTGTACCTCACACTGTGTGGCCCTCTTGGGTATTGTGAGGGGGTCACTGCCACCTCCACCACTGTACTGTACCTCACACTGGGTGGCCCTCTTGGGTATTGTGAGGGGGTCACTGCCACCTCCACAACTATACTGTACCTCACACTGTGTGGTGTTCTTGGGTATTGTGAGGGGGTCACTGCCACCTCCACCACTGTACTGTACCTCACACTGTGTGGCCCTCTTGGGTATTGTGATGGGGTCACTGCCACCTCCACCACTATACTGTACCTCACACTGTGTGGCCCTCTTGGGTATTATGAGGTGACCACTGCCACCTCCACCACTATACTGTACCTCACACTGTGTCGCTCTCTTGGGGATGATGAGGGCGTCACTGCCACCTCCACCACTATACTGTACCTCACACTGTGTGGCTCTCTTGGGTATTGTGAGGGGGTCACTGCCACCTCCACCACTATACCGTACCTCACACTGTGTGGCTCTCTTGGGTATTGAGAGGGGCTCACTGTCACCTCCACCACTATACTGTACCTCACACTGTGTGACGCTCTTGGGTATTGTGAGGGGGTCACTGCCACGTCCACCACTGTACTGTACCTCACACTGTGTGGCCCTCTTGGGTATTGTGAGGGGGTCACTGCCACCTCCACCACTGTACTGTACCTCACACTGGGTGGCCCTCTTGGCTATTGTGAGGGGGTCACTGCCACCTCCACAACTATAATGTACCTCACACTGTGTGGTGTTCTTGGGTATTGTGAGGGGGTCACTGCCACCTCCACCACTGTACTGTACCTCACACTGTGTGGCCCTCTTGGGTATTGTGATGGGGTCACTGCCACCTCCACCACTATACTGTACCTCACACAGTATGGCCCTCTTGGGTGTTGTGAGGGAACCACAGCCAATCCACCACTCTACTGTACCTCACACTGTACAAAGGAGTACAAAGAAAATCAAGCAACAACAGATCTAGTGACCCTTCTAGGCTGCCTGTCCTCCAAAACACTGAGGATCAAATGTCCAAACAGTGGTTTAGAGTGGGGAAGGGAACATTGGAAAGGGAACTACTGCCCTTGAATTAATGTCTGTGGCAGGACTAGGAAGTTAGTAGGGGACATATGGGTTAGTAACTGAGGGGAGGATAAAATAAAGTTATTCATTTACAAACGCAGTTAGTCGCGGGTTTGATGCGAGATATTTGTCTATGCGGAGTTTAAATGAATCAACGGTGCTGCAGTCTATAACGTCTCGGGGAAGCCCATTCCACAAGTTGACAACTCGATTGAAGAAGAAATTCTTAAATTTGTGTGAGTTAAAACATTTATCAATAATTTTGCAACCGTTTCCCCGCGTGTAATTAAATTGGTCGATAGTGAAGTACTTACTACAGTTCATATTGTCGATGCCTTTGATGATTTTGAACACTTGAATTAAGTCACCTCACCGCTGGGTTAAAGGAAATAGATTTAATTCTCTAAGACGCTCTTCGCTCTTCGTATGGTTTGTTCTTTAGGCTAGGTATCATTTTGGTAACTCTACGTTGAACTCGTTCTAGCTTGTTTATGTCTTTTTGGTAATAAGGGCACCAGCATTGAACGCAGTATTCCAGAAGAGGGCAGACTAAGGAATTGTAAAGGGTTAGGATAACGTCTTTGGATTTATGCTCAAATGACCTGCCTATAAAGCCAATTATTTTGTTTGCCTTCATACCAACGTCTGAACATTGTTGACTCGGTTTTAGGTTACTCGATATTGATACTCCCAGATCGGTTTCTCTGTTTACATTCTAAAGCTGAGTGCCATTCATCGAATAGTTTGCTTTCTCATTTAGGTATCCGATATGTAGTACTTTACATTTATCCGCATTGAAACTCATTTGCCAAATTTGGGCCCAATGTGACAATTTATCTAGATTGTGTTGCATATCGTCAACTTGTTCTTTTGAGAGTACGCTATTTGCAATTTTTGTATCGTCAGCAAATTTTTGAGATTGTACAGGTGAGACCCTCATCTATGTCGTTGATGTAAATTAGAAAGAGAATTGGTCCTAGTACCGATCCCTGGGGTACCCCGCTACTTACATTGGTCCATTTCGATGCCTTACCGTTTATGACTACTCTTTGCTTTCTGTTGCTGAGCCAATTTTCTATCCATTTCAACACACCGTCTTGTATTCCATGCGCTTTTAGTTTTAGCAGTAAACGTTTGTGGGGAACTTTGTCAAAGGCCTTTTGAAAATCAAGGTATATAATATCTACAGCTTTACTCTCATCGTAGAGGTTGAGGATATCGCGGAAGAAGTCTAAGAGGTTTGTTAAACAGGAACGTGTTTTACGAAAGCCGTGTTGAGTATCTTTAAGTATGTTATTTTCCTCTAAGTGATTTACGAACCTGTCTCTTATGACCGTTTCTAGCATTTTACATACAACTGAGGTTAAGCTAATTGGCCGATAGTTACTGGGTAGGGATTTGCTGCCTTTTTTGAATATCGGCGTTACGTTGGCTATCTTCCACTGATCAGGCATAGTTCCAGACTGCAAGGATTTATTGAATAGTAATGTCAGTGGTTTGAAGAGCTCATCCTTAGCTTCCTTTAGAACTCTAGGCGAGATTGTATCAGGTCCACGCGTTTTATTTACCTTGAGTTTATCTAAACAATTCAATACTTCTCTCTCTGTAACGGTGATATTGCTTAGAACATCTGAATTATCAATCTGAATCGGCGATGGTGTAGGGATATCACTGAGGTCTTCTGTTGTAAAAACTGATGCAAAGAAGGTATTGAGGGCATTACTCATTTGTACTTCGTCTTTGGTGTATTCTCCATTTTCATCGACTAACGGTCCAACAGTTGAAGTAACTACTTTTTTCTTTCTGATATAACTATAGAATTCTTTCGGGTTTGTTTTACTTTGATTCGCAATATGTAACTCTATGGTCTTTTTACTTTGCTTAATTAACTTTTTGGCTTTGCGTCGTACCTCTACAAATTTCACCCGTTCTTCGTCAATTTGTGAGGATTTTAATCTATCATTAGCAACATTTTTAGCAAGCAGGCAGTTTGAAAAATCTTTATTCCACCATTTGGGTTTATTATTATGGCCTGGACGTCGTATTTTCGATGGTATGCAGTCTTGCACTGCTTTTAGGTAAGTGGTTTCGAATAACTTCCAAGATGTATTTATGTCGTTATTGTTAATTAAAAAGCTCCAGTCAGTGTCTTTAAACATAGCTCTAAGTTTATGAAAGTTTGCTTTCTTGAAATTAGGGACTTTTTCGATGCTACTATTTGGTTCGTTACTAGTAAAGTTTAAAGTGAAAGTTATCGTACGATGGTCTCTGTCACTGAATTCATCACCAACATTCAAATTCTCTATTAATTCTTCTTTTGTTGCAAGTACAATGTCAAGAACGTTATTACCACGGGTCGGTGTTCGAACAAATTGATAAAGCGAACTCTCTTGCAAGTTCGTATACAAGTCATGTCCGGAGTGTGAAGTAAGAGTATCGCCCGACTTGGTCACAGGTAAATTAAAGTCGCCCAAAATGTTGGTATCTTGTGAGTTACTTACATCTGCAATTTGTTCGTAAATTTCTCGGTCAGTTTGCACTGATTGAGCTGGAGGTCTGTATATTAACGCAAGTATTATTTTTGTACCTTTATTATTCTTTATTAGCACAAAAGATGTGTCGACGTTCACAATTTGAGGTTTTGACAAGAGGGTAGGGTTAAGACTTTCTTTGATATAAAGTAAAACGCCACCTCCATTTCGATTTATTTGTCTTTTCTCAAACATTACATAACCGGGAAGTGAATACTCTGCTAAAAAGTCTCTATCTTCTGTATTGAGCCAAGATTCTGTTATGCCAATCACATCATCATTTTCTGTAAACACTAGCTCCTCTAAATCTGAAAATTTATTGAGTATGCTACTAGCGTTTGCATAGAAAACATTTAAATTTTGTTATTTTAGAACTCACGGAACGCTCTTTAATAATATTGTTGGTTCTTGTCGGATCTACCTGTATGTTCATGGCTGTCCTCGGTCCTCGCTGTCTTCGGTCCTTATCGCTGGTGGTCCTCGGTTGCCTCTGTTTTTTGCTGTGTGGCCCTCTTACGTGGGAACTACTGCCACCTCCACCACTATACTGTACCTCACACTGTGTGGGCCTCTTGGGTATTATGAGGGAACTACTGCCACCTCCACCACTATACTGTACCTCACACTGCGTGGCCCTCTTGGGTATTGTGAGGGAACCACAGCCACCTCCACCACTATACTGTACCTCACACTTTGTGGCCCTCTTGGGTATTGTGAGGGAACCACAGCCACCTCCACCACTATACTGTTCCTCACACTGTGTGGCCCTCTTGAGTATTATGAGGGAACCACTGCCACCTCCACCACTATACTGTACCTCACACTCTGTGGCCCTCTTGGGTATTGTGAGGGGGTCACTGCCACCTCCACCACTATACTGTACCTCACACTGTGTGGCCCTCTTGGGTATTGTGAGGGAACCACATCCACCTCCACCACTATACTGTACCTCACACTGTGTGGCCCTCTTGGGTATTGTGAGGGAACCACAGCCACCTCCACCACTATACTGTACCTCACACTGTGTGGCCCTCTTGGGTATTGTGAGGGGGTCACTGCCACCTCCACCACTATACTGTACCTCACACTGTGTGGCACCCTTGGGTATTGTGAGGGAACCACTGCCACTTCCACCACTATACTGTACCTCACACTGTGTGGCCCTCTTGGGTATTATGAGGGAACCACAGCCACCTCCACCACTATACTGTACCTCACACTGTGTAGCCATCGTGGGTATTGTGAAGGGGTCACTGCCACCTCCACCACTGTACTGTACCTCACACTGTGTGGCCCTCTTGGGTATTGTGAGGGAATCACAGCCACCTCCACCACTATACTGTACCTCACACTGTGTGGCCCTCTTGTGTATTGTGAGGGAACCACTGCCACTTCCACCACTATACTGTACCTCACATTGTGTGGCCCTCTTGGGTAATGTAAGGGAGTCACTGTCACCTCCACCACTTTGCTGTACCTCACACTGTTGAGCCCTATGGGGTATTGTGAGGGGGTCACTGCACCTCCACAACCATACTGTACCTCACACTGTGTGGCTCTTTTGGGGATGATGAGGGGGTCACTGCCACCTCCACCACTATACTGTACCTCACACTGTGTGGCTCTCTTGGGTATTGTGAGGGGGTCACTGCCACCTCCACCACTATACCGTACCTCACACTGTGTGGCTCTCTTGGGTATTGTGAGGGGGTCACTGCCACCTCCACCACTATACTGTACCTCACACTGTGTGGCTCTCTTGGGTATTGTGAAGGGGTCACTGCCACCTCCACCACTGTACTGTACCTCACACTGTGTGGCTCTCTTTGGTATTGTGAGGGGGTTACTGCCACCTCCACCACTATACCGTACCTCACACTGTGTGGCTCTCTTGGGTATTCTAAGGGGGTCACTGCCACCTCCACCACTATACTGTACCTCACTCTGTGTGGCTCTCTTGGAAATTGTGAGGGAACCACTGCCACCTCCAACACTATACTGTACCTCACACTGTGTGGCCCTCTTGAGTATTGTGAGGGAACGACTGCCACCTCCACCACTATACCGTACCTCACACTCTGTGGCTCTCTGGGGTATTGTGAGGGGGTCACTGCCACCTCCACCACTATACTGTACCTCACACTGTGTGGCTCTCTTGGGTATTATGAGGGGGTCACTGCCACCTCCACCCACCCGCCGGCTTTAGCATCGCCAACAGCTCCGCATCGCCACTGAGAAAACTCGATCCTAATTTGAGTATTTCATATCCTAATTCCCTTTATTCATTGCATGAACAGTAGTTAAGTGCTTGTTTAACCTCCACATAGTTCTGTAGTTGCCGTGCATGTTATTTATTGCTTTTCTGACTGATAAACATTGTTGTTTACATTTGTTATCCTAGCTTGTAGCAGACGACGCACGCGCACCTCTAATCGACCTAGCTTTGTATTTTCTTATTAACTCTAGTAGGTATCGTATTCAGTATCCTACTGTAGCTATATATATCTGTAATTTTAGTTGTTGCTTGCATGATCTTGTAGTAACCTTTGACTGATAACTTTGTTTATCTAAATATAATCCTGTTTGACTAGCCTACAGTGACACCAGCGCCATCTGTTGATACAGTATATTAACCCTTGTGTGCAGTTACACTTTATTTTTATATGATCTCTATTTGGTGAATCGTATATTTAGTACATATTCTATTATACATATATATATATTTGTTTTGCTTTTTAGGTAGGTTATCACCCCTGGTAGCCTACTTCTGCACATTTCATACTTTTTTGTTTTTTGGTTATTTTTGTTTTCGGTTAGTCTAGGCTATCATCCCTGGTGGCCTATTTCTGCGTACGGTACTTCAATTTTTAATTTTCAGTTAGGCTATCACCGCTGGTGGCCTATTTCTGCGTACCGGTATTTCATAATTTTTGTTTCGGTTAATTTGTTTTCGGTTAGTCTAGGCTATCATCCCTGGTGGCCTATTTCTGCGTACTTCAATTTTTAAATTTTCAGTTAGGCTATCACCGCTGGTGGCCTATTTCTGCGTACCAGTATTTCATAATTTTTGTTTTCGGTTAGTCTAGGCTATCACCGCTGGTGGCCTATTTCTTGCATACCGGTATTTCATAATTTTGTTTTCGGTGTTTTCGGTTAGTCTAGGCTATCATCCCTGGTGGCCTATTTCTGCGTACTTCAATTTTTAAATTTTCAGTTAGGCTATCACCGCTGGTGACCTATTTCTGCGTACCGGTATTTCATAATTTTTGTTTTCGGTTAGGATAGGCTATAACCCCTGGTGGCCTATTTCTGTTTAAATAAACATAAAATTGTTTTCGGTTCGGCTATCACTGCGTATTCAAATTTAATTTTGTTTTGTTTTAATTTTTGGTTAGGCTATCACCGCTGATAACCTATTTGTGTGTATTTCAACATTTTTGTTTTCGGTTAGGCCTATTTAAGTAAGTGAAGCGACCTGAAGGGAGTGAAGTGTTTTTAAAGTGAGTTTAGTGTTTTAAAGTGAGTTAAGTGTTTTTAAGTGAGTTAAGTGAACTGAAGAAAGTGATCGTCACCATGCCTCGTGCCTGTACGAACTGCGCCGGTAGGTTTGGTGCTTCCATGTTTGCTCCTGCCGATCCACAAGTCTGCCGACTCTGCCAGCAACGAGGGATTTGACAGCAAAATTGGATGAAGCCCTCAACAAGATCAACGCCCTCACCAGGAAGCTGGAATCACTCCAAGAGTTTGTAACACTCAACGTTGGAGTATCACTAACTCAAATTGTTTCAACTCCAGCATCCACCACCGCCCCAACGTCATCTGTCAACAATCCAACACCTGCAGTAGACACTTGCAGCAGATGCTTCTGATGAACCTGAGCCGACATCAAACCAGGACAGCCGCCCTGTTCACCTTAGTCTCTCCCCCACTCCTCGTGCAAGAAGCCTGCTAGCACGAACAGTACCAACCCCTCGCCCCCGTTCTAACCACTCCTCTCCCCGACCTGTACGTAGAGTCCCGCCACCACAGGTTTCCGGATTTACACCAGTGAGGAACGGTGCACGGCCAACGCAGAAAAGGTCTCATCTACCAGTCACAATGTCCAACAGATTTGAGATATTGGTAGAGATGGAAGACGAACCAGAAGAGACCAGGCTCGTTGGGGATTCCATCCTACGAGGACAGGTCGAAGAGTTCTGCGACAGAGTCCCAAATCAACGAAAAAGATTTTGCATCCCAGGAGCTGGACTGGACGACATTGTGGAAGCCTTCGAAGATACCACAAAGGATGCAAATGAAAATACCCTTTTTGTCATCCATGCTGTTTCAAATGACGTCATGCGCACCAGATCCGAAGAGTTGATGGAGAAATATCGCAAGATGATCCAGCACTACAAAAACAAGTCAAGGAATATCATCATCTCAGGCATTCTCCCCAAGATCGACGCACCTGACAAATTCTACGACAAGGCTTTCAGCACAATAAGCCGACTAAAACAATTGTGGCTGAGGGAAGAAGTTGAATTCAACATCCTCTGGGCCAACTTCTACAACCAGCCTACTCTGTTCCGCAAGGATGGCACTCATCTAAACCCTGTGGGTTCAGCACGCATGGGTCGTCTCCTACACGAAGCAGTCCGCAGCCATGGATCAAAAAACGCCATCCGAGAAGAAGCAGCAGTGACATAAATCATCCAACGCCAAGAAAAAAACAGAGGCAACCGAGGACCACCAGCGATAAGGACCGAAGACAGCGAGGACCGAGGACAGCCATGAACATAAATGTAGATCCGACAAGAACCAAAAATATTATTAAAGAGCGTTCCGTGAGTTCTAAAATAACAAATTTAAAGGTTTTCTATGCAAACGCTCGTAGCATACGCAATAAATTTTCAGATTTAGAGGAGCTAGTGTTTACAGAAAATTATGATGTGATTGGCATAACAGAATCTTGGCTCAATACAGAAGATAGAGACTTTTTAGCAGAGTATTCACTTCCCGGTTATGTAATGTTTGAGAAAAGCCGAATAAATCGAAATGGAGGTGGCGTTTTACTTTATATCAAAGAAAGTCTTAACCCTACCCTCTTGTCAAAACCTCAAATTGTGAACGTCGACGCATCTTTTGTGCTAATAAAGAATAATAAAGGTACAAAAATAATACTTGCATTAATATACAGACCTCCAGCTCAATCAGTGCAAACTGACCGAGAAATTTACGAACAAATTGCAGATGTAAGTAACTCACAAGATACCGTAATTTTTGGTGACTTTAATTTACCTGTGACCAAGTGGGGCGATACTCTTACTTCACACTCCGGACATGACTTGTATACGAACTTGCAAGAGAGTTCGCTTTATCAATTTGTTGGAACGCCGACCCGTGGTAATAACGTTCTTGACATTGTACTTGCAACAAAAGAAGAATTAATAGAGAATTTGAATGTTGGTGATGAATTCAGTAACAGCGACCATCGTACGATAACTTTCACTTTAAAGTTTACTAGTAACGAACCAAATAGTAGCATCGAAAAAGTCCCTAATTTCAAGAAAGCAAACTTCCATAAACTTAGAGCTATGTTTTAAAGAAACTGACTGGAGCTTTTTAATTCACAATAACGACATAAATACATCTTGGAAGTTATTCGAAGCCACTTACCTAAAAGCAGTGCAAGACTGCATACCATCAAAAACTCGGCGTCCAGGCCATAATAATAAGCCCAAATGGTGGAATAAAGATATTTCAAACTGCCTGCTTGCTAAAAAATTTGCTAATGATAGATTAAAATCCTCACAAAATGACGAAGAACGGCTGAAATTTGTAGAGCTACGACGCAAAGCCAAAAAGTTAATTAAGCAAAGTAAAAAGACCTTAGAGTTACATATTGCGAATCAAAGTAAAACAAACCCGAAAGAATTCTATAGTTATATCAGAAAGAAAAAAGTCGTTACTTCAACTGTTGGACCGTTAGTCGATGAAAATGGAGAATACACCAAAGACGAAGAACAAATGAGTAATGCCCTCAATACCTTCTTTGCATCAGTTTTTACAACAGAAGACCTCAGTGATATCCCTACACCATCGCCGATTCAGATTGATAATTCAGATGTTCTAAGCAATATCACCGTTACAGAGAGAGAAGTATTGAATTGTTTAGATAAACTCAAGGTAAATAAAACGCCAGGACCTGATACAATCTCGCCTAGAGTTCTACTGGAAGCTAAGGATGAGCTCTCTAAACCACTGACATTACTATTCAATAAATCCTTGCAGTCTGGAACTATGCCCGATCAGTGGAAGCTAGCCAACGTAACACCGATATTCAAAAAAGGCAGCAAATCCCTACCCAGTAACTATCGTCCAATTAGCTTAACCTCAGTTGTATGTAAAATGCTAGAAACGGTCATACGAGACAGACTCGTAAATCACTTAGAGGAAAATAACATACTTAAAGATACTCAACACGGCTTTCGTAAAAAACGTTCCTGTTTAACAAACCTCTTAGACTTCTTCCACGATATCCTCAAACCTCTACGATGAGAGTAAAGCTGTAGATATTATATACCTTGATTTTCAAAAGGCCTTTGACAAAGTTCCCCACAAACGTTTACTGCTAAAACTAAAAGCGCATGGAATACAAGACGGTGTGTTGAAATGGATAGAAAATTGGCTCAGCGACAGAAAGCAAAGAGTAGTCATAAACGGTAAGGCATCAAAATGGACCAATGTAAGTAGCGGGGTACCCCAGGGATCGGTACTAGGACCAATTCTCTTTCTAATTTACATCAACGACATAGATGAGGGTCTCACCTGTACAATCTCAAAATTTGCTGACGATACAAAAATTGCAAATAGCGTACTCTCAAAAGAACAAGTTGACGATATGCAACACAATCTAGATAAATTGTCATGTTGGGCCCAAATTTGGCAAATGAGTTTCAATGCGGATAAATGTAAAGTACTACATATCGGATACCTAAATGAGAAAGCAAACTATTCGATGAATGGCACTCAGCTTAAGAATGTAAACAGAGAAACCGATCTGGGAGTAACAATATCGAGTAACCTAAAACCGAGTCAACAATGTTCAGAAGTTGTTAAGAAGGCAAACAAAATAATTGGCTTTATAGGCAGGTCATTTGAGCATAAATCCAAAGAAGTTATCCTAACCCTTTACAATTCATTAGTCCGCCCTCTTCTGGAATACTGCGTTCAATCCTGGTGCCCTTATTACCAAAAAGATATAAACAAGCTAGAACGAGTTCAACGTAGAGTTACCAAAATGATACCTAGCCTAAAGAACAAACCATACGAAGAGCGTCTTAGAGAATTAAATCTATTTCCTTTAACCCAGCGCAGATTAAGAGGTGACTTAATTCAAGTGTTCAAAATCATCAAAGGCATCGACAATATGAACTGTAGTAAGTACTTCACTATCGACCAATCTAATTACACGCGGGGAAACGGTTGCAAAATTATTGGTAAATCTTTTAACTCACACGAATCTAAGAATTTCTTCTTCAATCGAGTTGTCAACTTGTGGAATGGGCTTCCCCGAAACGTTATAGACTGCATCACCGTTGATTCATTTAAACTCCGCCTAGACAAATATCTCGCATCAAACCCGCGACTGACTGCGTTTGTAAATGAATAACTTTATTTTATCCCCCCCTCAGTTACTAACCCATCTGTCCCCTACTAACTTCCTAATCCTGCCACGGACATTAGTTCCAGGGCAGTATTTCCCTTTCCAATGTTCCCTTACCCATTCTAAACCACTGTTTGGACACTTGATCCTCAGTGTTTTGGAGGACAAGCAACCTAGAAGGGTCACTAGATCTGTTGTTGCTTGATTTCCTTTGTACTCCTTTGTACTCCTTTGTACTCCACCACTATACCGTACCTCACACTGTGTGGCCCTCTTGGGTATTGTGAGGGGGTGACTGCCACCTCCACCACTATACTGTACCTCACACTGTGTGGTTCTCTTGGGTATTGTGTACTTCATACTGTGTGGCTCTCTGGGGTATTGTGAGGGGGTCACTGCCACCTCCACCACTATACTGTACCTCACACTGTATGGCTCTCTTGGGTATTGTGAGGGATTCACTGCCACCTCCACCCCTATACTGTACCTCACACTGTGTGACTCTCTTGGGTATTGTGAGGGGGTCACTGCCACCTCCACCACTATACTGTACCTCACACTGTGTGGCTCTCTTGGGTATTGTGAGGGAACCACAGCCACCTCCACCACTATACTGTACCTCACACTGAGTGACTCTCTTGGGTATTGTGAGGGGGTCACTGCCACCTCCACCACTATACTGTACCTCACACTGTGTGGCTCTCTTGGGTATAACGTGGGAACTACTGCCACCTCCACCACTATACTGTACCTCACACTGTGTGGGCCTCTTGGATATTATGAGGGAACTACTGCCACCTCCACCACTATACTGTACCTCACACTGCGTGGCCCTCTTGGGTATTGTGAGGGGGTCACTGCCACCTCCACCACTATACTGTACCTCACACTGTGTGGCCCTCTTGGGTATTGTGAGGGAACCACAGCCACCTCCACCACTATACTGTACCTCACACTGTGTGGCCCTCTTGGGTATTGTGAGGGAACCACATTCACCTCCACCACTATACTGTACCTCACACTGTGTGGCCCTCTTGGGTATTGTGAGGGGGTCACTGCCACCTCCACCACTATACTGTACCTCACACTGTGTGGCACCCTTGGGTATTGTGAGGGAACTACTGCCACTTCCACCACTATACTGTACCTCACACTGTGTGGCCCTCTTGGGTATTATGAGGGAACCACAGCCACCTCCACCACTATACTGTACCTCACACTGTGTGGCCCTCTTGGGTATTATGAGGGAACCACAGCCACCTCCACCACTATACTGTACCTCACACTGTATGGCCCTCTAGGGTATTGTGAGGGAACCACAGACACCTCCACCAATATACTGTACCTCACACTGTGTAGCCCTCGTGGGTATTGTGAGGGGGTCACTGCCACCTCCACCACTGTACTGTACCTCACACTGTGTGGCCCTCTTGGGTATTATGAGGGAACCACAGCCACCTCCACCACTATACTGTACCTCACACTGTGTGGCCCTCTTGTGTATTGTGAGGGAGTCACTGCCACCTCCACCACTATACTGTACCTCACACTGTGTGGCCCTCTTGGGTATTGTGAGGGAACCACAGCCACCTCCACCACTATACTGTACCTCACACTGTGTGGCCCTCTTGGGTATTGTGAGGGAATCACAGCCACCTCCACCACTATACTGTACCTCACACTGTGTGGCCCTCTTGTGTATTGTGAGGGAACCACTGCCACTTCCACCACTATACTGTACCTCACATTGTGTGGCCCTCTTGGGTAATGTAAGGGGGTCACTGTCACCTCCACCACTTTGCTGTACCTCACACTGTTTAGCCCTATGGGGTATTGTGAAGGGGTCACTGCACCTCCACAACCATACTGTACCTCACACTGTGTGGCTCTTTTGGGGATTATGAGGGGGTCACTGCCACCTCCACCACTATACTGTACCTCACACTGTGTGGCTCTCTTGGGTATTGTGAGGGGGTCACTGCCACCTCCGCCACTATACCGTACCACACACTGTGTGGCTCTCTTGGGTATTGTGAGGGGGTCACTGCCACCTCCACCACTATACTGTACCTCACACTGTGTGGCTCTCTTGGGTATTGTGAAGGGGTCACTGCCACCTCCACCACTGTACTGTACCTCACACTGTGTGGCTCTCTTTGGTATTGTGAGGGGGTTACTGCCACCTCCACCACTATACCGTACCTCACACTGTGTGGCTCTCTTGGGTATTGTGAAGGGGTCACTGCCACCTCCACCACTATACTGTACCTCACACTGTGTGGCTCTCTTGGGTATTGTGAGGGGGTCACTGCCACCTCCACCACTATACTGTACCTCACACTGTGTGGCTCTCTTGGGTATTGTGAAGGGGTCACTGCCACCTCCACCACTATACTGTACCTCACACTGTGTGGCTCTCTTGGGTATTGTGAAGGGGTCACTGCCACCTCCACCACTGTACTGTACCTCACACTGTGTGGCTCTCTTTGGTATTGTGAGGGGGTTACTGCCACCTCCACCACTATACCGTACCTCACACTGTGTGGCTCTCTTGGGTATTCTGAGGGGGTCACTGCCACCTCCACCAGTATACTGTACATCACACTATGTGGCTCTCTTGGGTGTTGTGAGGGGGTCACTGCCACCTCCACCTCCTGCCACCATCCTGTTGTTGTTAAGTCTTTAGTCAGATTTACATGAACCCTTGTTTTTTCCAAAACTTTGATTTGGCAGCTTCTGAAGTGCATTATGGTGTTCTAATCATGTTACTCATAATAATCTAGTTTGAGACTAATTACTGATCTAAAATTACCAGTGTAATGTATATTTTAAATTTTGCCATCATAAAATTGGGGATGAAAACTTGCCGTATTAAACATTTGTGTATATTAAACTTTAAGGGGCTTTCACACAACCTAATACAACCGAGTATAGTAGGCAAAGTGTTCAACCGAGTATAGTAGGCAAAGTGTTCAACCGAGTATAGTAGGCAGTGTTCAACCGAGTATAGTAGGCAAAGTGTTCAACCGAGTATAGTAGGCAAAGTGTTCAATTTTATCGGCGTATCGGCGTATCCATCACGAAAACATATCGAGAAAGGTGTAAATAATTACAATAATACAATTTTGTTATTATTTGTTATGTGTTTATTTCATAAGGCTATTGGAATAACACTAATGGTAATTATAAAAATAATATTAATATTAATAACAAAATATTAGTAATATTTACTATAATAATAATAATAAAATAATAATAAGAATAATGATAATACAAATATAAATTTGTGTCTGTGTTTTTTTGTTTTGTTAATTGTCTATGTGGATGAGGGAGACAAAAGGCAAAACTGCCTGTAACGAGTGCCTCCCCCAGTTGAAAGAGTGACAAGGCCAAACTCAAGGAACATTCGAGCCAAATTGCCTAGACACACGGAGCAATTTAAGTCATAGGATGAGGGGAAGATGGATTCAGGGAGAGAGTTCCAGAGCTCAGCTGTTGAATAGAAGAAGGTTTTGAGAATATCGTTTCACTCTTGGATTTGAGAGTTGCACGGAGTAGGGATTAGATTATGTTGCAATATGGGTGCTACCTAGTTTATATAGAGGAGGTGGTATACACTGAAAGAGCTCTAAGGAACTGTCCATACTTTTAATTCATGTGAATGGACAGTCTAAGTTAAAGTGTATTTATAATTAGTAAGTTTGTAGGAATAAGAATCATAATATGATTTAGTATAAATGGGAAGAATTGAATTATGTTCTGTATTAGATATTAAGTAGTATATCATTCCTATGAACTTAGGTAATTATAAAAGGATCGATATTTACTAACCGATTGGCGCATGCGGAATCAGCAGGGCTCCCGCGATTTGATTGGGACCCGACGCTCGCTCTCAAAACACCACCGCCGACAGTACTATTTTATCTTGTTCTCTCATCCCATTCCATTAATACGCTAGAACAAACCTCAACTTAGATTCCCATCAATTCACCGATCATCTAATGTTATTCTCATTATAATTATGTCCTTAACTATTAACTAATTTCCTCTTTGTTCATCACGTGTGGAAAATATTTCCACAGACATAATGGACGAAACATTTGAAACCTTAATTACTTGTATATACTGTATATACAAATAGTTGTTCTAATATAAGGTATTAATAACTAATAAATTAGTTTATAAAGGGGATTAAGATAACTAAATTGATATAGTTTAAATATAGATTATTATTATTAAGTTACTATAAGTACATAATTAACTGTCTTCGTGGCGCAATGCATAAGGTGTTGATTTTTGGTGTGAGCGTCCTGGATTCGAATCCACGGACTGCCACATGTGTTTGTTAAATTTCATTAATCAATTTTAGGAGTAGAGTTGGTTGTTGGATAGAACATAATAATAAATACTTACTATTATATTTGCCATAGTTCACAATACTTACTGAGACCGATTCACTAGCTCATATGGGCTTATCAATAATTAGCCCTAATTCTAAATGAATCGCGATAAAAAAACGAAGCACTGAAATCGTGAGACAAGGGAAATCCATTTCTTGGCGGGAAAAGGTAGACAAGATGGACGCTACTACTATGGATTTCAAAGGCAGCGTCACACTGTTTTTCGCAAATATCTCCCAAATGAATTGTTGTATCAGTATGGTATTTCAGCACAAAGCCTGTTACACCCCGACCTAATTTATAGATAATATATTACATTGCCATAAGTGTTTAGTCAGAAGTTTACTGAAGAATATTAAGTCTAATCCAGTCATCGCCTCTAGGGTCTTGTACACATTCAGACGAGTGTGGGGTACTGTCTAACCCCTCCAACCCCCAGACCATTACCCCAGTGCCTAGTTCACCGTCTCCCTCATTACTCCCACTCACCCTCCCTCTTTCAAAGCTGTAGTATACGGTTTATGTTATCGTGAATACTTAGGTTATTGTGATTATGTACATTAAATACTATATAATTATGTATTTAAGTATCATACTTTGCTATTATTCATACAGTTACTGCAATGTCTGGGCATGGAAACGAGAAGTGGGGCGAACGAGCATGAAAGCAAGGCATAATCCCCTTGGTAATGGCTGTTTTGCCGTATGTGTGTATTAGGAGGCCAATGCATGCAGTCATGTGTAGTAAACCAAATAAACGGAATCGTATGTTATTACGTGTGTTCTGAACCGTGTCATGATATGTAAAGTGTACCTTTATTGAATACATTCCGCCTCCTGTAATTAACCCCCCCCCCCCATCCCTCGTCACTTTCTGACGATGTTTTCATGGGCAGTGATAGCGAATAAATGGTTTACAGTATTGTCATGTTTGCCTCATTTTATTCCTACAATATATTTATCGATCATAATGCATCTACTTCATGACAGTAATGTAATGTATGTAATAGTCCTAATGATACGTCACAATATATGCAGTATATTTGGTACTTTATATTTATTCGATAAAGGCTACAATGAGAGATGCAGTGATGGAGAGAAGTATATGCAGTTTATAGGTGATGATGTGGTTATCAAAGACACAAGTTAACAAAATATTAATATCTTAAAACTTAACCATGTTTATATTTTATGATGAATGCACAGTATTTAGCACAAATAACAACAAGTTATCACAATAGGTCCAGACCACAGGTAATACCAATAGAACGTGTTCTTTGTCCTTCTACCACATGTGCACAAACATCCGGTTATACAGTAATTAACAGTGTGGAATACGTCTTGCCTCCATAACAATTTGCACTACCCCTTGTTTACGTACTCAATAATATCGTAAGCTGCATGAATATTAGTGCATACACTATAATTATTATATCTATATATATACTGACATAATATAAGTAGCTACAAGTACAGTGCATAACATGAACCGTATAATATATTGATGGGAGATGCAGGGAGACGAGAGTGAGGAGGGGGTGTGGATGGGGAGACGGTGAGGGGTAAGGAAGGTGAGGAGGGGGAGATTTAGGGGTAGCTAAGGAGTGGTTTGGGGGGGGCAAGACGAATACTACACATTCCTTTGAATGTGTACACGTGACCTCCCGGCTTCGTCTTAATGTTCACGAGTAAACTGTTAACGTAACACCACATATAGCAAAATGCTATATCGGCCATAAATTAGGTCGGGGTGTAACAGGCTTTGTGCTGAAATACCATACTGATACAACAATTCATTTGGGAGATATTTGCGAAAAACAGTGTGACGCTGCCTTTGAAATCCATAGTAGGCGGGTTTTTACGTCAGTCGCTCACCAACACTCATAGTGTGAACATTATTTACCATATCGGATTAGTCAAGCACCCATGTTCTAAATGGCGTGTGTACGAATCGGTGCCGTATATAGGAAGGTATTGACAACCATGTTACGACAAAATTCCATTTTAGTACCATATATTTTTATTAGGTTTTGCCGAGGGTTGAAACTAATTTTAATATGATGCTTAGAGCATATAGATTCCATATCTGTCTTCAAATATGTCAAAATAATTGGTGACAAATAAATGGAGTTATACTAAGAAAAGAATATGTTCGTTTTCTAAGCATTGGTGCTAAACCGTTCCAAAGTGGTGTAACAGATGGTGTACATCTAATAGTCACTTACAGTTAAAGTTTAGGAATGTTATTAAGCGTTTGGTAGAGTGCACACAAATAGGACAAACATTACCTTAAAACAGTTTCAGGCATCACTGAGAGCATACAAAGGCCACCTTACTAGAGCGGCAAATGAATATGAAGCTCTTATTAGCCAACCCGACATTAACTCCCTCCGACTCATATGACGCTATAATTATGTAAATTTGGATGACCTAATTCGATCATAACTGATTAGATTTGTAATTCCGATATGAATAAATTATACGGTTAATATAATATCAATCCACATTGTCCTTAAAGTACAACGTGCTGGATTGGCGGAACACACAAGCTAGTCACTTATTCGTGCGTTTCGCGGCCTATTATTTGACAGAAACACTAATGAATAGGACTCCTTAATTCATAATGTTGAATCAACATTTAACTCTTCGATAAATACATCAAATGCGGATTCGCCATATTATATTGTTTTTGACAGCGAGTGAGACTACTACATAATGTACTAGTTAAGGCGAGACTGACCGTTTGTTAGGTCTATTAATTCATATATTTATATATTTTTTTAGTTTCCTCCCTAGACCTCCATCAAGCTTAGAAAAAAAAACCTAAACCCCCCTTCAAGATAAATTTGTACATTTTTCGGTAGACAAAATTTCCGGCCGGAGGCCGGTTCATCTTAAAATTGCAGGCTCGCTATCGCTCGCCAGGAAATAATCGACACATAAATGGCACGAAATGTCTTAAAATTGACAATGAAATGGGGTGAAAGGTGTTAAAATCGCCAAACTAATGGGCCGAACGTCTTATAATCTCAAAACTAGTGGGGTTAAACATTAGGGAGAAGGGGATCAAGAAAAACGGTCTGCCTCCCCTTAAGTCAAATTCCCTTGCTTACAACTGTGATGATTATGTGATACATCATTTATATAATTTCCACACAATCTTTAAACATCTCCGCAGTTCACTTACCAAATCGAAGGAAGACATTATTAAGTTTTGCATCTAAATGTAATAAAGATGTAAATGTCAATGAAGGCGATCTTGTGTATTTAAGATAATTCTACACCAGTGATAAATTACAACCAGTTTTGGTTTCGAGTCCATATAGAGTTATATCAATCAATAATAACAGTAAAGTTATCCGATATTTAGAAAAAGGCAATGAAAAAAAAAAAAAGGCCCATGTTAATTGTTTAAAACAAGTAAAGCAAAATCTATCGAGATATGAAGATATTTATGTGGAACACAACCATTGAATCCTACAAAAGTAACGGAAAACAAATGGCTTTAGAAAGAAAGTTGCAAATCAGTACAATTTAAGATCGAAAAGAGTTGCTTATGTAAGAAAATTAGCAATTGCGTAGCTCAAAGGTCTCGTTCCAGTTGATAAATGTGAAGCACTTTTAGCTGCAACCAGCCCCTGTTATCTTGCCTTCGCAGGATGCATGGGGCTTAGTTGCTCACTCACGGCTCGAAGCAGCCCCATCTCTGAAGCTGCCTCGCTCCAGTGCTTCACTGTCTCACCTCCTAGACTCGGATCCTCACTCTCAGAACGCCACCTGTTGAGCAATGAACGCACTAGGCATTTTCCCCGTAGCCTATTTTGAATATGGGAATATTCATGCAGTGCTATTTAATCAGGGAACAATGAGGGTATTGTTTTGGTGTGTCGGTGGGCTTTGTGGTAATGCACTCATACTAGGTACAGCACAAATTCTATCCCAATAATATATTCCCATTGCCAAATCGGGATTCGAACCCGGGCCCATTGGATTGCCAGTCCAGTGGCAAGACTACTCCACCACACCTCCCCTATATATATATATGGTGTGGTGGAGTGGTCTTGCCACTTGACTGGTAATCCAATGGACTCTTTAACATTTCATTCTAAAAACATGTGGCTTGCCTATGATACCTTCCGAGTCGGGGATTGTGTTCTGAATATAAGCTATATTACCCTAAAAGATAAATGCATTTTTTAACCCACTTATGTCTCTACACTCTTTAAACTGTTTCAGTTTGATATAAACAGTTTTTTGTGTTAACTTATAAACAGACGACATAATCTAGCTTGAGTTTAAATGTAATCAAAAATATGTTATACTAATACATTATATATAAATACAACTTCAACTTTAAGAGTTTTTGTTATTCAACTTATATTTCTAACATATTCTATACAATTGCTTAGCAAATCTTCATATAAAGTCAATCAACATGTCAAGCAAACAAAATGTGTCTGAATAAGTATGACATAGAAATGTTGTGATGATACATTGATAAACATTGCATTAATAATTGTAATTGTAATTGGTCACACCTGCATAATGCAAAACAACTCATAATATGTGGACAGTGAACATTGAATATGGTGCTGTAATAATGTGTCAAGGTTAGGACATAATCAATAAATGTTTCAGACTTTATAATACAAGATTACTTTTGCAAACATTAAATACGTAAGGTAACTATAAAAGCGGTTCAATATTTCCCACAACCATGTTTATAATACGATCATTTCTTAGCATATTCGTACACTTGTATCATTACATTTTCATTGACCATGCTATAAATATTACTATACTATAATACATACTATTTAATATACTATAAATATTATCTGTTGGCATTATTTGGTCTACACATTATCACTTTTTATATAATGTAATATAATGCATTACAAAACTAATGTGAAACACAAATGTTAAAAGGAAAGCTATATTTTGGTGTACACTTTTGCGATTTATAATAAGATAAAACCTTGTCCTCGTTATTTATTTAGTGCGAAGATATAATTAATATCGTCAATCTATTCTCTATCGATGTTAACTTGAACAATAATATAGGTAACGTGAATACATTAGTTAAACATTGCAATATTTTTGAAGGGTAATCAAACCCTGTTTTTCTCGTCCATTACTTGTGTTGGTGTAGGTTTCCAGAAGAAGAACGTAGAGCAAAACCCGTCCGCCTCACCTCTGATAGTCCGCATGATTGACTGAGGCCACCATCCAAACAATACCATGAAGCTCATCTCCGTGACCTAGGTATAAGCCCACCATCCAAACAAGACCATGAAGCTCATCTCCGTGACCGAGGTATAAGCCCATCATCCAAACAATACCATGAAGCTCATCTCCGTGACCGAGGTATAAGCTCTACCATCCAAACAATACCATGAAGCTCATCTCCGTGACCGAGGTATAAGCTCCACCATCCAAACAATACCATGAAGCTCATCTCCGTGACCGAGGTATAAGCCCCACCATCCAAACAATACCATGAGGCTCATCTCCGTGACCGAGGTATAAGCTCCACCATCCAAACAATACCATGAAGCTCATCTCCGTGACCGAGGTATAAGCCCCACCATCCAAACAATACCATTAAGCTCATCTCCGTGACCGAGGTATAAGCTCCATCATCCAAACAATACCATGAAGCTCATCTCCGTGACCGAGGTATAAGCTCCATCATCCCAACAATACCATGAAGCTCATCTCCATGACCGAGGTATAAGCCCACCATCCAAACAATACCATGAAGCTTATCTCCGTGACCGAGGTATAAGCTCCACCATCCAAACAATACCATGAAGCTCATCTCCGTGACCGAGGTATAAGCTCCACCATCCAAACAATACCATGAAGCTCATCTCCGTGACCGAAGGTGGGACCCACCTTCCAAGAGTTGAGGACCGTGTATACAGTTGGGAGACCTGGATGACAACCACCAGTCCAGCAAACATCATAACATAACAATGAGGCTGCCAATATTTATGTGATACATCGTGCATTATGGTCACCAATATCATATGCTCCCTTCACTACCAGAGCCACAACAAAAAGAAAGTTTCAGTACAAATAATTTACATTGTCCTGACTGTCGGACCCTTAGAGGAAAATTACTAGTATCAAAAGAAACCAGACATAAAACTAACTCCATTCATGAAAAACGAGTAGGTTCTATGTACCAACATCATCATCGACTGGAACCTTTGTGCCATTGAGAACTGAACGTTTTTTGCCATGTGATGAATATACTGAATGTTGTGATCCAACGATAATGACCAAAAATGTGTACACACATAAAGAGAAAGATCGGCTTCAATGGTTGATATTTATTTTCTATAGACATATTTAAAAAGCTTTACAGCTAAAGATGCGTGGCCGCAGACGAGGTCGTCCTTCTCATTGAGAGACTACCTGCTGATTTATCACTCTCACTGTTTGTCAAGGTGTGTTTGTTGGTGCTATTGTTACCAGCTGTAATGAAGAGCGGCTGTTGTGAAGATAGAGTTCATTGTTGGTAGGAGAAAGGAACATGTTTCACGTCAGTGTGCTATGAACATCAGCTATATACATCTAAAACAAAATACACTGTTACCTTAAAATTAACTGTACCTTAATTCCCATCCATTCATACGCAGACGACTCAACCTTACACTACTCCATTAGTTTTTCAGAACGCCCCAGCCAGCAATCCCTCAACGACAAACGTAATGAAGCCATAGAACTCTTAAATTCTGATCTAAATACTATTTCCAATTGGGGCAGAGAAAACCTTGTTAACTTTAATGCTTCCAAAACCCAATTTCTCCATCTATCTACCCGTCAGGATCTCCCAGAAGACTATCCCTTATTCTTCAACAATACAAAAATCAACGTTTCATCTTCTCTCAATATTCTTGGTGTCTCTTTTTCTTCTGCTCTCATTTGGAAGGACCATATTACCAGTCTTGCTAAGGCAGCCTCCCAGAAGCTGGGTGTGCTCAACCGCCTTAGGGGGTTCTTTTCCCCTGCACAGCTACTTGCTCTGTACAGGGGCATAGTGCGCCCTTGTATTGAGTATTGTTCACATGTGTGGGGAGGTTCCTCTCACACCGCTCTCCTAGACAAAGTTGAAAGGAAGGCCTTTCGTATCATTAACTCCCGTCCACTCACCAACTCTCTGCAATCTCTGTCTCTCCACCGCAATGTTGCATCTCTCTCGCTATTCTATCGCTACTATAATAATCAGTGTTCCTCAGAGCTATCCCAGTGCATACCACCTCCTTTACGTAGGGCACGTGGTACCCGTCTTGCAACTCAAGCCCCCCCTTACTCTGTGCAACTCTCCAACCCAAGAGTGAAACGTTACTCTCAAACTTTCTTCTACTCAACAGCTGAGCTCTGGAACTCTCTCCCAGAATCAGTCTTTCCCTCTTCCTATGACTTAAATTGCTTCAAACTCTGTGTGTCCAGGAATTTTGTCTCGAACGTCCCTTGATTTTGGCCCTGTCACTCTTTCAACTATGGGGGAGGGACTCGCTATAGGCAGTTATGCCTTTTGCCTCCCTCAATCACATAGAAAAAACAAAACAAAAAAACACTATATAAAATATTGTGGAAAAGTTATATTATCCACACACAAAACATCGTGTCAGCCGTTAAATGACACACAATTATGAAAATCGGGGATATAGAAACAATTTCTTGAAATGATATAGTAGGGAACGCATACACGTGTTTATACTAGGCAAGTGACGTCACCATATACTGTATATGATTAATTACAAAAATGTGACGACAGGTATTTTGCTATATCTTCTTTTGGTCTATATTTAGTATAAAGGCGAAACACTACACTTCTTTGCATATCTGGTATCTTTAAAGGAGTGGAGTTACTGATCTAGGGATGGATGTGCAACGCTGTCTTTTATTTCACCTCAATGTGAAAGAGTTAACCCTAAGTATATAATTACATCAGTGAAATAGTAATCATATTATTTCGCAAGAACTTATTAATTGTAATATTTTGAAATTAAGTAGAATATCCTTTTGTATTTTTAAGTTAACTGTTATGCCCAGGAAAGCCGCCCTCGACACTCAGCCGCCTACACCTGTCGGAGCAAACTAGGCCACTTCTACCACCACGAGGGGAGCCCCTCCTACCCCTGACCTGACACCTCAGCAGCACTACCACGCCAGTGCAGCGGCCCTTCCTTCCGGCACCTTTACGCAAGGGGCCCACTTGCTCCGTCCAGAACCAGCCCGGGCCTCCCAACATCTCCTCCAGCCACACCAACACCACACCCCTCGCCCAACTCGAGTCAAGGGTGGCGCCATCCATTGGTGCCCCAGAATAATAGGGTTTCCCCTTCAGCCTTTCTGGATGTGAGAACACAGGCTCAGAATCCATAAGTACCCCCGTGAAAGCGAGCAGCAACCCTCCATAGTCCAACCCAAAGGAACCCCCCCCCCCCCCCCACGCACTACTTTGTCACCGAAAAGGCCGTGCTACGGCCCCACGCCACCAGAAGTGACGCAACCCGCATAGGCTGACCTGGGATTGGCCAGCTCCCTAGTCACCTCAGCCAACCCGGATGACCTGACGTCACCACCACCTGCCGCGGATTGCTCCCTGGATGGATCCGGAAACGAATTCTAAGGGCCCTACCACTACTTTCCCCCCTACCCCCATCGCCAGAGCGAAAGGGGCCTATGTCGACAGTGAAAAGGGCTAAGGCCGCCCTTTTTCCCTGCAATCAAAAAGGGCCAAGGAATACCTAAAAAGTGAATAGGTACTCAGACCAGGTTAGGGAAAGTATCTCACCTTCCCTCCTGAGTCTAAGTGTTTATAACCTCTCTAGGTGTTCTACGTGACCCTAAGTTCAGTGTGGTAACTAATTATTTGTTGTAAGTAACCTTTCTGTAAACGGCTAATCCCGACAGGTGTCTGTCAGGAGTATCTAAGATCTCCTAGTATTTCTGTCAACCTCACTGTAGAAATACTACTAGCTGACGCTTATACTATCCGTGGTCTGTCTGTCAGTCCCCCTCCAACGTAACATTTAATTCAACTAGTTTGCCTATATTTTTGCTCTCTCAACACGCTACCTGTAGAGTAAATAGCCATCTATAGGTATTCTGTCACATGTTGCCTGGCCACTCAGCCGCTCAACCGCTGGCATACCTATAGATGACCTGCTCTGCCCTACAACCACACCATATTAGAGTCAAGCTAGCTTCCCCCATGCACCCTTACTACACTCACGAGCACTGCTAGGATTTTTCACCTTATCACTCTTATATATATTTCTTTGTATGTCGTGTATTACTTATGTATCTATGTTGTTCACCATTGTTATCCAAGTCTTTGAGCATGTCATGTAACTACCTGTACAACTACTGTATATGAATTCAGTATACTTCCAGAACTACTGTTCCCATGTATAAAACTCAACTCCTACTGTCACACCCTACAATACATGTGTAAACCTAACTCGAGTATTCACTGAAACCTTTCTCCCTCGTAACACGGACCTTCCGTTTGACACAAGTGGTATATAAATATGTCCAGAAGTTATTACGGGACGATATCTCAATCACAAAAAAACAACGCCAAATGTTTATATTTTATCCCTCGCAAGGCAATTATGGTTGAGTGCGCTGGTTAATGACTGTGCTTAGAGTTTGATTTCGAGCCAAATCATATTTGGATGGTTATTCAATAACAAAACTGGGCTAAACTTCTGTGGATCATATAACTGGATGTCTAAGTTTTAAGAAGATGATATAAATATTTCACATTTCTACAGTGTGAAAGGATCCACAGATATTATGCCGAATTACACTAAGGGTTCCACCATCCCTCAAAGCACTCAAACTCCACCTCTAATGCCATAGAGTCCCGGCCCACTAAAACATTTGGAGCGACCAAAGCGGAGAGAGAGAGAGAGAGAGAGAGAGAGAGAGAGAGAGTTGGCAATATATATTGTTCTGACAAACCACCTCTGTAGGAATAATTGTGGGCTCGAACACTTAAAAGTACTTACAACGTTGCTGTTTGTAACCACCATAGCTCTAGATTTGATGCTGAATTTCTCGAGCTAGCAGTACTCCAAACGTAATATAACTAAGTATTCTAACTTAAGATTACTTTATTGTTTTGTCTTATATGGAAACAATCAAGAAAGAAAAAGTGAGATTCTCCAAACATATTACGTGGATCTAACGGATTTATTTATACTGTATCTCCATATAAAGTATTGTTTAATAATTTCCTATATTTACCGTTATATAATTATATATTTTTCAGTAGAACTCTATGTAAGTATATATAATATTTGTAATTTCATTAAATCCATTTAATTAGCGTAGTCGAAATGGGTGATTATGGTGAAAATACGTTGCAGTTTCCACGAAGATATGCTAAAACATATATTACGAATAATTACTATGTGATCGTAAAGCTGCCTTAATTCATGTGTCGGTTAATATCGTCCACGTTAATTATGCTGTTCAATTTCGTTGTAATGGTTTCTGATGCCAATAATGGAAATTGAAAAATCAACTAGCTTTCCAGTGGCCATGATAGCATTTCATTGGATAGCACACAAACATTTAAATGTTAGAGTTTATATTACTGATTATATTGATTTCAATATGAAAAATCTGAGTACAGTAAATCACAAACTAATAACCCAATTTTGTTATTGCCTCAGCTCATTCAGATTATCCGCTATTTATTATAGAATATATTAGTATGTCAGCGAAGTCATTTTCTAAGCTTCTTATGTGGTTCATAAAGCAAGGGATGTTAACCTTCACAAACCCGCACCATAGTGTACTATTTATTATTTCCTGCCTCTTAATCTTGAGCTTCTCCAGAGAGTAGGCTTAAGGGGCGTTTGACACGAGAGCTATTATCGTCAATATTAAATCCGCAACATGTTTACGGTAACATTCTGAACCTATATTGAACTGTTTTTACAACTAAATCCGAGGTGTATTATTGTAAGTGACAGCTTAGTCTTGTAAACAGTGTATTTCAAAAGCTGCTAGATCAAAGTTGTTGAAAACAGTTGACGGACAACTGTTGCGTGTGGTGTCTCCTTTGCGATATGCCCATTTTCATCACGTGCCTCACTGTCCCTGCTTCCTGCCGAGCTTAATGGTTTTTCCTCTCTACTAACTACTGTAGCATATCACACGATAACCTGTTCGTCAATTTTATATGGCGTACATTTTTTGTCTACATATCTGAGATGTTTTGCATTGATATCGGCTGTTTATGTGCTGTATTAATTTGTAGCTTAGGGCCATTATATATCTGTTCAAATGTGTAAAGTTCGCATATACCTAGGCTCTTACCTCTGTAAGTGTTGTGTTCTTTTCTATGGCACTTAATTATTTGGCTTGGTTTAGAACATCCACTCTTCTAACATGTTTAGACCTAACAACCCCATAAATAAATACACTATTGTTTTGTCTGGATCTACTTTGACTGTCAGTATGATTATTCTATCATCCTTTTGACTGCCAGTCCTTAGGTCTCTTGGTAACGCATCTCTCACCTTGCTCTTATTTTCCACCCAATTTAGAATATCACATCTACATCCGTACCCGTATCCATTCCCTGTTTCTCATGTTGTTTTTCCATGATATCATTGTTTATTTTGTGTTCGCTCTATCCAAGTCACTTTCTATTTATCTGGGGTAAAAAACAAATTATTTCAGAAAAAGGTATATTATGACCGGCCCCCTGGGGGTTAGGGAATAGAATATGCCCCACGTGCCTTCTGCGTGTCGTAAGAGGCGACTAAAGAGGTTGGGTCGGTGGGCTTGCGACCCCCACCCGGAAAAAATATCTAAGCAAAGAAAAACGAACGAACAGCCTCGGATGCGGACGGAACCAACGTTGACGAACCACGACCGACTAAGGACATGCCTTTGGACATTCTGAGAATGGCTACGTGGAATGTTAGTGGCATGAATGATGGCACAAAAGAGAGAGACGTTCTGGAAGTGTTAGTGAATGCCAGGCTGGATGTATGTGGAATGACAGAGACCAAATGGAAAGGTTCAGATGTGAGAGAGTGGGAGTGTGGAATGGGTGTGTGTGCTGGAGTGAGTGAAGGAACAGCGAGAGAAGGTGCATGTTTGTTTGTAAGTAGCAAATGGAAGGAATGTGTAAGAGAGTATGGGTCTGTGGGTTCAAGGATTGTGTGGGTGAGAATGAAAGTAGGAATACAAACGTGGGTGATTGTATGCGTGTATGCCCCGACAGAGGATATACTTGAAAGAAAGAAAGAGGAGTTCTGGATGAATGTGGAGGCGTGCCTGGAGAAGTTTGACAAGAACGAAAGAATATTTCTGATTGGGGATATGAATGGTAAGGTGGGTGATAGGAAAGTTGAGGGAGTGGTGGGAGGGTGGGGGGTACCATCAGAGGTGAATGGGAATGGTAGTGCACTTGTGGACGTATGTGTGGGGAGGAGGCTGTGGATAGCCAACACCTTCTTCCGACACAGAATGATCCACAGGTACACGTGGAAACGGATGTTGACGATGAAGGATAAGACAGTGGTGGAACGAAAGTCATTGATTGATTATGTATGTGTGGATGAACGAATGAAGAAGTCTGTGATGGATGCTAGGGTGTATAGGGGTATTGGAGGGGGTCTGTCTGATCATTATGTAGTGGTAGCTAAGGTTAGGATACAAAAGAAGTGGGTGAGGAGAGCGGGAGGGAGGCGAGAGGAGGTGGAATGGTGAGGAGGGTGGAGAGGTTGCAGGAGGAGGAAGTCAGGGAGGAGTACAGGAGAGCAGTGGAAAGACGACTAGGTGGGTTCGACCTGGAAGTTATGGAGGAAGTGGAGGAGATGAGCAAGGTGTTTAAGGATGAGATCTGTGCAGCATGTGAGGAGGTGTGTGGAGTGAGGAGAAGAGGGAGGGGAGTGAAAGGTACAGCATGGTGGACAGAAGAGGTAAGAATAGCTGTGTAAGAAAAGAAGAAAGCATATAGAGAGTGGTTGGGTAGTAGAGGGAATGAAGATTCCGAGAGACAGAAACGAGCGAGGTACGTGGAGAGTAAGAGGGTGGTGAAGAGAGTAGTGAAGGAAAGTAAGAGAAGAGTAGATGAGGAATTTGGAAGGAATCTGAGTGTAAAATGGATGGAGAGTAAGAAACTGTTCTGGAAAGAAGTCAAGAAAGTTAGGGAAGGTAGCAAGGGAAACAGTAAGGGTGTGAAAGATAAGAATGGGAGAATGCTAGCCGAGAAGCAAGAGAGAGTCGAAAGATGGAGGGAGTACTTCAGTGAGTTGCTAAATGAAAGGAATGAAGAGCCAGCAAACATAGGTGGATATGGTATGGGAGGGAGAAGAAGAGAAGTAGTGGAGGAGGAGGTGGGGATCAGGAGGTCAGAAGTGTGGGAAGCCATGAAAAGAGTGAAGTTGGGGAAAGCACCAGGAACAGATGGAGTGTGTGGGGAAATGTTGAGGTATGGTGGTGAGATAGTGATAGAATGGGTATGGAAAATGTGCAAACTAGCATGGGAGAAGGGCTGTGCACCCGATGACTGGAAGACTGGCATAATAGTCCCCCTATATAAGGGCAAAGGGGAAAGAGGAGTGTGTGGTAACCATCGAGGAATATGTCTTCTAAGCGTAGTAGGGAAGGTATACAGTAGGGTAGTGATTGAGATAGTGAGAGTGAGAACGGAGAAATGGATAGGCGACGAGCAGGGAGGTTTTAGGAAGGGAAGAGGATGTGTAGATCAGATTTTTACCCTGAATTGTGTTGTGGAGAAGTATCTGGAGAAGAAACAAAAGGTGTATGTTGCCTTTATGGACTTGGAGAAGGCCTATGACAGAGTGGATAGAGAAGGTTTGTGGAAAGTACTTAGAATATACGGAGTAGAGGGCAAGTTGCTGAAAGCAGTGAAGAGCATGTATGAGGGTGCAAAGGCGGCAGTACGTGTGGAGAGTGAGCAGAGCGAGTTCTTTGACCTGAATGTTGGTTTGAAACAGGGGTGTGTGATGTCCCCGTGGTTGTTTACTGTATATATGGATGGAGTTATGAAAGAAATACTATCAAGAGCAGTGGATGTTGGTGTATCGCTGAAAAGGGAGGGAATTGAGTGGAAGCTACCTATACTGCTGTTTGCGGATGATACAGTTCTGATGAGTGATAATGAATGGGAGTTGCAGGGTCTGGTAAATGAGTTTGGAACAGTGTGCGAAAAACGGAATTTGAAGGTAAATACGGGGAAGAGCAAGGTTATGGTCTTCGAAAGGGGTGAAGTCACAGAGTGTGAGGTGAAGCTGAACGGTCAGGCTATGGAGATCGTCAACTCTTTTAAGTATCTGGGCAGTGTGTTGAGTAAAGATGGGACTATGGATGAAGAGGTGCGGGAGAGGGTACAACAGGGGAAGAGGGTTGTAGGAACGCTAAAAGCAGTAACAAGAAATAGGGTGGTCAGTATGGAAGTGAAGAAGTCCTTGCATGACAGTGTGGTAATCCCGACACTGACTTACGGAAGCGAAGCATGGACGTTGGTTGAGAGACTCAGACCAAGAGTGAGAGCAGTGGAAATGAATTACTTAAGGAGTGCGTGCGGAGTTACATGGAGGGATAGACAGACTAATGAGGAAGTAAGAAGGAGGTGTGGTGTGAGGTAGATGTGCTGGAAAGTGTGAAAAGGAACAACTTGAGATGGTTCGGCCATATGGAACGTATGGAAAGCGAGAGAATGACTAAGAGGGTGTACGAGAGCGAGGTGGAGGGACAGAGGGGGAGACGTAGATCGAATATGAGGTGGAAGGATGGAGTGAGGAACTACATGAACGAAGGCGGTGCTGGTTGGGGGGAGGGGCGTCGACTGACGTGGGACAGAGGTGCATGGGGGCGGTTCGTTCGTGGCCACCACTTCGGGGATCGCGGCGTCAGGCAATAGATAGATAGATAGATAGACCACACAACCAGTCCGTTGACACCAGTAGCTCCCAACCATTGCCAACTCAACCAATACTGTTAGGTTAGGTTAGATTAGATAGAGTTAAGTTTGTTCCTTAATATGACCACTGATTTGGTTGGCCCTGGTTGATTTGGCACTGGTTGACATCTAATGGTTTAAATGGTTTATTGGTTGAGTTGTCCGGGAACCTTATAATATTGGTGAAATGACCAAACCTTCTTTGCTCTAAACTCATTTTAAGTCTATAACAATGTAACATGTCAATTGAATTAATGAACATCAAATCTGTCCGATGTGTGTAGAGGCCAGGTTCATAATAAATGTTTGAGAAATTTGGGTCATTCTTTATTTCTAACCTTTCAAACGGGGGAATATTGTCTTAATTTAACCAATGTAACCAATTGCTTGACATAGCATCCATGCTATGCATTACTAAGCATAAGCAAAATCCATCCGTCATAAAGTGACATTATGGGAAGACTGATCGTTTGTTTGGTCTATTAATTCATTTATTCATATATATATTTTTTTCCTCCCTAGACCTCCATCAAGCTTAGAAAAACACCCCTTAGACCCCCCATCAAGATACATTTGTACATTTTTCGGTAGACAAATTTCCCGGCCGAAAGCCAGTTCCTCTTAAGATTGCAGGCTCGCTATCGCTCGCCATGAAAAAAATCGACACCTAAATGGCACGAAAGGTCTTAAAATTGACAACGAAATGGGGCGAAAGGTGTTCAAATCGCCAAGCTAATGGGCCGAACGTTTTATAATCTCAAAAGTAGTGGGGATAAACATTAGGGAGAAGGGGGTCCAGAAAAACTGTCTGCCTCCCCTTAAGACCATAATAATAAACTGCATCCAAAGACAGGCCCCGTACCTAATGTATCCTAGCAGTATAACCAAAGACAGGCCCCGTACCTAATGTATCCTAGCAGTATAACCAAAGACAGGCCCCGTACCTAATGTATCCTAGCAGTATAACCAAAGATAGGCCCCGTACCTAATGTATCCTAGCAGTATAACCAAAGACAGGCCCCGTACCTAATGTATCCTAGCAGTATAACCAAAGATAGGCCCCGTACCTAATGTATCCTAGCACTATAACCAAAGACAGGCCCCGTACCTAATGTATCCTAGCAGTATAACCAAAGACAGGCCCCGTACCTAATGTATCCTAGCACTATAACCGAAGACAGGCCCCGTACCTAATGTATCCTAGCAGTATAACCAAAGATAGGCCCCGTACCTAATGTATCCTAGCACTATAACCAAAGACAGGCCCCGTACCTAATGTATCCTAGCAGTATAACCAAAGACAGGCCCCGTACCTAATGTATCCTAGCAGTATAACCAAAGACAGGCCCCGTACCTAATGTATCCTAGCAGTATAACCAAAGATAGGCCCCGTACCTAATGTATCCTAGCACTATAACCAAAGACAGGCCCCGTACATAATGTATCCTAGCAGTATAACCAAAGACAGGCCCCGTACCTAATGTATCCTAGCACTATAACCAAAGACAGGCCCCGTACCTAATGTATCCTAGCAGTATAACCAAAGATAGGCCCCGTACCTAATGTATCCTAGCACTATAACCAAAGACAGGCCCCGTACCTAATGTATCCTAGCAGTATAACCAAAGACAGGCCCCGTACCTAATGTATCCTAGCAGTATAACCAAAGACAGGCCCCGTACCTAATGTATCCTAGCAGTATAACCAAAGACTGGCCCCGTACCTAATGTATCCTAGCAGTATAACCAAAGACAGGCCCCGTACCTAATGTATCCTAGCAGTATAACCAAAGACAGGCCCCGTACCTAATATATCCTAGCAGTATAACCAAAGACAGGCCCCGTACCTAATGTATCCTAGCAGTATAACCAAAGACAGGCCCCGTACCTAATGTATCCTAGCAGTATAACCAAAGACAGGCCCCGTACCTAATGTATCCTAGCAGTATAACCAAAGACAGGCCCCGTACCTAATGTATCCTAGCAGTATAACCAAAGACAGGCCCCGTACCTAATGTATCCTAGCACTATAACCAAAGACAGGCCCCGTACCTAATGTATCCTAGCAGTATAACCAAAGATAGGCCCCGTACCTAATGTATCCTAGCACTATAACCAAAGACAGGCCCCGTACCTAATGTATCCTAGCAGTATAAACCAAAGACAGGCCCCGTACCTAATGTATCCTAGCAGTATAACCAAAGACAGGCCCCGTACCTAATGTATCCTAGCAGTATAACCAAAGACAGGCCCCGTACCTAATGTATCCTAGCAGTATAACCAAAGACAGGCCCCGTACCTAATGTATCCTAGCAGTATAACCAAAGACAGGCCCCGTACCTAATGTATCCTAGCAGTATAACCAAAGACAGGCCCCGTACCTAATGTATCCTAGCAGTATAACCAAAGACAGGCCCCGTACCTAATGTATCCTAGCAGTATAACCAAAGACAGGCCCCGTACCTAATGTATCCTAGCAGTATAACCAAAGACAGGCCCCGTACCTAATGTATCCTAGCAGTATAACCAAAGGAGTTGTAGTTTTGTTCACCAGTATAATTTCTTTAGGTGTAGGCTACACACACTGCAGCTCTCACATACTATGATGTTTTGCAAATATTTTCCCCTCCTAGATGATCAGACTCCTGAGGTCAATGTTTACTGCGCACCATTTTCTTTATAATTTAACCTTAGTTTTGATTAACCTTATATCCAATCGCTGTTTAGTATCTAAGTGTCCATACTACTCTGAATTTTATAGAACTTATTAAACTTATGGAACTTATGAAACTTATGGAAACTTGTCTGTGTTTTGAGTGTCTCTCTTTGTCGTTCCTCGATTTATCAAACCACATTACTTAACTTGTAGTCTTAAAAATGTCATATTCTTAAAAATATCATACCACTTTTAGGTACAAACAATTATAAAAGAAAACAAGCAACAACAATTATATTGATCTTTACGAGACTGTTTGTGTCTAACCTATCCAGTCAATGTGGAAGGAAACACACATGTTGGGAAGCTATTAATGTGTAAAAAACAGGGGATTTGGGGTTAAGAGCGAGATATTAATCAAGTCGGTTTTTTGAATGATTGAAGAGTACAACATTCATAACATTTCTAGGCACTCCATTCCATAAATTTACCACTCGATTGAAAAAGAAATGCTTTGCCTCGTGTGAATGAAGAGTCTTTCTAAATATCCTAAAACCATTTCCTCTAGTGTAATTATATTGGTCAATTGTGAAGTACTTGTTAACATCCATATTGTCAAGACCTAAATAATTATAATACTTGTATTAACCCCTTCTGTAGTGGTGCCGTCCTTTTAACTTTATTCTGGTTAATATTAGACGATTCTATTCAGTTTAAAAGGGCCTCGAACAATTAACAGACATCGAACTATCTCGCTTAACCTTTTTTAATACCATAGATCCTTCTTAAACTGTACAAAATCGTCCAAATATAGCTAGAATAAAATTAAAAAGACGTCGCCGGTACAGAAGGGGTTAAGTCCCCTCTCATCCTGCGCTTTGACAAACTTAAAATATATAACTCTTTTGGACATTCTTCGTAGTGAGTATTTCTAAATCTCTGGATCATTTTAGTTACTCTCTTCTGTATTATCTTCAGTTTATCTATTACCTGTTGATAATATGGACACGAACATTGTACGCAGTATTCTAGATTTGAGCGAACCAATGAGTTGCTTCGGGTGACAATAAAGTCTTCGAATTTGTATTCGAATGATTTAACATTGAATCCACAATGATGTGAAAATCTAGTTCATCAAACCTTCATGTTTGTAGTACCTGACGCATTACATCTCTGGTCAATATATATTTAGTATTGTAGAAGCTCATAGGTGCTATATACACAGCGAAATGTTCCTTGTATCCAAAACATTGTTACATAAATTGTACGTCATTTATTTAAGGGGAGGCAGACCGTTTGTTTGGTCTATTAATTCATGTATTCATATAGTTTTGTTTAGTTTCCTCCCTAGACCTCCATCAAGCTTAGAAAAACACCCCCTAGACCCCCCTTCAAGATAAATTTGTAAATTTTTCGGTAGAAAAATGATCCGGCCGAAGGCCGGTTCCTCTTAAAATTGTAGGCTCGCTATCGCTCGATAGGAACAAATCAACACCTAATTCCCTCTCGGGAATAGGCTGATAGCCTTTACACTCTACCGCTGAACATGGTGAGGCCGGTGAGGTCTTGTTCCAGTCTAGGGAGTGAGACATGTGAAGCACCCCGGCTCGAAGCAATCCCATCTCTGAAGCCGCCTCGCCTCGGCACTTCAGTCTCATCCCCCACACTCGGACCCTCACTCTCAGAACGCCACCTATTGAGCAATTAACTAACTAGGCATTGCCCCTGTAGCATATTTTTGAATATGGGAATATTCATACAGTGCTATTTTAATCAGGGAACAAGTGGCGGGAAAGGTCTTAAAATTGACAACGAAACGGGGAGAAAGGTTTTAAAATCGCCAAACTAATGAGCCGAACGACTTATAATATCAAAACTAGTGGGGCTAAAGATTAGGGAGAAGGGGTCCAGAAAAACGGTCTGCCTCCCCTTAACTGTTGATGCTTCTCCAAAACACCAAGGGAAACCTACATTTCCTACTTCCCTTCGCTCTCCTCCTCCCATCAACCTTTCCGACCCAGTGCCCAATTGGTGCCTCCATTACGGACCAAAATCCCGTTATACATATTCTCTAGACATCTTACTTCCTTATGTGTCTAACGTTTTCCATTCTGGCATTCGGAGTTGTTCTGACCCATTTTTGCAATAACTATTCTTCTACGCTTATATTCTAATTTTGAAATCTCATTCCTCTCTATTTCATATTATTAGGGATATTTCAATTGTCCCTTCCAGTTCCTCCAGTATAATTGAATTCAAAACTTCACTCAGAATATTGATGTAAAATTGTGCTATGTCTTGAGCGAATATTATGTCGACAAAATAATAACTGGATTTTAAGAATCACAGTAAATGTATCATATATTTATCTATCTATCTAACTATCTATCTATCTATCTATCTATATATATATATATATATCTATATAACGAAATGATGAATGACAAAATAGAATGATACGCTATGGCATTTCTGTCATAGTACTATATATGCGTGTTTCAGTACTTCCATTAAATTACATAAATCACTTACATAGGCCTAGTGATGTTGGGTTTTGTGCAATACTCAGTCCATCTTCCTATAATTATATCGGCAATGGTATATGAAGTCGAAAGAGTGTGTACTACACATTAACCTTCTTGGGAATCCAGTGGTAGAGCACTGTCGTCCCGTTTAGGAGTCCCAAGTTCGATTATTTGCAGCTTCAATCATTCATCGTTATTTATGCCTACAAATTTAGTTTGTATGTGGTTAGATGTTAAGAACGTTACAGACTATACATGAATAACAGAATGTCGCAAACATGGCATTTCTGTCACAATATATATAGGCATATATATATATATATATATATATATATATATATATATATATATATATTATATACTGATTGTGTTGCAAGACGCGTACTACATACCCTACATAGAGGAGGTGATATACACTGAGAGAGCTCTGAGGAAAATTGATTATGTAGTAGTGATAGAATAGTGAGAGAGATGCAAAATTGCGGCGAAGAGAGAGAGAGATTATAAAGAGTCGGTAAGTGGACGGGAGTTACTGACAACAAAAGGCTTTCTTTTCTACTTTGTCTAGAAGTGTTGTGTGAGAGGATCCTCCCCACACATGTGAACAATACTCAATACACGAACGCACTGTGCCCCTATGCAGAGCAAGAAGTTGTGCAGAGGTAAAGAACCCCCTGAGGCGGTTGAGCATACCCAGCTTCTGGGAGGCCGCCTTAGCAAGAGTGGTAATATGGTCCTTTCAAGAGAGATCAGAAGAAAAAGACACCAAAATTACTGAGAGAAGATGAAGGGTTGATTTTTGTATTGTTGAAGTATAAAGGATAGTCCTCTGGGAGTTAACAACGGGTAGATAGAGTTTTGAAAGCATTAAAGGCAACAAGGATTTCTCTGCCCCAAATGGAAATGGTGGTTAGATCAGAAGATAAGTGTTGTATGACTTCATTATGTTTGTTTCTGAAGGATTGCTTGATGGGGCATTTTGGAAAACTAGTTGAATAGTTTAAGGTAGAGTCGTCTGCATATGAATGGATAGTACAGTGAGAAGATCATGTATTGATATTAGAGAGAAAATTGGAGATAGGACAGAACCCTGAGGAACACCAGAGTTGATTGGATGAGGAAATGAACGATGGCCGTCCACAACCGCAGCTATGGAATGGCCGGAAAGGAAATTAGAGATAAAGGCACAGATGGAGGGATAGAAACAAAAGGAGGGTAGCTTAGAAATTAGAGATTTGTGCCAGACTCTATTGAAGGCCTTCGATATGTCTAGCGCAATAGAAAAGGTCTCACCGAAGTTCGGAAAGGAGGATGACCAAGAAATAGTAAGATATGAAAGAATATCACCAGTAGAGTGACTCTTAAGGAAGCCATACTGGCAATCTGAGAGTAGATTATGAGAAAGGAAATGCTTAAGAAATTAGGAAGAAAGAATAGTTTCAGAAACTTTAGAGATGCAAGAGATGAGAGCAATTGGACGATAGTTGGAGGATTGAGACCGGTCACCCTTCTTTCGGACAGGTTGAATGAGAGCAAACTTCCAGCAAGGAGGGAAGAAGTTAGAGCAGAGACAGAGACGGAAGAGTTTGCCTAGGCAGGGAGTTAGCAGGGAAGCACAGTTTTTGAGTAGTACAAGAGCAACACCATCCGGACCGTACGCCTTCTTAAAACATACGCTGCAGGCATATTTCCGCCTATTTCTGTCATATGCAATATTTGGGTTCATTCAAGCACTGCTGATTGATTAGGCAAGTGTCTGAATGAAATTAAATGTATTCAGCCGAAAACTAGACGAAAATACCTTCAACATGTTGCCAGAATGTGATTCGTAGCTTGCGGGGTTCACCCGCAACGCTACCATAGAAATTTGCTAAAATTAGCAATTCTCGCTAATTTCTCGTTACATTTGCCTTTGGCAGCACTGTATATCTCGCGAAACTCTGACTTAGAGCCTTCAGTGCCACAGCTGCCTGGCTGGCAGAAGGACGTGTGGCCTGTTGTGCTACCGCTCCCTTGAACTCGATTTTACAGGTTTTAAGAGGCTTTAAAAACCTGTAGATTGCTGTAAATTGCCATGACGTTCGGGAACGTCTCCCGCAGGGAAAGGGTTAATATCAAGCCCAGAGAGGGTAGAAAGTACATCTTTAGAAGAGATTATGATATTAGGCATAAGTAGGAGAGAGGGGGGTGGAGAGGGAAGAATAGTACTGGAATCATCCAGGGTGGAGTTTCTTGCGAAAGCTTGAGCAAAGAGTTCGGAGAGAAGGACGAGGAAGGAAAATTGCTGGAGAGGTTATTGGCTGTAAATATTGTATATATTTTATTTATATATATATATATATATATATATATATATATAAAATAAAAATCCTTTTTTATTCTATGTGGATTAGGGAGACAAAAGGCAAAACTGCCTGTGACGAGTGCTTCCCCTAGAGTTGAAAAAGTGACAGGACCAAATTAAGGAATGTTCGAGCCAAAATGTCTGGACACACGAAGTTTAAAGTAATTTAAGTCATAGCATGAGGGAAAGGTGGATTTAGGAAGAGAGTTCCAGAGCTCAGTTGTTGAATAAAAGAAAGATTAGGAGTAGCGTTTCACTCTTGAGTTGGAGAGTTGCACAGAGCAGGGGTGGAAATGAGCTAGAAGCGGATAGTTCAGTGCATTTATTGTTGATGAAATAGTGTTTGGCGAGTCAAAGAAAATATTTGGCTTAATTTCGGGCTGAAACAAAGGAAGAGTGATATTCTTGAGTTTGAAGGCGTTAGTAGCATTTAATTGCTTCCTCCTTGTTGTGGACAGCAGTAGAACAAGTGTGAGTAAACCAAGATTTGTTTGCATTAGTCTGAGAGAAAGAAAATGGAATGTATGTCTCCATGCCTGATAGGATTACTTCGATAATATGTTCAGTACTCTCAATGTTAGTGAGGCACAAGGAAAATCAGTAAGAGAGGCCATGCAAATGAAACAGGAGTTCTAGCGACTCCTTATCAAATGCCTATAGCTTCTCCTGGGTCTAGCCTTGTTCTATTGGTGCCTACAATCTCCCCCATATATATATATATATATATATATATATATATATATATATATATACAGTACCGGTATATATTATATATATATATAGATATATATATATCAGTATTATATATAAATATATATATATTATATATGTATATATATATATATATATATATATATATATATTATATATTGATAATATATTATATATATAATATATATATTATATATATATAATATATATATATAATATATAATTATATATATATATATATATTATATTATATATATATTAATATATATATATATATATATATATTATATAATTTTATATATATATATATATAATATATATATAATTATATATATATATATATATATATAGATATATTATATATTATTATATATATTATATATATATATATATATATAATATATAATATATTCGTGGGTCATCAAAGTTGTTCAGTGACTATACAGACTTAGCTAAATATAAAGCCGTTTAGATAATGGGTTGTATTATTACCAGGAAGTAATTCGCATATATTTTCACATTTGCAGCCTTTTTCAACATCTGGTAGGCAGATATAGAATGTGATTAAATAACAAATCTGATGTGACACGGCTTATCTTTATAACTGAGCATCTATGAGCTGGTCCCCCAATATGCTTTCAGATGCTCAAATATCGTGTTTCCTCTTCTTGTTGAATTTGTAATAGTAATTGATACTAATAAAAATATATTACTATGAAGAGTATGGTTTATGGGTATACATTTAACTTTTCCTTATACATTCCCATATGCAGTAGCCATAACAGCATAGCCTAAATACAATTAGATTGGTTACAATTATATCAGTTGACGGGTGTATGTACAGTTTGTCGTAAATATTCCATTTCTCAGTGAGTGAGTGAGAGCACAGTGAGAGCACACGGGTCGGTTGAGCTCCTCAAAAGAGGGGATTTTCGGAGGGGTATCGTGGGGCTAAGTGACCCATATACGTATCAGAAGATCGGCGATGATACGGTGTTTCGGCACATAGTAAACAGAACGTGGTTTCCTGTTTAAACATCGCCCACAAAGCATATTTAGTTTAATCTTGAGAGTGTTATTACCAGTATCAGTGAAGGGAAAAGGAACCGTCAGGCACTAGCCCAGCCCTGCCCAGGCACCATAAACCTCCAGCAGTAACCACAAGGTGAGTGAAGTAACCGTTTATAGGGCAGGCAGTTTCACCCTTATGGTTCCCTACCATAGGCCTCATCTTCCATCTACCCCAAGGACCTGACCCTCGGTCTTTCAACTTCTCAAACAATTCTAACCATTATGAAGTACTTGCTATAAAGTCCATTTTAATTTCCCTCTCTCTAACCATTTAGGAAGTACTTGCTACAAGGTCCATTTTAATTTCTCTCTCTCTCTCTCTCTCTCTCTCTCTCTCTCTCTCTCCTTTTTATCCTTAACATCTTTCCATCCACTTTCATTCACCGCACTTAACCGTCTCATTGTTATTATTTGTTGTTTTCTATAACTTCAGATCGCTTTTTATCATTTTAGTTATTTGTTTTTCTCTAACATCTTTCATACCCAACCACGCCAGCCCCCTCTCCAGCTCGCTTTCTTTCTCCCTCGCCCCCGCCCCTGCTCTCTCTCTCTCTTAACATTTTGTACAATTTAAGCATTTTTCCATAACTGCTGCCCTAGATTCGGTTACCCACTCAGATCCTGGCTCTCGCTCACTCTCTGGCTCTCTCCCTATCTTGATGTTGACAGCATTATTAACCCTTAACTATTGGCGCGCAACATAAGTCGAGTATAATAAATCTGGAATATCTGGCGGCGCTCGACATAGGTCGTGTGGCAATTTCAGCACGTAATGTTGCTGAGAGAGAGAGACAAGTGGTGGCAGGAGAGTAGCGAGCGTATGACTGCTCCAGACCACCGCGGCGAACCTACTGACACGAATCCCACCTCCTCCCTCCCTCTCTCACTCGCTATATACGGAATTGTATGGGGAAAGTGCCGAATTACATGCTTTTTGCACTCGCGTTGCGTGGTTGTTGCAAGAAAACTAGCCATCATAAAAGGATCGTTATAGTGTCATTGGAAAGCTCTGTTTATGCCCTTTCAGGGATAGATACTTGTTTTACGCTCTGGGTCTTGTTTAGGCATGAAAATGATCACGTAAACAGCTCTATTTTGGCTAAAAACACCCCGCTGGGCGGTACATATAAATAAACCGCCTAGCCCACTAATAAGGTGTTAATATCCTAAGCATTTATTAATACTCAACATCAGGGTGGCGTCGCCAGTGTAAGTAATCATAGGATATAATTGGCGTGCTTCCCTTCAATCAGTTAGATCTTTTAGTTGTACCGGTGCCCAATGCCGAGGATTTATACATTTAACCACTTAGCTTTAGGAGAAGCAGGTCAATTGCCCATCAGAAAGGTTGCCTATGATATGTGATGTTTTTTTTTTTTTTTTTTTTTTTTTTTTACATATCCCATCAGAAAGGTTGACTATGATAAGTGAATTTTTATGTATCCAGCCAATTATACATTAATAACAACAGCAATAATCTCGATATGTATCAGGAGAGATTTCCCGGGGTTTCTGAAACAAGGGAGACATGGTAGAGATGGAAGCACCACGGGAAGATCAGGAGGACGGCTTGGTAGAGGCAGAGGAACGGATAATCTTGGAAGACTATGGCCTAGCAGATACTAAGTGTTTTAAGTGCGGAATAACCAATGCAAGAAAGAATTCGCGAAAATGTTCCGGCTGTCTTAGATCTATTCATTTATCTTGTGCTAAGCTGACAAAGAAAACATCAGGAGAACAACCAAACTGGAAATGTCTCGCATGCCCAGGGCCCACTGCAGAGCCAACCGGGGCAACACCGGCAACACCGGTCGCCAACTTGACCCAACTTGTGACCAAATGGAAAGCGCGGATCCAGGTCCTTGCCCGGGTACCTAAAGGAGCCAGAATCCAAGTGGCGGAGGCCCTTACAACCATCATAAAGCAGGCCCTACAGCTCAAGACACCCCTCGAATGGGCACGGCTCCTGAGTTTCTCCTATGGGGCCCTCCGAAAACCACCCAGAACCAACATACAAGACCATCTTCAGGTTTCACTAGCCACCAGAGTGAAACGTCAAGTAGCACAGTATATGGATGGAAACAAACTGGTGTAACCCCCCGAACAGCAACCAAACAGGGCCCAGAAGCACCAGGACAAGGAAGAGGAAGAGGCTGAACAGCTACGTAAGAGGGTCGCGGCAAAGCTGGCGGATAGTGACATCAAAGGGGCCGTCAGACTGTTGTCCTCTTCAGAAGGTTTTGCTGGTCAAGGCACCGAAGTTGTTGAAGCCCTAGAAGAAAAGCACCCACCTACACCTAGGGACCTAAACCTCCCCCCTGCCCCAAATGACCAGATGCGCCAACCTTTAGTTGTCACGAAGGAGCAGGTGGTTGCCGCAGTGGCTTCATTCCCAGCAGGCTCAGCCGCGGGCCCAGATGGTATCCGACCCGCCCACCTCAAAGGCCTCTTGGGTCAGGGATCAGGAGCTGCTGGGGAGGCACTCTTGGAAACCCTCACCAAATTCATCAACATGGTTTTAAGAGGGGAAGTACCCGACTGTGCCACACCCCTATTTTTTGGGGCATCACTCTGTGCACTGGCAAAAAAAATGGCAGTGTGCGCCCAATAGCAGTAGGGAACACCTTCCGCCGCCTTGCCACAAAGGTGGGTTTGAAACCACTCTCGAATGGCCTAGGTCAACACTTAAGACCAGTTCAACTAGGTTTCGGAACTCCAGGGGGGTGTGAAGCTGCTGTACACGCAACCCGCACCTACCTCAGCCAAGCCCAAGAAAAACGAGTGCTTCTAAAGATTGACATGCAGAACGCATTCAACAGCATTCGCAGGGATGTCTTCCTCCGTGCAGCTCAAGAACACATCCCCACTCTGTACCCCATACTTTGGTAGGCTTATTCCAAACCTTCAATCCTGATTTTTGGCGAGACGGTAATCCCATCAGCGACCGGGTTACAGCAGGGAGATCCAGGTGGTCCTGCTCTTTTCTCAATAGGGGTGGATGCAGCAGCTAACAAAGTAAGGTCAGAACTGAATGTATGGTACCTGGACGATGCAACCTTGGGTGGGTCAGTAGAGAACGTTCTAACCGACCTAAATAACATCGTAACTGACCTCGGCCAGGCCGGGCTAGTGATAAATGACACCAAATGTGAACTTGTCCTCCTCAACCACACACGTGAACAAGGAGAAGAGTCTCAGGCCCTGTTTCGAAACATATTGCCAGATGTAAAGATCCTTCAGGAGCACCAGCAAACCCTATTAGGTTCCCCACTAACTCTGGCAGCAATCCCACCAGCACTTCAAGTTAAAAAGGAGGAGCTTCAACTTCTCGTGAGTCGCCTGATACACATCGATGCCCATTCAGCTCTGGCCCTGCTCAAGAACTGTTTCTCCATCCCAAAACTCCAATACCTCCTGCGCACATCGATGACCTACTCGAACAATGGTGGCCTCCAAGAATTAGACAGCATAATCCGAGAAGCAGTGACCAGCATCACCAATGTGGAATTTAAAGAACGGGCCTGGACACAAGCCACCCTTCCTGTCCGCCTCGGGGGCTTGGGCATACGGAGAGCCTCGGATATTGCCTCCCCAGCCTTTATCTCTTCCCTCATCGCGACCAACGACCTCGTATTGTCCATCCTTTCTTCTCAACCCGGAATGACACTTAATGAGGACGTAACAGCAGCGATTAACACCTGGAAGGGAAGTACAGGAGTAGAGGAGGAGCCTCAGGGTGCCTCCAGGAGCAAGCAGAAAGCGTGGGATACCATCTCGGCGAAGAAAACTCAAGAAAATATCCTAACCAATGCAGACCAGGTTGCAAAAGCACGCCTCCAGGCAGCCGCCCGTTCGGAGAGTGGCTTGTGGTTACACGCCATCCCCATCCCACCTCCTGGAACTCACTTGGATGCTGAAGCGCTCCAGGTTGCCATCGCGCTCAGAGTGGGTGCAGCAGTTTGTCACCCACACACTTGCAAGTGTGGTGGGGGGATGGATGCTCAAGGTCACCATGCCTTGTCATGTAATTACAACGCAGGCCGCCTGCCAAGACACTCTGCACTAAATGATGTCATAAAACGGGCCCTGCAGAGTGCTAACCATGCATCAATCCTCCAACCACATGGACTTCACAGAGAAGATGGCAAACGGCCAGATGGGATGACCACTTTCCCTTACAAGAATGGCCGGTGCCTCGTGTGGGATGCCACATGTGTTGACACTTTCTCCACAACCAACATCGCCAGAAACGCCAACGAAGCAGGTGAAGCCGCCCGGATAGCAGAAAATAAAAAGCGAGAAAAATATCAAGCCATCGCCAGAAATCATCAGTTCGAGCCCCTGGCATTCGAAACTTCAGGAGTCTTCGGCCCTACCACCCTTAAGATGGTGAATGAAATAGGCCGTAAAATCAGAGAAGTTTCAGGAGAACCCCGGGAAACCCTCTGGCTCAAGCAAAGACTAGGGATGGCTATCCTCCGGGGCAATGCCACCAGCGTCATGAGCTCAGTTCGACAGGACTGGGTCATGCCACTGTGTGAGGCCCGGGCAGGAGTAGTGTATCCGTAGTCTTTCCACAGTAGGGTAAAACAAAACATAAACTTTATTTGTATGTAACATGTGTGATGCACATAAATAAAAGGGGATGTGTCAGATGGTTGAAAGCCACAGTTGCTCGCGCGTTTGGGGCTAGCAACACGTATTATGAAAAACATGCATCCTCCTTCATTCACTGTTCCCCCCTTCACTCACTCAACCCCACAATTTGCCGGAGGATAACAGGTTTTTCACAATACGTAGACGGAGGTCTTTTAAAAAAAAAAAAAAATCTCAACCATCCCAGCAAATCGTAACTTGGCAGCACCGCACCCACCTCCCCAACCCCCCTCCCTCACTCCACCTCCTACCAATAGTGGAAGTTAGGAGGTGGTGTGAGAGAGGGGGGTTGGGGAAGTGGGTGCAGCTCTGCCAAATCACGACCCCAACGGAATAGAATATGTGCGGCAAACTGTACATACAGAAACTATGATGGCGGACGAATGATCTCTTTTACTTATAATGGCTTCTGAGATAAAGTTGGTTTAACTAAAGTGTCCTCGTTTTTACTTACAAAGTTTGTATGAAGTCTTTTGTCATATCAAAACCTCTATTGTCTCAGAATTGTATAAAAAGTCGCAGTAAGTGTATAACAAGTAGAGGAGCCAAAAGATAATTGAACTCAAACTAACCCTTAACTGTCGGCGCGCAACATAAGTTGAGTATAATCAATCTGGACTATCTGGCGGCGCTCGACATAGGTCGTGTGGCAATTTCAGCACGTAATGTTGCTGAGAGAGAGAGACAAGTGGTGGCAGGAGAGTAGCGAGCGTATGACTGCTCCAGACCACCACGGCTAACCTACTGACACGAATCCCACCTCCTCCCTCCCTCTCTCACTCGCTATATACGGAATTATATGGGGAAAGTGCCTAATTACATGCTTTTTGCACTCGCGTTGCGCGGTTGTTGCAAGAAAACTAGCCATCATAAAAGGATCGTTATGGTGTCATTGGAAAGCTCTGTTTATGCCCTTTCAGGGATAGATACTTGTTTTACGCTCTGGGTCTTATTTAGGCATGAAAATGATCACGTAAACAGCCCTATTTTGGCTAAAAACACCCCGCTGGGCGGTACATATAAATAAAAAGCCTAGCCCGCTAATAAGGTGTTAAAAGACTAACACCAACCTTACTTTCTGGCACTTCTGAAGCTGCAAGTATTGTCTCACAATATATGGAATTATTGCCTTTCTATCAGAGACTAAACTGAATAAAACATATATAAATGTTGCTTTTTTGTGAAGCTTTAAGATGGTGTGCGTTGTAATTGGTAGAGAACTTCGCTTACAACCAAAAGTACCCAGACTGGAGCCCGAGTAAGTAAAGATAATTGGGCACTTCACATAGTAGAAACCTGCACTTAGCAGACAATAGTGATGTTACATCAGAGGCAATAGTCTGTGGTACACCATTTCTAGTTGTAGTATACTTCCCGGAGAGGGAATAATGGGTGCTGCTCAAAGACAAATATTTTTATTAGTGGTTCAAGCCTAGCTACGGCGGGGGGAACCCCTATTGAAATAGTTCAGATTACTATTTTTCTTATTATTATTATTGTTCTAAATTATTCTTGCGCACCAGTTTTTACGCAATATATCCGGAACCGCATATTGGATTGCGACCAAACTTTGACGCAAGGTGTCTTTTAATATTGGGCAGCCTTTGATATATTAAACAACCAAATTGGCAGCCAGACACGCACGTGTCAGCCGGATTTCTGACCTATTTCACCGTCTATTATACCGTCTCTCCCACTCATAGAAAATTATTGTGCTTTGGTGTATGGACTCCTCTACCGATGCTTCACTTATGTTATTGAGAAAGATTTTGCCCTACACATGGTTTTTTCCCGGCCATCTTGAAAAAACTCAGATTTCATTAACAATCCATATCTTGTAAACTACACGGATGATCAACGCCATTTTTGCGTAGTTACATGAGGCTCGTAATTCCGAGCAAGCGCCGGCGCGCTGGCGGGGGGGGATCAGAAGGTTGTAGTGGAGAGACAAGACAGGAAACCGAGATAAGGTTATAATCGGAGGTACTCAACAGAGAGAGAATCGTTTACAGTGTAAGCAGAAGGATTATAGGTTTGAAATAAGTCAAGAATATTGGGCCAATCACTAGAGTGGCCTGGAAAACGGGTTTGGTGCTGAGATAACTGCTCCAGGTAATTTAGTATAGAAAAGATGTAGGCTTGTTCACCAGGTTGGATAGTGAATTGAGAGGAGAGCCACTGGTGGTGGTGAACATTGACAACTATTAAGATGTAGATTTCAGAGAAGGGGGAGAACAAAATCAGCAACTAAGAAGCCACCGGCAACCAAATCAAGAAAAGAAAAGACGCCCACCGAAATTACAGAGAAGAAGGTAGTCTACCCACCGCCACCATTCACTAGACGACACGAAGCCCCGCCCTGCCTGATGTCACGCCCCGCCCTGATGATGTCAAGCCACCTGGGTTACCTGACTCTGGACCTCAGATGACACAATCAAAGAATCGGTCAGTCTCCGAGCCAAAACAGCCGAAGTCCACCTCCGATGACCAGACAAAGGCCACCTTTGGAGACCGGACACCGAAGAACACTAAAAGGACCAAGAAATATAAGGAATACCAGATGAGAGATCTATTCGGTAGTTACACATCCCCTTAGCTCCTTCGCGCTACCCAAGGCTGAGATAATGGTGCTTTTTTAGACCCATTTCCTTGTAGATGTGCTCCCAAAGACCTCCTAACCGTTTCCCAGGACCTGACCAATGGTGCTTCGCAAGACCAGAAGAGTGCTTCTCAAGACCCACTCTCAGGTGCTTCCAAAGACCTCACTGGTGCTTCTCAAAGCCAGCGACGAGAGATAAATCACCTTCTGAAGGAGACGAAGCAACCAACCCAGGCAGTTAAGCCCAGACACCTCGCCCCTCCACACAGACACCAGGATCGTCACTATCCCAAGATCTTGTACCGTTGAACCGGCCAACCCTGATGAACGATTCCATACCACGCCGGGGAAACATTTAGAACTTTCCTAGGGAGTGTTTCTTATATTAAATATTGATCTTCAATAGTCCCAACTTAATTAATTAACAGAACATACGCTGTATATATTCATTCATTTTCATTATCATTTGCAGGCTCTACATTTTGTATACAGTACAGTATACGTTTGTAATTCTGTAATCATATGGCCACTATTTATTGTAATTATGTCATTCCTCATAATAAAGTATACTGTTCTGTGTTTTTAATTAATAACACTCATTACTTGTCCTCTGCAATTCTGTTCTAAGTTTAGTACCTCCACTAGAGCTAATAGTCCACTGTTGCCTAAATCAGCCCAGCCAGTAATTCCTAATCAGACAGTTTTGGGCAAACAAGTAATGATGATTGGGTTGAATAATTTGAGTAAAATACTTTTACGCCAATGATTGCAAATATCATAAATTAACAGCACACTCTACACATTTGTGTTTGTCATACCTCTCTTAAACGTGAAAGCACTAAAACAGATGGCCTTGGAAGCTTTTAGATGAAAAAGGTGAATAGATTATTAAAACATGTGGTATGACATTCATTGATCAGAACAAAATGAGAGGCGACTGTAAGTAATGTCGTAACTAATGCCATAGAAAGGAGTCCAAGTGTAACTGTAGGGTAGAGCAAAATGTATGAATGAGAACAAAATGGCAGAGCCATGATACCTAAAATTCATAGAGAAAGGGAAACTAGAGTTGTGTCAATAAAGTAGTATACGAATTATGTAAATAGAGCAGATGCCAATGTTTGGTGACTAAATATGTGGATGTCGAGTTTCTCTGAAAGTGGGAGTAGCTAGATGGAGTTCGTGACTTTGATGAGGCAGGTCAAAGGGCCAGGAAGCCCGGCCACTGATCAACCTGAGGGAGCGTTTAACCCACGGATATTTTGTTAGTTACTTATTAGTAATGTCTTATAAAGCAAATTGAGGGTTAAGAGTTTGATTAATAATTGAGTGAGGAAAATTGACGTATCCCTGGGAGTGTTTTCCCATGGAGATGGATGATATATTAGTTTGATATGTTCATGGCTAGGCAAATTATAGTCATTTCTGGTAGCATGTATAATATATATCCCTTTTTATGTGTACGAATGAAAGGAAGCAGCATCATACATACTGATCTTTACTAAGCTGCTTGTTTAAGAAATGGCAAATGGATGAATGTTGGTTAGATCTAACATAATAATCTTATCTGTCCAGGTGAGCTGCACTGTTTGAGGGGGATACCGTCTGCTTTTGACAACTATATATATTAAGTAAATAATGGGGGATAGTTAAATCATATTTTCGTTCAAAATTATCCACAAACAGGAAGAAAGGCGTCATTGAGTACTGAAAGGGTTAAATCCTACAAACCGAATTCTGGTGTCTCTCTTAGTACTTTATGTGTTGTACGAGTTATTTTAACACTTTAATTTATTTAGAAAAACAAAGTACTGTATAATGACATATATTTGTATTCTTAAACAGCTGAGCAGTATTCAGTTATCTTGCATGAATAAGAAGCAACCTCATAGGGGCACTGAGAAAAACTGACGGTACGTAAACTAACTGAACATAAACTCACCTGACAAAAACTCACTTGAATGCAAAATCGGACCGAAGCTCACCAGCTCTGTTATCTCAAAATCTGCCTACCGTCATCGATAACAATACTTTATACTTTAGATAAATATTAGATTAGCATAGATTAAATTAACTTTATTTAGGTTAGTTTAATTAGGTAAACTGTTGTTAGTATTACAATTAGTAATATTAGGATTTACATAATGTCAGTTTTTGTATAGGTTAGTTAAAGTATTTTGCAAGGAATGTAATTTACTGTATATTTAGGAATGGCACATTTACACCTATACTTATGTATTGTATAACTGCCTGTTTGTGTAAGAGTGCTAACAAAACAAAAATGTGTTTGTTCTTATTTAAGGATTTATTTATGTACGGTGAATTCATCCGCCTTTTTACTATACTGGTGAGCTTTAGTCCGGTGAGTTTTTGTTTTGTGAGTATTATGTACAATACCCATCCCATAGCGTATGTTCGATATAACTAAAGACGATGCTCTTCCCCAGTGCTGCCGTTTTTCCGCAGTTGTTGTTGTTGTTGTTCCCCAAGCTGCCTGGCCGAACAGCCCCGAAGCCCAGAGCAAAGCCAAGGCCACAACCGAGCGCCCACACAGAACCCTCCCTGCTTACCACAATAAAGCCTGGGTGACCGAAGCCACTCCATGGCGGGGAGCTGAGGAGGGTGCGGAAACGCAAGGGAAACCAAAGCCCCACCCAGGGCCCTGTGCCCCTCAGCAATTATGAAGAGAAAGTTGAGGGGCAAAGGAAAATTGTGACGCTTTCGCTTCCAATCTTGATATTGGGAGGTCAATCCACGGAAGAGACGCCGTCACTTGAGATCTAGAGAATATTTAAGTAAAAGGAACAGTCAGAGTAAGTTATGGGTATGGCAGAGATCGCTCAGTTCTCACTCTGATAGACCAGCCCATCACCACATGACTAGAACCCAATCCTATCAGCATCAGCTAGGAAAGGCCCTAGAAAGCTGCCTTTGGCGAGGGGATAGCTCCCCTAGTTCAACCCATTTCGGGGTTGGGCACCCGCCTTATTTATCCTTATTATCCGCAGTTATTTGGTCCGCTGTTTACAATTTGTTTTAAGAAAACGGATATATTGGTGGAGTAACTTGGTAAGAATTAGGTGTGCACCTTTTTGTCTGTATGTCTGTCAGTCTGTGTGTACGTATATGTCTAGGCATGTATGCATTTTATGTATGCATAATATGTAGTTATGTACAGTAGCCCTATGAAGTTCGTAGTCTCAGAAAATACAATTATTAAATTATGCAATTGACCACTTGCGAGTTTCGTTCTATAAGGAAGTTGGAGTTGTAGACATTGATATTTAACATAATTATACCAGCTAAAATACAGTTATAGTACATTTATAGATACATACATTCCAATTCAACATACTCTTTAGCCATCCGAAACCTGCATTATTATTGCATTTATGTTTACTATCGATGTCTACAACTGCAACTTACTTATAGAACGAAACTCTCAAGTGGTCAATTACATGTCTTTTCAGATTGCTGTAGGAAACATCGTCACTTATATATTTCTTGATTCATCCTCTTTTTACATTATATATACCGTTCTGTAAATGTAGTTTATACATTAACTGTTCAGCTTCTAATAGATCTAATTAAGATTGTTGGAACTCTGTAAACTGTAGCCAATATTTGGGTATATAACTGTGTAGGCTGTATACACCAACAAACAAAATTAGTGTCGCCGCTCAAAAATGTCTACTTTAGTTTTGTCTATTAGAATAAGACAAATGTACTCCTCGCACACCTGAACAAAGCTTGGATATAATAATATTATATCCAAGCTTTGTTCAGATGTGTTAGGGAATAATGTTATCTTATAAAACAAAAGAGGTAGAGATTTTGGAGCGGCAAACACTAAATTTGTCTCTGAGTGTACATCTATAGTATACATGTATGTACACTCATGGACACATGATTTTAACCATCCTGTGAATAAATTACGCAAGTATCATATTTTGAATCAACCAGTTTATGTATAATCAATATTGTATGCAATTATCAGTTTGTAAATTTATGGAAAAGTACGTTTTTTTTTCTTCTCGTATATACTGTACTGTATATCATAACATCTTCTCGTATATACTGTACTGTATATCATAACATTCTCGTATATACTGTACTGTATATCATAACATCTTCTCGTATATACTGTACTGTATATCATAACATCTTCTCGTATATACTGTACTGTATATCATAACATCTTCTCGTATATACTGTACTGTATATCATAACATCTTCTCGTATATACTGTACTGTATATCATAGCATCTTCTCGTATATACTGTACTGTGTAGCATAACATCTACTCGTATATACTGTACTGTATATCATAACATCTTCTCGTATATACTGTACTGTATATCATAACATCTTCTCGTATATACTGTACTGTATATCATAGCATCTTCTCGTATATACTGTACTGTATATCATAACATCTTCTCGTATATACTGTACTGTATATCATAACATTCTCGTATATACTGTACTGTATATCATAACATTTTAATTACAAAATGACAATCCTAGGATGGCTCTCGATAAATTACTCCTGAACCAATATCAATTATTATGTTCCTTCCAACAACCAACCATACTCCTAAAATTGATTAATGACATTTATTAAGAACATAAATTATATCCGGGACTATACATGTATATATATATGTGTTTATAAATATATGCTCCCTGTTTGACCACTCAACCTAGGCCTTGGTACTATAGGTAGACCTAATGATTTCTTGCTCTTAATTACGATTCAAGTTATGTTCACTTATTTTACTAAAGTTGTCTCATCATGTTGTAATCGACGGAATGTGTGTGTTTTTGCGATTAATATAGAGTATTTGTCTTGAATTATGGCATCAGATATTCAGATTGCAACTGTATTATGTGTTACTAGCTTTCATTGACATTTCATGTACTCTGTGATATGTTTTATAAGTTGCATGTCCGACACCGATAACGCTCTCTAAAGTGTTGGGGATTGTACTGAGAGGTAATTATAGACCAACCTTTCAAATATATTGGAACAGTTTTATGCAATACGTTATTATTATTTGAGATAGGGAAGAATAGCGCCAAGGAAACAAACCACAGAGATGAGGCCCTGCACGCACCAACAACCACTGCCACCGCGACACCAAGACAAGAGGGCACAAGCGACTTCTCACCACGCTTCGCTCGGGTCACCTGCATCACTCGGGCACTTCCCCCGACCCCAGGAAAGAACATACCTGTGAGGACGGCACCTACTGATATATACCTAACAAAGATAATCTCTCACGACGTCGTAATAAACAAACCGTGCAGAAAGATCAACACACCACGCGCCCTTCTTGCTCAAAGGAGCACCACCGCTGTGACGGGGATTCCCAGAAGGGCTACCGCAGCTGGCCCAGATCCTCCTCCAGGCCCCTCTAGCCCTGAAATTCCCCACCGAGGAGAACGACGAAAGTGGTAAGACCATCTCAGCCTACCTCATCATCAGTAGAGTTAAACAGATACTATTACCACTCCGGTAGGAATAGTATCAGAAGACTTGGTACTATTAACTGAGAAATTGCTTTGAGGGAGTAAGACACTAGTGGAACTACTCGATGCATTTCTCAAAGGTACCTTGGATTTGCTAGTATTCTTGTTGGACCACACTGGTGACCACCCAACATCTTTACATTGCCTAGGTGCAGGATTTACTGTAATTAGAGTATGCAATACCGACAAGTGCTCTAGTTCTAGTAAACCTACAAAAATAGTAAGGGTGGTTGGAAGAGTGCAAGACATTGGTGAAACGGCTTCCTTCTCAGTCAGGACTCGTAGTGGAGGGTGTAACGACACTGGTGAAACAACTCCCTACTTAAGTCCTGCAATACGAGAGCGTAAGACACTGGTGAAACGGCTCGTACTCGTATAACCACAACATCTAACATCAAAGTTCTTTCAGAGATTCCTGTAGGAAGTCAAGGTCAAGGACTCGTAGTGGAGGGCGTAAGACACTGGTGAAACGACTCCCTACTCGAGTCCTACGATACGAGAGTGTACTACACTGGTGAAATGGCTCGTATTCATAAAAGACCTCAACCCCGTAGATCTTCAGAAGACCCCAAGGAAGTCTTCGCCAACTCTGCAACCGTCACACGGCAGGACCACCACCACGGACCAGGTCGTCATCAGGAATACAACGCAGCCGCATCTTCAAAGACTGTCGGAACCTGCCAAAGATCTTCCCCTTGAGACGCCTAGTGGATCCTTGATCGTGCTGTTATATAATTACCTATCCATGTCTGATGTAGCATTGCACTTATATTCATATGTTACTGTGAAATAAGAATAATCTATGTTTGTACTCTGCGTTATATTATCCTCTATTGTCTTCATGCTTGTGTTTGTGTTGGTCTCCTTTCCTCCAGTCAAGTAAGAATCTATCTAATTAGTCAATACAACCCCAGTAAAAACCTGGTGTAACATTATTATTATCATTATTATTATTATTATTATTAAGGTAGTAGTAGTAGTAGTAGTAGTAAACATACGTTTTACGTTGTTTACGTTGATATTAGTTAAAGCCAAACAAATTGCCATTTTTAACAAATATGATCAATACCTAAAATACGAGAGAAAACACGAGACTCGGGATATAGTAGCGACCAGAGCAAGAAAAAAAGAAAACGGAAAGACCAACAAGAACGGGAAGACGCCAGTAGGAAAGAAGGAAGGACAGAAAGACAGAAAATGGGAGATCCACAGGAACGAGAAGCAAAACTAGAGCCCCGAGAAATCAGAACCAATGCCATCAGGGAAGTCGACCAAAGCCCTTTAAAATTGACACCTTAACCCCATACCCCTATTACTCGCAGATACCTCGCCTTGGACTGCGTTGCTGAATGTATGACGTGCCAGGTGAAACCAGCAGAGGGCAGAAAGGGTGAAGTCAGAGTAGCTGCCGATTCCTAGGTGCAACGTGATCTGCCCGTACACTGGTCAGTGCAGTCTAACATCATCTAGCCCTATCCAATCTCCTGGTCTAATTCCAATTGCCTGTACACTGGTCAGTGCAAGAAGATACATAGACTTGGAACTTCCTAAACTGTCCCATTTGCCTAAAGATAGTAAAGGAGGAATTGTATAATAACGTCAAGTTGTTAGTGCACTGGTCCGTACGACTCTAGTTATTGTGCAGATCCTGGGTAATGACTTACTGCCATTATACTGGTCCGAGTAGTCTGTCGAGCCCGGTTATCGAGCTTTAGCTTGCTACCAGTCTACTGGTCCATGTAGCCTGCTATAACTGAGTCCCTGGGTAGTGATCCAAACCCTACCGAGAAATTGTTAGGTGGACAGTACACTGGTCCGAGCCGCCTAATAGATTCTCTGGCCATACCCAACTTGGGTATCGATAGTTGTCCAGGCCATAATGACTTCTCCCTTCATCGAGAGAGAAATTGCGTGGTGAACAGTAGGCTACACTGGTCCGCGCTGCCTAGTAAGTTCTCTAACCCTCCAGGCTTGGTATCACCAGTACACTGGTCCGTATGTAGCCTGAGACTTGAGTATAGGAGTTGCTAGATTATCAGTACACTGATCCGTGTTCCCTAGTAATTTCTCTGATCCCTCTCCCTTACCTCTCAACACCTGGATGGTAAGGAGCCAACTCAAAGCCTGTCAAGACCTGTTAGAGGACCACCCACCACCAACCCTGACGTTGAAGCCACTACAAGGACGAGCACGAGGAAGATCCGTAGATGTTGGACCACGGCACCAGAACGAAGAACTTAGCTTGTTGAAGACTGTATAAGTGTATAACAGACCTCCCTTATCACTTGTTAGGCCTCTATAGACGAGGATACAAACCACACATATTTATCGTTATTAAGTAGAATATTTTGTACATGAACTCTTTGTGAGATCACATATGGTAATATTTCACTTTATAGCAGCACACACCCATACAGTGATACACATACAATTACTTGCAATTAATCTTAGCTCCGGTGTATATCATATTCTATTCCATATCCATGATTTTGTGTATGGTATTTTATGCCATCATATGTGTGAACCATTAGCCAAGTAAGCCATCATATGTTGTTATCTATATTGAATATAATAACTATATACAGTATGTACTCCTGTGTTGTCCTTACACCTCTGCATGTATGTGTGTGTGTCTGTGTGTGAATTCCTTCCCTGCCACACCAGTTAAGTTAGGATCCACCTTTTATCCAGTAAACCCACCAAAAAACCAGGTATAACAAAACCCAAATGATGAAATATAGGCTACCTGTGTTTATTAATATTTACGTATAATATACAGTACAAGTTCTACCATTTAGGAGTAATGAATACAAGGTAATGCTTGCAAATATATACTGTACTATATTGTATATTCAAGCAAAACAAGTCTATAATTATGTATGTATATATATATATAAATTATATGTACTCATATTAACTATATATCTAGTACATTCTATATTACACATGTTCCGTCTCTCTCTGAGATTGTATTTATGACAAAAAATAGTATTGTTGAATTAGGAGAGTTCCTTGTTATGCAGTAGTTAATTCACCTTCTTATGAAACTGTTAAGATACTACACTCAAATGTCAATTATTATACTATTTTGTCTTCCATAAATACAATCTCAGAGATAAACTGAACTTGTGCAGGGAACTGTAGCCTACAATGTAAGGAGACTGCGAATGTTTCGGTGTCTGTATTATAAATACTTGTATGTCAATATAGTTACAGGTATATTTTATATTTGTTTTGAGTGGCATGGAAACTATATAGGCTACTGTACATTATGTAATGTTGTATTGAACACATAAATGGTACTTAGAACCGTATTAAACATTATATATTAATTTCACTCTGCGCGGAAATTAATATTCCGAATTATTTGGATAATGCGGAAATTCGGAATACAATTTCCGCACTTCGTCTTCCCACACTTTAAATTCCGCGTTTGGTGACGTATTTCCGCATTCTGGCAGCCCTGCTCTTCCCACATATGTACTGCTCTTGCCAGTATCACACGAACTTCTTTCCCCTCATTTTTTGTACCGGCAACTTTGGTTTGGAAAATTCGACTCATGCTGTTTAACGGGTAATACCTTGTTTAGCCTTTCCTCTGTGTTCTTGTGTTTTAGGCTACTAATTTAACCTTTCTGTTATTTTGGTCGTCTATTTTTCTCTTCTGGTCGTCCTTTCTTTTCATTTATTTCCTCATTATTCATGTTTTTTATTTATTGTATTCTTTGGCCTGTGTTGCTCGACAAACCCGATCGTGTGATCATTATTGTAGTTATACAGCATTCATACCCATTCAATATGATTAGCTAGTTATTGGATTTCCAATGAGAATACTGTAATATTATCTATCTATATCTATCTATCTATCATCTATATATATACTGTATATATATATATATATATATATATATATATATATATATATATATAATATTATATATATAAATATATATATATATTATATATATATACAGTATATATATACATACCGGTATGTGTGTGCGTATTTTCTTTCTTCATAAATTCCAACTACCCCATCTCAGGCATAGGCTGACAGCCTTTACATTCAACCGCTAAAGACGGTGAACCCCGTGAGGTCTCGTTCCACTCTAGAGGGTGAGACATGTGAAGCACTTTTTAGCTGTAACAAACCCCTGCCATCTTACCTTGGCAGGATGTATGGGGCTTAGTTGCCCACTCACGGTTCGAAGCAGCCCCATCTCTGAAGCTGCGTTTCTCCAGTTCTTCACTGTCTCAGCTCCTAGACTCGGACCCTCACTCTCAGAACGCCACCTATTGAGCAATGAACTCACTAGGCATTGTCCCCCTGTAGCATAATTTGAATATGGGAATAATCATATAGTGCTATTTAATCAGGGAACAATGAGGGTATTTATTTGGCGTTTCGGTGGGCTTTGTGGTAATGCACTTATACCAGGTACAGCACAAATTCCATCCCAATAATATCTTCCCATTGACATATCGGGACAGGGTTTATTGGATTACCAGTCCAGTGGCAAGACCACTCCACCACACATACTGTATATAGGCTATATATATATATATATATATATATATATATATATATATATATATACTGTATATATCTTCTTGAAGGCATTGTGAGATTATATAATATAGAATATTTTGCATTTATATATTTTGTATTCAGGGATTCAATATCTCTCGCAATCTTACGTTGTTCATCATTAAGTAGATGATTATATCATTATAAATGCCCCAAAACCTCCCAACTTGTCCTAAGTAATCGCCCTGTCAACGACAAAAAACAACTGAATCTGGACCATGTGGTATACCAACACTCTTATACCCACCGGGATTGTAGACCCTGTAAAGTGTATATTGGCATGACCCAGACTCGCTTGAGCTGTCGTCTTACCCTCCATCTACAATCTGGCTCCATCAAAATTCATTACAACACCCCATGCCACTCCAAACTAGTTCGCAAAGACCTAGAAGCCAGCACTTCCATATTAGATAATGAACCCGACCTTAGATGCCTCCCCATCCTTGAAGCCATCTACATACAGACCCTCAACCCTACACTAAACAACCAGACCTTGGACCTACAAATTCTCTCCACAGCAAGGAGATCCTACCCCCATAGACATCAATAAGGAAATGGCCACACCTACAGCGAGCACCCCACACACCCTAGCCAACGGCCAACTGAGGATGCCCGAGTGTCCAGCCAGCCAATCAACAGATGTAGTGCGCGGCTAGCAGCAGCCAGTCAACCACGAACGCAGATCACTGACTATCCCCGCCCACCTGTGCAGAACAAGCGACGCATGATCCAGGAAACCCCTGTATAATCCCCCTCTACACTTACGCTTACCATAATCAACTGTTTGAACATGACTAATGTAGTAGTAAAACATTACAACCAACATTATCGGTGTAACATTAACTACTAACTTGAGCTGGACACATTATGTTAGAAGCATTGCTAAGAATGCCTCTAAAAAACTGAGATTCCTGTACAGAGTTCGAGAATTCTTCACTGACGAGCAGTTGGCCGTAATATATAAAAGTCATGTGCGTTCTCAGATGGATTACTGTTCACCTCTGTGGAGTGGAAGTGGAGTGGTTGCATTGAGGCAGTTGGACAAAATTCAAAATAAAGCTATTAGATTAATCAATAACCCTGCAATCACACAGGACCTTCCTACATTATCCATACGAAGAAACGTTGCATCCCTTGCATTATTCTACAGATATTTTCACAGCAATTGTTCCGAGGAACTTGCTTCAATTATGCCGCCTCTCCAAATCTTTCCCTGTAGAACTAGGGCAGCTTAGAGCGCCCATGAATTTACACTTTCTCCTCCACAATGCAGAACTTCTGCTTATCAAAATTCATTTATCCCTAGAACTACTACTCTTTGGAATTCACTTCCCTCGAGTTGCTTTCCATAAACTTACAATGTACAAAAGTTTAAATCCAGTTGTTACAAACATTTTATGAATGGAGGCACTTTAGGCACATGGACCTTTTTATTTTATCTGTGTTTTTCCTTCCTCCGTTCATTGTCTCTTAAAAAAAAAAAAAAAAAAAAAAAAAAAAAAATTGTCCTTTCATTGTGCTATCGTTCAATCTTCTATCTATGTCCTCTAGTTTTGTTTTTCTTTGGGTCACTCGTAATGTTTTGCCATTATGCTTACACTATGCCAATTGTTCCTTACTGTCTCCTGTAATACTGCCCTCGGTTTGTAGTTTAATCCGAATTAATCTATTTTACTAAGTCATCTTTTCCTTTATTTAATTAGCCATTAAACTTCATCAATTGGTTTTCATGTTTACGAACACCATTTTTTTGTAGTGCTATATCATTATCCAATAGATTTTATGCCATTGGCAATTATTTGTTGTATTATGTTCGTGTAATCCTTGTGTCTCCTATTATTCACTACATACTTGTTCTTGTGTATTATGTATTAATTACATTTTGAATAGTTATTTGTTATGGTTGTCTATATTAATATTCCTTTCTTCGTGTGTTTTGATCCTTGTTGTTACTTCCACATAATCTTATATATTTACCAATTGCCACTCCCTTGCTCCTTGCTATCGGTTCAATGTATACATGTCATCGTATTCCTTCACCTGGTATGTATATTAAATAAATGTTTTCATGTGGTGTCCTTTTGCTTAGTTGTTTATACTTCTCAAATGTTCTCAGTATTTATTGTTACCTCACTGCAGTGTTGTTTACAATTTCTCCACTCCTGCCCTCTCTGAGTTACATTATATTTGCTTGTTCTTGTTTCCGGTTATCTACTATTAATTTTTGTCTTTGCAATCCCTTGCATTATCGCATTTTTTCTTTTTCTTCTTCACTTTCGTTTTTGTCTTGTTTCCTCTACGCATCCCCCTCCCACCCTTCTCCTATTTCTCCTCTTCTCTTATTCAATTGAGCTGGTATCTTTTGAGTTTATCATGTCACTCCTCTGAGTCCTTACTACCAAAAATATATAAACAAATTGGAACGAGTTCAACGCAGAGCTACCAAAGTGATACCAAGTCTTAAAAACAAACCGTACAAGGAGCGTCTTAGGGTACTATACTCCGTTCAGCATAAACAGCCGTTGGTAGGGCAGAACTTGACAACATTGTTTTACCCTCGCTATCAGCTGATAAGTTGATAATGGGGGCGAGAAACCATTTGCCCTCTCTCTCTCTCTCTCTCTCTCTCTCTCTCTCTCTCTCTCTCTCTGGGAGATGAAATTGTACTAACTTAATTATTAACGTGATTTTGATATACCCTAAATCTATATAATTATATATAATGTCTTAAATGATAAAATAAACTATTGGTCAAAATATTGGTCAAGATATACAGATATACATACAGACAAACAGGCATATATACAGACAGACATACAGACAAACAGGCATATATACAGACAGACATACAGGCAGATATACACACAAACAGACAGATATACAGATATACATACATACAAACAGGCATATATACAGACAAACAGACAGATATACACACAGACAGATATTCAGACAGATATACAGATTGACAGACAACTAAAGACAGACAGACAGACCGACACAGAGACAGATAAACAAACAGATACACAGACATAGACAGACAGACAGATATACAGATAGACAGACAGACAGAAATATATAGATATAAACAAACATACAGACAGGCAGATAGAGATATATACAAACATACAGACAGGCAGATAGACAGAGACAGACAGACACATATACAGATAGACAAACAGACATACAGATATACAGACAGTTAGATATACAGATAGACACACCGACATATTTGCAGACAGACAGACAGGTATACTGATAGACAAACAGACAGACATATAAACAGACAGACAAACAGACATATAGATATACACATATACAAACAGTCCGATATAAAGTACATACCATGCAGACAAACAGGTATACAGATAAGCAAACATAGATATACAGACAGACAGACAAACAGGGAGCTATACAGACAAACAAAGATACAGTCAGATGTACAAACAGATAGACAAACATACCTATACACAAGCAGACAGACAGATATACAGAGAGAAATCCAGACAGGCAGACAGACAGACTGTCACGGTAGCCGAGCGCGTAGACGGAGAGAAACCCAGACAGACATACAGACAGACGGTCACGGTAGCCAAGCGCGTTTAGTCTCTGTACTGAAGAGAGTACTGCTAAACTCCTGTAGTACTGTACAGGATTAATACATCCCGATGATACATCCTAATGATTTTTAAATTGGTTCATTTGATCCCACAGGTTTAACACCTTAACCTTTCCACCCATGACTCAACTATTGTATATGTATTCATATACAGTACATACTGGGGAAACCTCTATCAAAATAAACGCACCTAGACTTTTACCTCAATGGTGGTGTGGAAAAAAAGTCATAACATCAGAAACACTGGATAATTTTCTACTATAGAGAAGTATCCCATTCATTATGATTACAGAAAACCGTACGGCGGTCCGTAGTTGAAAAAAGTGGAGCGAATGGCATCGCGCGACCAGATTGTCATCGCGCGGCAAGATTTCCCGGGTGAATATCCGCGGGCCCAGGGAGTAGTAGGAGAGGGAGGAGACGGAGGGATAGGGCGTAATCTCGCGTATTTATCCTATTTTCATCACTTTTATGCTATGTAGAGTATGTGTAGATTTGTGTACGTATGTAGGTCACCCATATACCAAGGAATATGCCGCATATAGACCAAATATGCGACATATAAGTGAATTATGAGAGAGTTTAGAGGCGGGAACGGAGGTCGGAGAGTTCATGCGGGAAGGTATGAAGGGGAAGGCATGGTGTGTTGGCCGTAAATATCACCTATATATCGTATTTACAGCACTGTCATGCTATATATAGTATGTGTACGTATGTAGGCCACCCATATACCAAGGAATATGCCGCATATAGACCAAATATGCGACATATAAGTGAATTGTTCCCTGATTAAATAGCACTGTATGAATATTCCCATATTCAAAATATGCTATAGGGGTGCAATGCCTGGTGAGTTATCTGCTCAACAGGTGGCGTTGTGTGTGTGTAAGTGTGAGAGTCCGAGTGTAGGGGGTGAGACAGTGAAGCACGGGAACGAGGTGGCTTCAGAGATGGGGTCGTTTCGGGCCATGAGTGAGCACCGTGCCTCATGTGAAGGCAAGATGGCAGGTGTTCGTTGTACTCTACGTGCTTCACATGTCTCACTCCTTAGACTGGAACAAGACCTCACGGGCTTCACTGTTCATTGTAAAGCGGTGAATGTTAAGGCTCTCAGCCTATGCCCTAGAGGAAGTAAGTTGGAATATAGAAAGAAAAAAAAAAATTATGGGAGAGTTTAGAGGCGGGAACTGAGGTGAGAGAGTTTACGCGGGAGACAAGTGCTTGTGTACGGCTTGAGTGAGTGCGGGGAGTGAGTGGAGGGAGGAAAGTTGTCAGTCGCTGGCAATCCAAGGTCAGCCAGCTGTGTGTTATTGTTTTACAATCTGGGGTGTAAACAAACTGAGCTATATTTAGACTGGTGTCCAATGTCGGTAGGGTAGGCAGATTGTCATATGAAACTTTGATTTATTCATTTGCATATGATACGCAATACAAATTTAAATTCGAGACTTACTTGGGGTATTTTGTCTGACATGCATTACTATATATAATCGAATATACGCGCGCTTCTAAAGTATGTAGTTGAAAGCCGTGAGAGAATGCTAAAGAGCTTGGAGGTAGCAGGTCGGAACCTTAAGAGTTCACAAGCTCAGATGAAGGACAGATACGACCAGAAGGTGAAGCTGAGGGAGTTTGAAGTAGATCAGGAGGTACTGATACTACTGCCCCTGGTGGGACACCCCTTGTCTGCCAAGTATTCTGGTCCGTATCAGGTTGTAAGGAAGGTTTCTGATCTCGACTATTTAGTAGCTACTCCTGATCGTAAGAAAAAGAACCAACTTTGCCATGTAAATCTGATGAAAGAGTATGTGAGGCGCCCCTCCGAGCCTCTCACTGTCCCGGTGTTGATCTGCAGCGATCGTGGTGGAGAAGGAGGAAGGGACAGTCAAGCTGCGGGGGAGGATAATTGGGATTGTCATGTTTCCGCGGATCAGTGGGCGGGGAATTCTAGACAAGTGGCTCACGAGTTGATATTGCACCTGCCTGAGCAACAGCGTGTAGCTGTGCAGCACTTGTTTGATTCAAACCCAGCTGTTTTCGCGGAGCATCCTGGCCTCACTACTCAAGCGGTGCACGATGTCGATGCTGGGGACCACCCGCCCTTTAAATCAGTGCCATACTGTGTTCCCCCTATTAAATTACCAGCACTTAGGGAAGAGCTGGATTATATGCTGAAACGTGGGCTGATTTCTGAGGGTGCAGTAAGGTGGACTTCCCCAGTCACACTGCAGCCCAAACCAGATGGAAGGTGCGGTTTTGTATAGATTTCCGCAGGTTGAATGGTTTAACCCCCACAAATGCCTACCCTCTCCCTCGCGTGGACGACAGTGTGGATAAGATAGGAAAAGCCAAGTTCCTCACTAAGATAGACCTTGTTAAGGGTTATTGGCAAGTGCCCTTGTCTGAGCGAGTGCGAGAGGTGCGTGGGTTTGTGGTGGACGGTGCCACATATCGTTGCCATGTTATGCCATACGGGCTGAAAAATGCCCCTGCAACGTTTCAGAAATTAATGAACGACATTGTAGCCGACATTCCCAACTGTACGGTGTACCTAGATGATGTCATAATATACGACGAGGATTTTAACAGTCACTGTGCTCACATCGGACAGCTTTTTAATAAACTGAATGAAGCAGGTTTGGTGGTAAACCTGGGTAAGTGCGATTTTGTCAAAGCCACAGTTTTGTACCTGGGGTTCGAGGTGGGGATGGGTCAGGTGTGCCCTCCACAGACAAAGATCAAAGCCATCGATCAGTTTCCCCAGCCTACGACTAAGAAACAAATCATGCGGTTTCTAGGTATGATAGGCTATTATCGTCGCTTCATCAAAGGCTATTCGACTGTACTTGCACCTTTAACTGACTTATTATCTAAGGACAAGAAGTTCCGGTGGTCTCCTGAGTGTGCAGAGGCGTTTTCCTTGGTGAAACACCTGTTATGTACCCACCCCATACTCAGGGCCCCGGACTTCAGCAGACCTTTTCAGCTGGCGACTGATGCCAGTGGCGTAGGGGCTGGGGCTGTCTTGTTACAGACAGATGATGAAGGTATCGAACATCCAGTGAGTTTTTACAGTAAAAAATTCAATAGTGCACAAAGGAATTACTCTGTAATTGAAAAAGAACTCCTGGCGATAGTGCTGGCGCTCAGGCACTTCGATGTATATGTTCCTGCTTTCGGACCAGTCGTAGTGGTTTATACCGATCATCACCCTCTGAAATTCTTGAATCAGTTTCATAACCGGAATATGAGGCTGACCAGGTGGTCACTCATGCTTCAGGAGTATAATCTGGACATACGCCATATTGCCGGTTCTGATAACGTGATAGCGGATTGTCTATCAAGGGTGGATGATGTTGGTTATACTGCCACAGGATTGAGGGTTGAGTGTGGAGGAAAATAGGCTGTCACTGTAGTTCAGCCGAAAAAAACAAATTAAAAAAAGCAAAAACCTTACGAAAACTCTTTATTTTTATAACGTGTAGAATTTTGTATAAGATGTTGTAGCAGTATCTAAGTTGAATGTTTTCGCTTATTGTCGCTGAGTTAGTTGAACTTGCTCGGTGGAGTGCAACAGTCTTTATTTTGTTTATATATAGTGCCTTGTGTCGCAACAGTGTGTGGTACTATTTGGTGAATTGTATATTTAGTCACATATTCTATTATATATATATATATATATATATTTGTTTTGCTTTTTTAGGTAGGTTATCACCCCTGGTAGCCTACTTCTGCACATGTCATACTTTTTTGTTTTTGGTTATTTTTGTTTTTGGTTAGTCTAGGCTATCATCCCTGGTGGCCTATTTCTGCGTACGGTACTTCAATTTTTAAATTTTCAGTTAGGCTATCACCGCTGGTGGCCTATTTCTGCGTACTGTACCGGTATTTCATAATTTTTGTTTTCGGTTATTTTTGTTTTCGGTTAGTCTAGGCTATCATCCCTGGTGGCCTATTTCTGCGTACTTCAATTTTTAAATTTTCAGTTAGGCTATCACCGCTGGTGGCCTATTTCTGCGTACAGGTATTTCATCATTTTTGTTTTCGGTTATTTTTGTTTTCGGTTAGTCTAGGCTATCATCCCTGGTGGCCTATTTCTGCGTACTTCAATTTTTAAATTTTCAGTTAGGCTATCATCGCTGGTGGCCTATTTATGCGTACCGGTATTTCATAATTTTGGTTTTCGGTTAGGATAGGCTATAACCCCTGGTGGCCTATTTCTGTTTAAATAAACATTAAATTGTTTTCGGTTCGGCTATCACTGCGTATTCAAATTTAATTTTGTTTTGTTTTAATTTTCGGGTAGGCTATCACCGCTGATAACCTATTTGTGTGTATTTCAAATTTTTGTTTTCGGTTAGGCCTATTTAAGTAAGTGAAGCGACCTGAAGGGAGTGAAGTGTTTTTAAAGTGAGTTTAGTGTTTTTAAAGTGAGTTAAGTGTTTTTAAGTGAGTGAAGTGATCTGAAGAAAGTGATCGTCACCATGCCTCGTGCCTGTACGAACTGCGCCGGTAGGTTTGGTGCTTCCATGTTTGCTCCTGCCGATCCACAAGTCTGCCGACTCTGCCAGCGACGAGAGGATTTGACAGCAAAATTGGATGAAGCCCACAACAAGATCAACGCCCTCACCAGGAAGCTTGAATCACTCCAAGAGTTTGTTACACTCAACGTTGGAGTATCACTAACTCCAATTGTTTCAACTCCAGCATCCACCACCGCCCCAACGTCATCTGCCAACAATCCAACACCTGCAGTAGACACTGCAGCAGATGCTTCTGACGAACCTGAGCCGACATCAAACCAGGACAGCCGCCCTGTTCACCTTAGTCTCTCCCCCTCTCCTCGTGCAAGAAGCCTGCTAGCACGAACAGTACCAACCCCTCGCCCCCGTTCTAACCACTCCTTTCCCCGACCTGTACGTAGAGTCCCGCCACCACAGGTTTCCGGATTTACACCAGTGAGGAACGGTGCACGGCCAACGCAGAAAAGGTCTCATCTACCAGTCACAATGTCAAACAGATTTGAGATATTGGTAGAGATGGAAGACGAACCAGAAGAGACCAGGCTCGTTGGGGATTCCATCCTACGAGGACAGGTCGAAGAGTTCTGCGACAGAGTCGCAAATCAACGAAAAAGATTTTGCATCCCAGGAGCTGGACTGGACAACATTGTGGAAGCCTTCGAAGATACCACAAAGAATGCAAATGAAAATACCCTTTTTGTCATCCATGCTGGTTCAAATGACGTCATGCGCACCAGATCCGAAGAGTTGATGGAGAAATATCGCAAGATGATCCAGCACTACAAAAACAAGTCGAGGAATATCATCATCTCAGGCATTCTCCCCAAGATCGACGCACCTGACAAATTCTACGACAAGGCCTTCAGCACAAATAGCCGACTAAAATATTTGTGTCTGAGGGAAAAAGTTGAATTCATCAACCTCTGGGACAACTTCTACAACCAGCCTACTCTGTTCCGCAAGGATGGCACTCATCTAAACCCTGTGGGTTCAGCACGCATGGGTCGTCTCCTACACGAAGCAGTCCGCAGCCATGGATCAAAATACGCCATCCGAGAAGAAGCAGCAGTGACATAAATCATCCAACACCAAGAAAAAAACAGAGGCAACCGAGGACCACCAGCGATAAGGACCGAAGACAGCGAGGACCGAGGACAGCCATGAACATAAATGTAGATCCGACAAGAACCAAAAATATTATTAAAGAGCGTTCCGTGAGTTCTAAAATAACAAATTTAAAGGTTTTCTATGCAAACGCTCGTAGCATACGCAATACATTTTCAGATTTAGAGGAGCTAGTGTTTACAGAAAATTATGATGTGATTGGCATAACAGAATCTTGGCTCAATACAGAAGATAGAGACTTTTTAGCAGAGTATTCACTTCCCGGTTATGTAATGTTTGAGAAAAGCCGAATAAATCGAAATGGAGGTGGCGTTTTACTTTATATCAAAGAAAGTCTTAACCCTACCCTCTTGTCAAAACCTCAAATTGTGAATGTCGACGCATCCTTTGTGCTAATAAAGAATAATAAAGGTACAAAAATAATACTTGTATTAATATACAGACCTCCAGCTCAATCAGTGCAAACTGACCGAAAAATTTACGAACAAATTGCAGATGTAAGTAACTCACAAGATACCGTAATTTTTGGCGACTTTAATTTACCTGTGACCAAGTGGGGTGATACTCTTACTTCACACTCCGGACATGACTTGTATACGAACTTGCAAGAGAGTTCGCTTTATCAATTTGTTCGAACGCCGACCCGTGGTAATAACGTTCTTGACATTGTACTTGCAACAAAAGAAGAATTAATAGAGAATTTGAATGTTGGTGATGAATTCAGTAACAGCGACCATCGTACGATAACTTTCACTTTAAAGTTTACTAGTAACGAACCAAATAGTAGCATCGAAAAAGTCCCTAATTTCAAGAAAGCAAACTTCCATAAACTTAGAGCAATGTTTAACACCTTACGAGCGGCCTATGCGGTTTATTTATGTGTACCGCACAGCGGGGTGTTTTTAGCCAAAATAGGGCTGTTTACGTGATCATTTTCATGCCTAAATAAGACCCAGAACGTAAAACAAGTACCTATCCCTGAAAGGGCATAAACAGAGCTTTCGAATGACACCATAACGATCCTTGTATGATGGATAGTTTTCTTGCAATAACCGTGCAACGCGAGTGCAAAAAGCAGTAATTGAGAGGGAGGAGGGAGCTGAGATTTGTGTCAGGCCACATTACGTGCTGAAATTGCCACTCGAGTTATGTCGAGCGCCGCCACATAGTCCAGCTTTATTTAACTCGACTTATGTTGCTCGCCGCTAATAAAGGGTTAAAGAAACTGACTGGAGCTTTTTAATTCACAATAACGACATAAATACATCTTGGAAGTTATTCGAAGCCACTTACCTAAAAGCAGTGCAAGACTGCATACCATCGAAAATACGGCGTCCAGGCCATAATAATAAGCCCAAATGGTGGAATAAAGATATTTCACACTGCCTGCTTGCTAAAAAATTTGCTAATGATAGATTAAAATCCTCACAAAATGACGAAGAACGGCTGAAATTTGTAGAGCTACGACGCAAAGCCAAAAAGTTAATTAAGCAAAGTAAAAAGACCCTAGAGTTACATATTGCGAATCAAAGTAAAACAAACCCGAAAGAATTCTATAGTTATATCAGAGAGAAAAAAGTAGTTACTTCAACTGTTGGACCGTTAGTCGATGAAAATGGAGAATACACCAAAGACGAAGAACAAATGAGTAATGCCCTCAATACCTTCTTTGCATCAGTTTTTACAACAGAAGACCTCAGTGATATCCCTACACCATCGCCGATTCAGATTGATAATTCAGATGTTCTAAGCAATATCACCGTTACAGAGAGAGAAGTATTGAATTGTTTAGATAAACTCAAGGTAAATAAAACGCCTGGACCTGATACAATCTCGCCTAGAGTTCTAAAGGAAGCTAAGGATGAGCTCTCTAAACCACTGACATTACTATTCAATAAATCCTTGCAGTCTGGAACTATGCCCGATCAGTGGAAGCTAGCCAACGTAACACCGATATTCAAAAAAGGCAGCAAATCCCTACCCAGTAACTATCGTCCAATTAGCTTAACCTCAGTTGTATGTAAAATGCTAGAAACGGTCATACGAGACAGACTCGTAAATCACTTAGAGGAAAATAACATACTTAAAGATACTCAACACGGCTTTCGTAAAAAACGTTCCTGTTTAACAAACCTCTTAGACTTCTTCCACGATATCCTCAACCTCTACGATGAGAGTAAAGCTGTAGATATTATATACCTTGATTTTCAAAAGGCCTTTGACAAAGTTCCCCACAAACGTTTACTGCTAAAACTAAAAGCGCATGGAATACAAGACGGTGTGTTGAAATGGATAGAAAATTGGCTCAGCGACAGAAAGCAAAGAGTAGTCATAAACGGTAAGGCATCAAAATGGACCAATGTAAGTAGCGGGGTACCCCAGGGATCGGTACTAGGACCAATTCTCTTTCTAATTTACATCAACGACATAGATGAGGGTCTCACCTGTACAATCTCAAAATTTGCTGACGATACAAAAATTGCAAATAGCGTACTCTCAAAAGAACAAGTTGACGATATGCAACACAATCTAGATAAATTGTCATGTTGGGCCCAAATTTGGCAAATGAGTTTCAATGCGGAGAAATGTAAAGTACTACATATCGGATACCTAAATGAGAAAGCAAACTATTCGATGAATGGCACTCAGCTTAAGAATGTAAACAGAGAAACCGATCTGGGAGTAACAATATCGAGTAACCTAAAACCGAGTCAACAATGTTCAGAAGTTGTTAAGAAGGCAAACAAAATAATTGGCTTTATAGGCAGGTCATTTGAGCATAAATCTAAAGAAGTTATCCTAACCCTTTACAATTCCTTAGTCCGCCCTCTTCTGGAATACTGCGTTCAATCCTGGTGCCCTTATTACCAAAAAGATATAAACAAGCTAGAACGAGTTCAACGTAGAGTTACCAAAATGATACCTAGCCTAAAGAACAAACCATACAAAGAGCGTCTTAGAGAATTAAATCTATTTCCTTTAACCCAGCGCAGATTAAGAGGTGACTTAATTCAAGTGTTCAAAATCATCAAAGGAATCGACAATATGAACTGTAGTAAGTACTTCACTATCGACCAATCTAATTACACGCGGGGAAACGGTTGCAAAATTATTGGTAAATCTTTTAACTCGCACGAATCTAAGAATTTCTTCTTCAATCGAGTTGTCAACTTGTGGAATGGGCTTCCCCGAAACGTTATAGACTGCATCACCGTTGATTCATTTAAACTCCGCCTAGACAAATATCTCGCATCAAACCCGCGACTGACTGCGTTTGTAAATTAATAACTTTATTTTATCCCCCCCTCAGTTACTAACCCATCTGTCCCCTACTAACTTCCTAATTCTGCCACGGACATTAGTTCCAGGGCAGTAATTCCCTTTCCAATGTTCCCTTACCCACACTAAACCACTGTTTGGACACTTGATCCTCAGTGTTTTGGAGGACAAGCAACCTAGAAGGGTCACTAGATATGTTGTTGCTTGATTTCCTTTGTACTCCTTTGTACTCCTTTGTACTACTATGAGAAGCTTTCTGTTAGATATGAAGAACTTAGTCAAGGGTCTTATATCTTGGGGGAGGTGTGACGCTTCTGCATAGTAGCCACGTGCGGGCATGCGCGAGTGTCGGCTGCCCAGCCGTTTAGAAACCGGCTGGCGGCAGCCGGCCGGCAGGCTTTTCCTTAGTATATATCCTACGACAGCGTAACTAATGTCTGGGATATTCTTATGTTGTTTCATAGCTTGTAGCTGCCCTTATTCTTAACCAACGCATCTTAGTATATTTTATTCTCGATAGTTGATTGTTTTATTATAATATATAAGATGTAAGTTTAGTGAGGGCGGGAGGAGACATGCGGGAGAGAGAGACCGGCTTGGGACGTTGCTTCGCTTGCCAGCTTGGGACGAGCCTGAAGCGTTGCCATATGCATTTGATTGCAACGTTAGGCTTAGTTTCGACTCACGCACGGGGTAGAGGATTTTGACCTGGCAACAGTGTTGAGTGTTGTCAAGCCTGGGATGTATTTTGTATGCCTAGGGTGGGGCCCAGTCAGATTCAAGACTCAGAGCTCACCTCACTGTCGTACCCTTCGGACCCCCTTTATATCTATCCCTCTCAATCCCACTTAGAAACTTTCTCTCTTACTTTGTATACCTTCCTTCCACTACTTCACCAATCTATTTAATTATCCTATCCTCTTGATAGACCTTATATCTATTATTGTATTAACGACGAGCTCTCAGATAATTAGATAGGATTTTGGGCTTTATGCAGAGATGTAATTGTTAATGAGACCTAGGAAGCTTTTTTGTTGTCTCATATTTGGTGGTTTCATGCTTGCTAGTGTGTTCTTGTGGCAGGTTAGCAGGGGCTAGACCGGAGGGGAGGCTTTTTGCGATCCTTTAAGTAAAGTCTGCTGGTGCGAGTCCTGTGGACCCGCACAACTTTACTAGGATACCCGTGGGAGTCTGGGGGCATTTTCTTGTCTGTGTCCCTGTGTGTCTAGTGTTGTGTTGTGTGAGGGCCCTTGCCTAGTCCACTCAGCACTGCGCTGGCACGTCTTGCTTTTGTTTTAGGGTCGCCAGGAGAGAGTCAGATACTTGGGATCTGAGTCTCTCAAGAGAGCACCCTTTCAATTAGAGTAATTTGGCGCACAGACCTGGGAACGTCCCTAGGCTAGAGCAGGTGGCTCCGCTCGGGTATCCGAAGCCTATATCCTTCTGGCTAGACCTCTGCCACCAGGCAGATTAACAGCTAGGGGTTTATTATCTATGTATGCTTGTTATTGTGCCACAGTTTACCGTTTTTGTGAGCATTGTGAGTCAGGGTGTGGCTTAGAGACTCTGTCCGAGCAGGCTTGCCTGACTAAGCGTGAGAAGCACACCTGTATGTGGTTATGTTGCGAGTTGCTGCCTTTATTTAATTATACCTATGCCATTATACACTGTAGGTCCTATCACTCAGTTGTATGTAAAATGCTAGAAACAGTCATACGAGACCGACTCGTAAATCACTTAGAGGAAAATAACATACTTAAAGATACTCAACACGGCTTTCGTAAAAAACGTTCCTGTTTAACAAACCTCTTAGACTTCTTCCACGATATCCTCAACCTCTACGATGAGAGTAAAGCTGTAGATATTATATACCTTGATTTTCAAAAGGCCTTTGACAAAGTTCCCCACAAACGTTTACTGATAAAACTAAAAGCGCATGGAATACAAGACGGTGTGTTGAAATGGATAGAAAATTGGCTCAGCGACAGAAAGCAAAGAGTAGTCATAAACGGTAAGGCATCTAAATGGACCAATGTAAGTAGCGGGGTACCCCAGGGATCGGTACTAGGACCAATTCTCTTTCTAATTTACATCAACGACATAGATGAGGGTCTCACCTGTACAATCTCAAAATTTGCTGACGATACAAAAATTGCAAATAGCGTACTCTCAAAAGAACAAGTTGACGATATGCAACACAATCTAGATAAATTGTCATGTTGGGCCCAAATTTGGCAAATGAGTTTCAATGCGGATAAATGTAAAGTACTACATATCGGATACCTAAATGAGAAAGCAAACTATTCGATGAATGGCACTCAGCTTAAGAATGTAAACAGAGAAACCGATCTGGGAGTAACAATATCGAGTAACCTAAAACCGAGTCAACAATGTTCAGAAGTTGTTAAGAAGGCAAACAAAATAATTGGCTTTATAGGCAGGTCATTTGAGCATAAATCCAAAGAAGTTATCCTAACCCTTTACAATTCCTTAGTCCGCCCTCTTCTGGAATACTGCGTTCAATCCTGGTGCCCTTATTACCAAAAAGATATAAACAAGCTAGAACGAGTTCAACGTAGAGTTACCAAAATGATACCTAGCCTAAAGAACAAACCATACGAAGAGCGTCTTAGAGAATTAAATCTATTTCCTTTAACCCAGCGCAGATTAAGAGGTGACTTAATTCAAGTGTTCAAAATCACCAAAGGCATCGACAATATGAACTCTAGTAAGTACTTCACTATCGACCAATCTAATTACACGCGGGGAAACGGTTGCAAAATTATTGGTAAATCTTTTAACTCACACGAATCTAAGAATTTCTTCTTCAATCGAGTTGTCAACTTGTGGAATGGGCTTCCCCGAAACGTTATAGACTGCATCACCGTTGATTCATTTAAACTCCGCCTAGACAAATATCTCGCATCAAACCCGCGACTGACTGCGTTTGTAAATGAATAACTTTATTTTATCCCCCCCTCAGTTACTAACCCATCTGTCCCCTACTAACTTCCTAATCCTGCCACGGACATTAGTTCCAGGGCAGTAATTCCCTTTCCAATGTTCCCTTACCCACTCTAACCCACTGTTTGGACACTTGATCCTCAGTGTTTTGGAGGACAAGCAACCTAGAAGGGTCACTAGATTTGTTGTTGCTTGATTTCCTTTGTACTCCTTTGTACTAGTATTTATTCCTGCTTATGAGTAAAGAGTTCTCTAAATCCGTAACGTACTTTCTTTGCTAAGCATCAGATCCTACAGTAGCCGCATGCAGTTTAGAAACCTGCATCTTGTCTACCTGTACGATGTTTTGAGGACTGTTTGCTTTCACCTTCTTTCACGCAGGGGTGATTAGTTGTATTAATTAACGTAACGTTAAATGTACTTTCTTCTAGTTTGTTATTAAATTGTTTCTGCATATTTAATTCCATTATCTATCTTTTCCTTGAAGCTTTAAGTCAACTTAATTGTGTGAGCTTTTATATAGCCTGCTTGACTATCAGCAGTCTATAGTGCGTGCACCCTGTAACCGAGTCATAGGATACCTCGTTGTCCAGGCAGGACTCTTGACGGTTTAGGGTGGTTTGTTGCCTGGGTTTATAGATAAGGGTTGGATCTAGCGTTTTCCGTTGTTGCTTGTTGCCGCATACCTAGTCCAATAGAAAGAGCCCAGTGTTTATATATCCCAGGACGTAACAATATATATATATATTTATGAGGTAGCAAATATTTTGTGACAAAAGCGTGATCAGGTAGTTAGGAACAAAAAATTACATATAACATATTATGGATAATATTGTACTTAGGTGATATATATATATATATTTATGAGGTAACAAATAGATAGTGACATAAAAGCGTTATCAGGTCAGGTCAGGTCAGATAGGGCGCGAGTCTAGGGCATTTTCAGGGGCGGCACTCAATAATTCTTGTACATATGGTAGTCCCTGAAGCAGTCACCCAAGCAGAGTGCAAGCTTGCACTCGTTGCACATGGAGGTGACTTTTCGAGGCACTTTGGGTCTCCTGGTGGTGTTGCTGCAAATGTGACATTTCATCTGCTTGTAACGAGAGCCAATTGCCTGCGTGTGGACTGCATAGTGCCTGTGGACCGCCACCTGGATGCGGTCAGGGACGTGATCACACCGCCATGCCACATTCTTCAGAGTGGGGGTGCCATACTTTTCCAGGAGTTAGTACGAGACGTTGTACACGAACTTCCGGAACTTTAGTTTCATGTTTGGAGCCATGTCTTTTTTGACAAGCCACAGGTTTTACGCATTGAGCATCGTGATGTCGGCTAGGTGGAGGAAGAGCTTGTGATACCCTTTCACAGTCTTCTTCAGACACTCAACACCTTCAAGTTGACAATCTGACTTGTCCACCAGGCGCATGTATTTTGTGTAGTCCACTGCCATGTTGGGTTTTTCGATGGTTTTCTTGGTGCGGAAGTGGACTTTACCAGAGTCGTCCTGGGCACCTGTGTGGACTGTCGAAAGCATATGAACGTCACGTTTGTCCTTCCACTTCAGAGCCATCACTTTCCCGGACTTCTCCATCATCTTGTACTTGCCGGCTCCCTTTCGTCACCTTCGTCGTAACCTCCTGTCGCGGTGTTCTTGTGCCAATTCATCTTCAGAATGTGTGTCACTGGAGGAGGGATTCGGAAGTGGAGTGATGTGACCGACGAACTTTGGCATGGACTTTCTTGTCTTTCTGACAGTCCCACATTACCCCGTTTGGTTGTCATGAAGAAACTGGCATAGAGCAGGAGAAGTATATCAATTGTCGGTGTACAATACGTGTCCCTTGCCCATGTAAGGTGCCATCATTTTCTTTACGATGGCCCCTGACATGCCCATGGGGTCATTGGCACCGAGTCTTGGCACGTCTAATAATTATAATAATAATAATAATAAACGGTTTATTAAAGAATGGCAGCCTCATGAGCTGAAAATACACATTTTACAATTTAGTGGATGAACATGAGATGTACAGATATGAGGATGGTAAGTTTAGTTTACAAACAAAATAAATAAATACAATAATGATGCATGTGCAGAATACAAATTATCATAAAATAACCATGAGAGTAAGTGATATACAGTACATATACACATTTATTTACTTACTCATATACAGAACATATGTATATACACGTACGTGCGCACATACATATACATACATATATAGGAACATAAGAACATGCAGTAAGTGTGCACATGTCCGTATACACAAACGCTCACGTATGCACACAAACATACATACATACAGAAACTGTTTTGGTATGGTCAGGGTAAAGAGGGTGCAGGTACTACAATGGGAGGTTAATCCTCGGTAGTGTAGGTGTGTGTGTGTGTGTGTGTGTGTGTGTGTGTGACAGAAGGCGAAATATGGAAGAGCTGGGCGTTCTATTGTTAAGGGTGGAAATACATGGATGAAGATACGCGAACACTTAATAATAGATAATTATGCATAGATTTATAATCAGAAGTTGCGCTAGTGAGCAATATGTTCTCGCTCATATGTACGTATATTTACATACATATGTGCATATGACCATATAAATACACGTACAGTACATATATATATTATATACCTTATATTCTCAACCGGGCTCGAACCATTGACAGCACATACACACAGACATACATATACATAAATATATGCACATTACATGCATATATGCTCTTATATGCTTCCTGATACTCTCAGCCGGGCTCGAACCACAAACAGTATACATTATAGACACATATATATATACATAAATAACGCATACATACATACACATATACGCACACATACATACACATATACTGCACATACATAGATGCATATATACACATATACATAAACAAACTCAAGCAAATACATACATAATTATATTCTATTACACACACGCACACACACTTATTCATATATTATTAAAGGTGGGCGCGTCTATGTCAGTTCCTGTGTATACAATCATGTCAAGCAATATACCGGTCTCACAGTCGCACAACAGGAAGAGCTTGATTCCAAACCTGTGCCTTTTCAAGGGGATATATTGTTTGAACACAAGACGACCTTTGAAGAGCACGAGAATCTCATCAATCACCAAGTTGTTGAAGGGGTAAAAATATTTCTTGTATCTCGCCAGCAACATGGTGAACACCTCCCGAACTTTCCATATTCTGTCAATCCTGTTAGGATTTTCATTGTCTGCAAAGTGCATAAATCTAAGCAGCAACAAAAATCTGTCACGAGGCATGAACTTATTGAAAGTTGGGGTGCCGGGTCGTGTTTCCAATAATGTTGAAGCACATGTTTCTTGCAAAGAGGCATGAGCATCAATAAGGCAAAGAACGCCATGAATTAATTTACGGTCGTATCTACCCAGGTTTTTATTCTCGCTCTTGGAGAAATGACGTCCATTCTGTTATACACCCACCTGTAGTAGGCGTTGGTTTGGGCAACTATGTACGACATTAGCTGCACGTCGAAGAAGGCGAGGAAGAAATCCATCTCGTTCGAGTTGTCATCACAGGGCCAGTCAGCAGTTGTACCTGACCTACCAGCATCAAACTGGTGCAAATCAGGCACAAAATCGGCCCCGTCAGACCACACAAACGTATGGATATTGGCGTCGGGGATTGAAATGTCATCTGCGTCTTCGCCACCATCAGACAAATCACTATCATGGTCACGGTATAGCGCATCCTCGTCACCCTCGTCGTCACTTGAATGCCCCTCCTCATTGTCGTCACTTTGCTTGGATTCACTTTCAGTATCCACCCCCCCAGACTCCCGTGTAGCGGTGTCGTCGTCGTAGTATAAATCCTGGTCATCCTGGGAATCAGGAAACAGCAGGGCATCGTACTTCGACGGAGTAAGGTGCTTTGTCCGTCTCGATCGGGCAGGTGTCCTGTAGGCAGAGACAGAAGGGCTTGCAGAAGGGTCGGCGTCGGCAGGGCCAGCAGTGGTGGGTGGGGCAGAGGTAGAGGCCCTAGACACAGGCAATATTATTGTTGTCCCTGTCCCTGTTGTCGCCTTGCCCTTCGTCCCTTTCTTCCCTTTGGCAGGGGCAACGTCGGCAGGGCCAGCAGGGGCGGCGTTGGCAGGGCCAGCAGAGGTCCTGGATGGCAATATTATGGTTGTCCCTGTCGCCAGGGCCGACAGGGGTGGCGTCGGCAGGGCCGGCAGGGATGGCGTCGGCAGGGCCAGCAGGGGCGGCGTCGGCAGGGCCAGCAGGGGCGGCGTCGGCAGGGCCAGCAGAGGTCCTGGATGGCAATATTATGGTTGTCCCTGTCACTGTTGTTGCCTTGCCCTTCGTCACTTTCTTCCGTTTGGCAGGGGCAGTGGCAGGGGCGGTGTCGGCAGGGCCGGCAAGGGCGGCATCGGCAGGGCCAGCAGAGGTCCTGGAAGACAATACTATGGTGGTCCCTGTCGCCTTTGTCGCCTTGCCCTTTGTCCCTTTCTTACCTATGTTACTAACCTATTTGTCCCCTACTAACATCTCCTAACCCTTCCACGGACACAAGTCCCAGAACAGTAAATACCTTCCCTATTTTTCCAATAGGGAATTCTGAACCACTGTTAGACGCAGTGATTTAGAGTGCAAGCAACCTCGAGGGGTCGCCAAACCTGGTGTTGCTTTATTTCCTTTGTACTCCTTTGTACTACTGTGCACTTCTTTGTACTTATCCTATCTCATATATATTATATTCCGTCTTCCTCATTTACAATAATTATTCCTGATTACATATTCCTTCTTCTCAATTAATTATTTTTAGTTATTATTTTCAATTTGACTTTCCTTGACCAACGTCTTCTCCTTCGCATATTTTCCCTCATTTTCACTTCTTAATTTTCCATTGGCTCGTCTTTCATAAATTCCTTTATCTCTGTGTTGTTCATTACTTCCAATTGTTTCTTACTCCTCCTCAAAGTTTTAATTTAGTATCCTTCCACTTTCTGCTTATTGTCTCGCCTTTGTTCTGCTCACGTTTCTATAATAATATGTTCGCCTATGCATTCCTTATCGTTATATTTCTTGTATCGAATATTATATTCTTAAGTAATTTAGATATTTTTAATTTATATTTGTTCTGTTCTTGTTCTTGCCTTCTTCTCTGTTACCTTTGTCTTTTACTCTTGTGCTCTCTTCTTCCAATTCAACCGTCATCTTTAAATGTTGTAACTTCTTTCTGATATATTTATATATATATATATATATATATATATATATATATGGAAGGTGGCGCAGTTTTCGATTACTCACCTGCCAGACATTGACAACAGTGCCTCTTGATATATTTGTAAAGATAAGGGTAATCTGCATGAATCATTTATTGGATAATTTAATATAACAAACAATATCTTCGCAATCATTGCATACATTGCATTTTGTATTACCTAATAAATGCATATTATATACTAGAAGATAATTTTATATAAAATTATGATACAAATAAACTTATATGAACAAAGATGAGTATAAGACAGGATACGCACAGTAATAGTTTATTTACTTCTCAAATTTAGGCGGCTTTTCAATTATTTTCCGAAATCTTTCACAGTTGAAAACACTTGCACGAAGTAGATACATATATCCAGAAGACGTTTTTGTTTATTTTTTTTATATTACGATATATCGACCTTTTAATAACGCCTAATCAGATAGTGTGTGATATAATCTATAATTAGCACACAATGCACTATCAGAGTAGGCTATATGATAAGGTCAATATATCGGAAAATAAGACACTTACAACAATTATAAAAACACCATTGTTTTTTGGACATATTTATCTACATGCACATCTTTTCAACTTTGGAAGATTTCGGAAAATAATCGAAAACCAGTCTAAATTCAATAAATGAATTAACTATTACTGTGTATATATCGTCTTATACTCATCAATATTCATACAAGTTATTTGTAATATAATTCCAAGAAGATAAATAACTTCTATCTATGCTGAATTTAATTATTTAATATAACAGGTAATGTATGCAATAGTTGTGAAGATACTGTTGGTTATAATAAAATATCCATCAACCCATTGACTGCAGGAGACATTCCGGAACACCATGGCAATTTATAGCAATTTACAGGCTTTTAAAGCCTGTGGAGACAAGTGCGAGTGACCAGGAGCGCCTCAGGCTCCCGTCCGCTATCCAGCCAGGCGACCAAGGCCAGACATAGCAGCGCTCCCAAAGGCAAAATTGTAGCGCGACATTAGAGATATTCGTTCAGTATTAGCGAATGTCTATAATAACACTGCAGATGAATCGCGCGAGCAACGAAGCTCGTTCTGGTGTCATTTTGAAGCTATTTTCTTCTAGTTTTTGGCTGAATACATTTAATTTCATTCAAACACTTGCTCCATTATTAAGGAGTGCCTGAATGAGCCCTAATATAGCGGAGATATGCCCGCAGCATAAGTGTTAAGCGGTTCACGCAAACTACCGCATAGCAATACAAATATATCGAGAGGAAGCGTTGCCAATGTCTGGCAAGTGGGTATCCGAATCCTGCGCAACCCTGTATATATACAGTATATATAATTATATATATATATATACATACTGTATATACAGTATATATATATTTGTATGTTTTCTATGTGAGTGAGGGAGACAAAGGGCAGAACTGCCTGTGGTGAGTGTCTCCCTCAAAGTTGAAAGTGTGACAAGGCAAAAATCAAGGAATGTTCAAGCCATAATGTCTGGACACACAGAGTTTGAAACAATTTAAGTCATATAATGAGGGAAAGATGGATTCAGGAGAGAGTTCTAGAGCTCAGCTATTGAATAGAAGAAAGATTGGGAGTATTGTGTCACTCTTGAGTTAAAGAGTTGTACAGAGTAGGGTGGGATTGTGTTGCAAGATGGGTACTACGTACCCTACCTAGAGGAGGTGGTATACACTGAAAGAGCACTGAAGATTATTGTAGTAGCGGTAGAATAGCGAGAGAAATGCAACATTTCGGTGAAGAGAGAGAGATTGCAGAGAGTCGGTGAGTGGACGGGAGTTAATGATACAAAAGACTTTCCTTTTGACTTTGTCTAGAAGTGGCGTGTGAGAGGAACTTTCCCACATAGGTGAACAATACTCAATACAAGGACGCACTGTGCCCCTGTACAGAGCAAGAAGCTGTGGGGTAAACAACCCCTTGAGGCAGTTGAGCACACCCAGCTTCTGGGAGACTGCCTTAGCAAGAGTGGTGATATGGTCCTTCCACGAGAGACCAGAAGAAAATGAGACACAGAAAATATGAAGATGAAGGGTTGATTTTTGTATTGCTTTGTATTGTTTTGTATTGTTTGTATTAGGAGTTAATGGCAGCTAGATAGATAGAGAAATTGGGTTTGGAAGCATTAAAGGTAAAAAGGTTTTCTCTGTCCCAAGATGAAATTCCTCCAATAGTACTTAAGAATTGCTCCTTGGTGCTCGCTCCTGTATTGGCAAAAAATTTCCGTCTGTGTACTCATACCTCATGCTTCCCAGTACCCTGGAAAGAAGCAAACATCCATCCAGTTCCTAAAAAAGGTGCCTCTTCAGATCCATCAAACTACAGACCAATAGCTATAACTTCCACTCTTGGTAAAGTCTTTGAAATTATATTAAATAATCACATAATTAAGCATCTTGAGAATAATAAATTAATCAGTGATAGGCAATATGGTTTTAGACGATGTCGATCAACTGCATACATGCTTTGCCTTCTTACGCATCAAATCAACCAAGCTACAGACCAACATGGTGAAACACATACAATAGCAGTGGATATATCAAAGGCATTTGATAGAGTCTGGCATCAATCCTTATTGTCGAAGATGTCACACTACGGCCTTGCATCATTAGTTCCACTAATTTCTTCTTATCTTCATAACAGAAAAATACGTGTAATGGTAGATGGCCTTTATTCTCAATTTCACTCAATAAATGCTGGTGTTCCCCAGGGATCAGTTTTGGCCCCAATTCTGTTCCTCATTCATATCAATGATCTCATATCTACCACTCATAATCCAATACATTCCTACGCAGATGACTCAACACTCCACAGTTCCTTCACATTTACCAATTCTTTCACCCAACCCGATCTTATAAATTCAAAAATAAACACTGCAATTTCTCTGAACCAGGACCTTTCTAGAATTAATGGATGGGGACAAAAGAATCTAGTTTCCTTTAATGCACAGAAAACCAAATTCATTCAATTTTCTAACCGACAGAATCTCACTGACTCCCATATATTTTTTAATGATGTAAATATTCCCACTTCCCCTAGTATTGACATTCTTGGTGTAACATTAACTACTAACTTGAGCTGGACACATTATGTTAGAAGCATTGCTAAGAATGCCTCTACAAAACTGGGACTCCTGTACAGAGTTCGAGAATTCTTCACTGGCGAGCAGTTGGCCGTGATATATAAAAGTCATGTGCGTTCTCAGATGGATTACTGTTCACCTCTGTGGGGTGGAAGTGGAGTGGTTGCATTGAGGCAGTTGGACAAAATTCAAAATAAAGCTATTAGATTAATCAATAACCCTGCAATCACACAGGACCTTCCTACATTATCCATACAAAGAAACGTTGCATCCCTTGCATTATTCTACAGATATTTTCACAGCAATTGTTCCGAGGAACTTGCTTCAATTGTGCCGCCTCTCCACATCTTTCCCCGTAGAACTAGGGCAGCTGAGAGTGCCCATGAATTTACACTTTCTCCTCCACAATGCAGAACTTCTGCTTATCAGAATTCATTTATCCCCAGAGCTACTACTCTTTGGAATTCACTTCCCTCGAATTGCTTTCCACAAACTTACAATCTATAAATGTTTAAATCCAGTTGTTACAAACATTTTATGAATGGAGGATGCCTTTAGGCACATGGACCTTTTTGTTTTATCTGTGTTTTTCCTTCCTCCGTTCATTGTCTCTTAAAAACAAAAATAAAAAATAAATAAATTGGAAATGGTAGTTACATCAGTGTTGTATGGCTTTATTACATTTGTTTTTGAGGGATTGCTTGCTGGGACTTTAGGGGAAACTAATTGAATAGTGTAACGTAGAGTTGTCTGCATATGAATGGATAGGACTGGAGGTACAGTTGAGAAGATCATTTATGAAAATTAGAAAGAGAATTGGAGATAGGACAGAACCCTGACAAACACTGGAGTTCATAGGATGAGTAAATTATCGATGACTTTTTTTTTTTTTTTTTTTTTTAATGAGACAATGAACGGAGGAAGGAAAAACACAGATAAAACAAAAAGGTCCATGTACCTAAAGGCATCCTCCATTCATAAAATGTTTGTAACAACTGGATTTAAACAATTGTAAATTGTAAGTTTGTGGAAAGCAATTCGAGGGAAGTGAATTCCAAAGAGTAGTAGCTCTGGGGATAAATTAATTCTGATAAGCAGAAGTTCTGCATTGTGGAGGAGAAAGTGCAAATTCATGGGCGCTCTCAGCTGCCCTAGTTCTACGGGGAAAGATGTGGAGAGGAGGCACAATTGAAGCAAGTTCCTCGGAACAATTGCTGTGAAAATATCTGTAGAATAATGCAAGGGATGCAACGTTTCTTCGTATGGATAATGTAGGAAGGTCCTGTGTGATTGCAGGGTTATTGATTAATCTAATAGCTTTATTTTGAATTTTGTCCAACTGCCTCAATGCAACCACTCCACTTCCACCCCACAGAGGTGAACAGTAACCCATGACTGTCCACAACTGCAGTTATGGAACGGCCAGAAAAGAAATTAGAGACAAAGGCACAGATGGAGGGATAGACACCGAAGGAAGATAGTTTAGAAATTAGATATATGTGTCAGGCCTTCAATATGGCTAGCACAATAGGAAAGGTCTCACCGAAGTCTCGAAAGAAGATCACCTGTAGAGCGGCCATTAAGGAACCCATACTGGCGATCTGAGAGTGATTATGCGAAGAATAATGCTTAGGAAATTTTTAAGTAGGATTAATTTTAAAAACTTTAGAAATACAAGAGATGAGAGCAATTGGACGATAGTTGGAGGGTTGAGAGCGGTCACCCTTCTTTGGGACAGGTTGAATGAGATTAAACTCCCAGCAAGACGGGAAGACGTTAGACGAGAGACAGAGATGGAAGAGTTTCCTTAGGCAGGCAGTCAGCACAGAAGCACAAATTTTTAGTACAACAGGAGTAGGCTACAACGTACGCCTTCTTAGTATTTAGCCCAGAGAGGGTAGAAAGTACATATTTAGAAGAGATTAGGATATTTGGCATAAGTAGAAGAGAGGGGGGTGGAGAGGGAGGAATAGCACCGGAATCATCCAAGGTGCAGTTTCTATTGAAAGTTTGAGTGAAGATTTCAGCTTTGTCAGAGGAAGAGGTGATGGTTGTGCCATCAGAGTGGAAAAGGGGAGGGAAAGACGAGGAAGAGAAATTGTTGGAGAAGTTTTTGGCTAGATTGGGATTGCATTTATGAATGGAGGATGCCTTTAGGCACATGGACCTTTTTGTTTTATCTGTGTTTTTCCTTCCTCCGTGCATTGTCTCTTAAAAAAAAATAAAAATAAAAAAAGATGCCAGAAAGCTTGGGAAGAACTAGATTTGGATAGTTCCGTGGATTTATTATTGATGAAATAATGTTTGGCGAGTCAAGACAGATTTGGCTTGATTCTGGGCAGAAACATAGGAAGAATGAGATTCTTCAACTTGAAGGTGTCGGTATATATATATATATATGCATATATATATATATTATATATATTATATATGCATATATATATATATTATATATATTATATATGCATAAATATATATATTATATATATATATATATATATATATATATATATATCTATATATAATTATATATATATATATTTATATATTATATATATGTACATATATATATATATATATGTATATATATAATATATATATTATATATATTATATATGCATATATATATATATTATATATATTATATATACATATATATATATAATGTTTATATATTTATTTATATATATATTTATTTATTCCTATATTTATTTATTATATTGTATTATTTGTTATATTTTGGCTTGTAAAAACTGCTTCATGTCCGGAGTGGACATTCTTCTTTATCTTGACATAATACACCTGGTCTCCTCTTTGCTTGACTAATATCTCTTCTCTCATTGTCCAATCGCATTATTCTCTAGTGTCAGTTCCATAGAGCGAATAATGATGTGCATCGTTCCACCGACCTTGTACACACTTGGTCCTGGATCAATAGCCTCTTCGCCCAAACTTGTCTATTTCAGCTTCTCCCATGCTTCTTCTTTTAGTTTCCTCGCTTAGGGTGACGGTGGGGGGTGGAGGGGGGATTTCAGTGAGATTACCGCACCTCCTAGTGTTGTTTAACCGCCATGATTTGTAGGTAATGCCTGTGCTATTGGCATCCTGTGGAGTATAGATAGCGAGCTCAGCTCACAACCGAAGGAGCCTGGGTTCAGTTCCCAGGCAAGATAAGCCAGATGGGCAAGTCTCTACACCTGATGCCTGTGTTCAGTCTTTCTTGCAGAAAACATGGTCAACTCCAAAAACAGTGCTATGAAGTAGGTATTATATTCATCAATGCTTGGGAATATTCCTTCATGAAAATGCACCTGTTTGCAGAATATGGGCGTCACCTAAATCAAGTAGTTACATTTCCTACTTGGTGCAGCTTAACTTGTTGCCGAAATAATATGTGACTAGTCTGGGGCGGTGAGGCAATTCAGAGTAAGACACACTAACAACCAAGCATATTCGTCACGAAGGTTCAATATATTATTACTACATTTTAATTTATGTTTTGTTTTAATGCTCACAGTAAACACAACACATCTGAAGAATTTGCTTGCACAAAAAAGGTAATATTGAATGCAGTCGAAACAACAAGCATTGTGGAGGTACATTGCTATATGTAATGTTTTCAATTGAGGGTTAAAATGATGGTATACTCTACCTAGTAATGTTATTTAGTGTTGTTGAATCCAACCTGCAAAACAAATAGTCTAGACAAATGTATCGTTCTGAACCACTTAATAAGATTTCGTTTTTCTATGTGGATGAGGGAGACAAATGGCAAAACTGCCTGTGACGAGTGCCTCCTCCAGAGTTGAAAAAGTGACTGGGCCAAAATCAAGGAATATTCGAGCCAAAATGTCAGGACACACGGAGTTTGAAGCAATTTAAGTCATAGGATGAGTGAAAGATGGATTCTGGATTCAGGAAGAGGGTTCCAGAGTTCAGCTGTTGAATAGAAGAAGGATTGGGAGTATCGTTTCACTCTTGGATTGGAGAGTTGCACAGAGTAGGGGTGGAATTGTGTTGCAAGACGGGTGCTACGTACCCTACGTTGATGAAGTGGTATACACTGAGAGAGCTCCAAGGAATACTGATTATTGTATTAGCGATAGAATAGCGAGATAGATGCAACATTGCGGTGAAAAGAGAGAGATTACAGATAATCGGTGGGTGAACGTGAGTTAATGAGACAAAAGGCTTTCTTTTCTACTTTATCTAGAAGTGCTGTGTGAGAGGATCCTTCCCACACATGTAAACAATATTCAATACATGGCCGCACTGTGCCCTTGTACAGAGCAAGAAGCTGTGCAGGGGTAAAAAAAACACTGAGGTGGTTGAGCAAACCCAGCTTCTAGGAAACCGTCTTTGCAAGAGTGGAAATATGGTCTTTCCAAGAGAGATCAGCAGAAAAAGAGCCACCGAGAATACTGAGAGAGGATGAAGGGTTGATCTTTGTATTGTTGAAGTATAAGGAATAGTCCTCTTGGAGTTCTTGACGGGTATATATATGGAGAAATTGGGTTTTGAAAGCATTGGAATCAACCAGATTTTGTTCTGCCCCAATTGGAAATGGTTGTTAGATCAGAAGATAGGTGTTCTATGGCTTCATCACGTGAGTGTTTGAGTGATTGTTTACTGGGCCGTTCTGGAAAACTAGTTGAATATTGTAAGGTAGAGTTATCAGCATATTAATGGATAGGACTGGAGGTATAGTTAAGAAGATAATTTATGAATAAAAGACAATTGGAGATAGGACAGAACCCTGAAGAACACCGGAGTTGATAGGATGAGGAAGTAAACGATGGCCGTCCTCAACCGTCCACAATGTGTTTTAAAATGTAACATAATTATTTCCACTGCAAGCTGTAACAGTTGTCTACTCCTTATTGATCGAATTTTAAAGGTTGAGTAAAAGGATCATTATCTACATGAGTGATTAACCTTATTTCGTTTTGGGGGGATGATCCGCGATGGGCCATGGGAAACAGAATGTTCAATGTATATAAATGCTTTTGAACTACACAATTACTCTAACAATGTTTAATTGCCTTCTTGCATTGTAATTATTAGTATAACTACTAGGGTAATTCAGGTTGCAATTATTTGTATAACTATTTTGATCACTATAATAGTAATTATTTTCTAGTACAACACTGCGCTGAATTAAATTCCAATAATTAATAATTAACCTGTTCAGTACTAGTGCCGTCCATTTAAATTTATTTGTTTCTGGCTATTAGACGACTTTATTCAGTTCAAAATGGGCCTCCAACAATTAACAAACTTCAAACTATATCAGTTATCCCATTTTACTACTAGAGATCCTTCTTAAACTGCACACAATCGTCGAAATATAGCTAGGATAATATTAAAAGACGTCGCCGTTACATATGGGGCTAACATGTACACAATATTCGATGTAACTGCCACTGTAATTAATATACAGTCGTCCCTCGCTACCCCTATCTTCGGTACATGATTTGTGTTTATCGCTACACGATTTTATACAGTTTAGAAGGGACCTCTTACATGCAATGAAGTATAATCTATATCGGTTAATATTTATATTCCTGGGGATCCTTTCTAAACTTAATAACATAGATTAATAATAGCCCAAAATAAGTAAACAGTGCGTCATGGTAGGACTATTCGGTAAAGAAAGGTTTTGATATAAGAACATAAGAACACAAGAAAATGGGAGTCCGCAAAAAGCCGATCGGCCCATACAAGGCAGATCCCTGTCACACCCAACCCCAATTACAAGGCCCAATTATGGGCCCAACTCACTAATACCTTGAGTACTGCCCCCACCAAAATGGTCAGGGATTAACACAAGATTACGGGGGTCTGCTGAACGACGATTGGCCCACACCTGGTAGATCCCCCTCACACCCAACCCCTCTCGTCCATATGCCTATATAATTTTATCTTAAAGCTCCCTATCGTTCTTGATCCCACTATGTCACTTGGTAGCCTATTCCACCCATCTACAACTCTGTTACCAAACCAATATTTGCCTATATCTTTTCTGAAACGAAATTTATCTAATTTGAAACCATTTGTACGAGTTCTTTCGCTATCACTGATCTTTAGTACATTTTTCATGTCCCCTTTATTAATCCCACTAACCCACTTGAACACCTCTATCATATCCCCTCTAACTCTGCGTCTCTCTAACGAATGTAAGCCTAATTTCTTCAACCTTTCTTCATACGGAAGATTTCTAATATTATGGATCATTTTTGTCATTCTACGTTGTACTCTCTCCAATGAATCTATGTCCATTCTGTAATAAGGTTCATATCTAGGAGTGTGAGTAACAGAACTGCTGATGTCTTAAAACTTTACTTGTCATTAGTGAGACCCCATATGGATTATGCTGTTCAATTTTGGTGTCCTTATTACAAAATGGACATAGATTCATTGGAGAGAGTACAACGAAGAATGACAACAAATATCCATAATATTAGAAATTTTCCGTATGAAGAAAGGTTGAAGAAATTAGGCTTACATTCGTTAGAGAGACGCAGAGTTAGAGGGAATATGATGGAGGTATTCAAGTGGGTTAGGGGGATTAATAAAGGGGACATGAAAAATGTACTAAAGCTCAGTGATAGCGAAAGAACTCGTACCAATGGTTTCAAATTAGATAAATTTCGTTTCAGAAAAGATATAGACAAATATTGGTTTGGTAACAGAGTTGTAGATGGGTGGAATAGGCTACCAAGTGATATAGTGGGATCAAGAACGATAGGGAGCTTTAAGATAAAATTAGATAGCCATATGGACGAGAGGGGTTGGGTGTGAGGGGTTTCTACCAGGTGTGGGCCAATCGGCGTTCAGCAGACCCCCGTAATCTTGTGTTAATCCCTGACCATTTTGGTGGGGGCAGTACTCATGGTATTAGTGAGTTGGGCCTATAATTGGGCCTTGTAATTGGGGTTGGGTGTGACAGGGATCTGCCTTGTATGGGACGATCGGCTTTTTGCAGACTCCCATTTTCTTATGTTCTTATGTTCATATAAAACATTCTATATATTTCTACCTAAAGGTAATGTCAATCATTACCAATGTGCCTTCATGATATGCCAGCATAGTTATGAAATTTTGCGTCCCTCTTTGTATTTGTGTTTGATGCAGCGCTGGGGGAATACAATGCTCTCAGCAGCTCTTTAATATTTACATAAAACTACGTAGCAAAGTGAAGTTGCACAAGGAACAATTTTGTCATCTGAGTATGCCGATTATATTATCTTGTGTTGTTTCCCCAGTTTTATAATAGCCACTTTAGGAATATGGGTTGTGATTCTTGGATAAATACACCGATATCATTCACACACATTGTTTATCCATAGCTGGATTTTGTAAGTAATTATATACGGTATATATATACAGTATATATATATATATATATATATATATATATATTTTTTTTTTTTAATTTAACTTTATTGAACTTAACCCATTAATTAAATAATTATATTAGTTTTTGTACCGGATATCGGCGGTATACATTATATGGTAATTATTGGCAAAATCTGTGATTGTATGATGACAACTGTTAGCCACAACTAGTTACTGGCTAGAAAAACGCCGGAGAAGAACTGTCCGTGTGATGCTGCTTTAACAACTATGTGGGTTGTAGAGTACAACAAACTAGTAACGACATGATTCCACGTATTTCTCCTATAATTTCGAGGCCTATCTGTTACGTTATAAAGTATTGTTTCCACTATTTTTGTTTTCACCAACAAAATTAGTCGTATTCTTACACCTAACAATTCATCTCGACTTTTCTTTCCCAATTAATCTAATCTCAAACTAAAGAATTACAAACAAAATTGTTTTAACAAAACCAGATTAAGGTCTAACATGACCTAAATATATTCACTAGCTTGTATGGTTTCTTTGGAAAGGTGAACATTCAGCCAACTTCAACGACTATGTGAATCAATAAGCCTAATTATATAGTAATTGCAGTATGTCAAATCCCAAGGGAACTGAAATGTATAAAAAAGAACACTTAGGTCAGGCCAGGTTAGAGTATGCACTTGAGACTTGACTACTGAGACGGAGAGTTGCTTAGATATCGTAGACGGATTAAACACAACTGGTTTATTACAGACACACCAGTTGTTGTTTATTAACACTTTGATATTTACCATTTATGTTATACTATAGTTTATAGTTTTAACTTGCCGGAAAACTCAAACCCTTAGTAGTTAAAAGCTTGATACTAAACGGAAACATATTTAAGTACTTTGTCTCTGCACTATAATAATGCCAGATTTTCACAATTACAAATATATTTCGCCGCAAACTCTTCGTAAAATCTCAGCAATCACGATGGGGACATTACAATTTACCGTCAGAAAAAAAAAAAAAAAAAAAAAAAATATTGCAACAAACTGTCACTTTCAAGGTGTCGGGTAATGAGAACGTTCCTCCTAACTCCGGAACATATGGACTGCAGATATTACCTCTCAACACTCATCCGCCGCGCTTAGGGCAGCTGATAATAGTTCCAATGATCATGTTGAGCCGGTTCATACACGCAAGCATACCGGAGAGGCGGTAGGCAACACTATTGTGAATAGCGAATATGACAAGCAATATTATGATTAATATGAAGTGTGTAAAATATATGAGGGTTGTTGTACAGTACATCATATACAGGCTACTTTCTACGTATCATACTAACAATCTAGGCACTACTGTTGTAAGAATGTAGCGTGAAAGTAAAACGTGATGTATCTATTTCACGCAAAGTGACAACTAGTATAGAGGAAAGCAACCTATCTAAGATCCTTATAGACTACCTAGCTTATGCAAAAAAAAGGAAATCATAGCATCAGTAGAGCTATTTATATGTAGACGCAACTAATCGCAGGTTAAGAACGAGATATACAGTTAATCGAGTTTTACAAGTTAGGACAGTACAACACTCACTGTCCTTACTAGGTAGTCTATTCCATAAGTTAACAACTAGATTGAAAAGCACAATTGCTTGGACTCATGTGAGTGAAAAGACTTTCCAAAAATCTTGCAATTTTGTTCTCTAGTCATTTGAATGAACACATATTAGAGAAGATGGACCACATCTTGGAAGATAGTGGAGATAACCCCATGATCTGTCTCAGTGCCGGGAGTAACGATGTTGGTAAGGGTAGAAGTGAGGAACTGCTGCAGCAGTATCGGGATGTGTTAGATAAAGTTAGGATGAAGGGAGGGATCCCTGTAGTACATTGTATCCTACCCAGAAGAGGAGTTCCCAAGGAATGGACATCCAGGGCGATTGGTGTCAATTGCCGTTTGGAGAAATATTGCAAAGAAAAAGCAATACCATTCATTGATAACTGGGATAGTTTCTATGGGAGAGATGGGATGTACGCAAGGGATGGGGTTCATCTTTCACGGTTAGGGGTTTCTACATTAGCTAGTTCTTTAGATAGGGTGGTTGTGGGGTTTTGAACAGAAATATTGAGAGTGTAAATGAGAGGTTAAATGGAACAATTTTAGCGTCAGGCGAAAGCGATAAGGATATTCAGTCTCATGCTAAAAATGATGACTATAATGCAAATGATAGTAGTGATGGTGCAACGGAAGATGGAAATGTCGCTAAAAACAAAGGTAAATTAGGTATAAAGAAAAGAAGTAAATTGAGAGTATATTACACAAACTGTAGGAGTCTATGTAACAAAATGAACGAACTTAGAGCCCTTGTTAGCAAAGAAAATATAGACATAATAGCGCTAACTGAAACGTGGATTAATACAGAAACCAGTCATTTTTTAGCAGAATTTGATATACCAGGATATAGTTTGTTTAAATATGACCGAACAAGTAAGAGGGGTGGCGGTATAGCAGTGTTTGTCAGGAGTACATTAAAAATCTGTATTAAATCAGGTATTAGACTAAATAACGATAATGAAAGTGTTTTGGGTAGAGGTTAACGAAGGTAGTGAGACCATAGTTATTGGAGTTATGTATAGACCGCCAAATATGAGTAGAAATGACGGAACGTCATTATGGGAGGAAATTAAAATGGCATCAAGGTTTAGCAATGTGTGCATTATGGGGGATTTTAATTTTCCGAATATAGATTGGCAGCATCAAATAGGAGACTCTGATTCTGAGGAGTTTATAGAGGTAGTACAAGATAGTTTTTTATTTCAATTCATAGATACGCCGACTAGAGGTAATAATATTCTCGATTTAGTTTTCAGTAACAATGAACATATGGTAAATAATGTAGAGATAGGGGACCACCTAGGAAATAGTGACCACAATTCTGTGTATTTTAATATACAATGGAAAGGTAATACCAGAGAGAATACAACATTAATACCTGACTTTAGAAAAGCCAATTATGGTTGGTTAAGAAGAGCCCTATTAGCGGACCCTATGGTCAAAAAATTAAGTCGATCCAGGTGTCCAAATGAGTGTACCCCTTCTCAGGCACCTGTCATCTTAAGTCAGGAAGAGACGTCAACCTTGGTAGATACATACGATAATTTTATCGAGTCAGTATTCAATGCACAAAATAAATACATCCCCAAAAGAAAATTTAGATCAACACAGAACCAACCCAAAATGGATGAATAACAGACTATTAGATCTTCTAGGACAAAAGAGAGGAATATATATAAAAATTAGAAAAGGCGAAATTCACCTACTTGCTTACTATCAGAATCTATCAAGACAGGTAAAAAAGATATTAGGAAAGAAAACAGAAATTATGAAATTAAGGTTGCCAATGACTCAAAAAATAATCCTAAAGCTTTTTACCAACTATATAAATCCAAGGTTAGAGATGTAATTGGTCCCCTTAAAACTTCGATAGGAGAAATGACAGAAAATGATTTAGAAATGTGCAGTACATTAAATAGTCAATTTCTTTCCGTTTTCACTAATGAAAATTTGGCACAGTTTCCAGAAGTCCGTAAGGTATATAGCGATAGTATAGACAATAGGTTAAGTACGGTTACTATAAGTAGAAATTATGTGCTTAAGGAAATTGACAGACTGAAACCTCATAAATCGCCTGGTCCTGATGAGGTATATGCTAGAGTATTAAAAGAATGTAGGGATGAGTTAAGTTACCCATTAACATTTTTATTTAACAAGTCATTGGAGACAGGTATAGTTCCAGAAGCTTGGAAGCTTGCAAACGTAGTTCCGATCTTCAAAAAAGGTGACAAATCAATAGCATCCAATTACCGTCCCATTAGTCTTACATCAATCATAGGAAAGCTACTAGAGTCAATTATTGCTAGTAAAATTAGAAACCACTTAGATACATTTAATTTAATAAATTCTTCTCAGCATGGATTCACTCAGGGACGTTCTTGCCTTACTAATTTGCTTAGTTTTTTCTCAGAGGTATATGAAGCAGCAGATAATGACAAGTCATATGATATAATATATTTATATTTCAGTAAAGCTTTCGACAGAGTCCCCCATGAGAGATTGATGAGAAAGGTTGAGGCGCATGGAATAGGTGGGGCGTTGTTGGGATGGATTAGGTCATGGCTAATTGGTAGGAAGCAGAGAGTCAGCATAAATGGTACGAAGTCAGAATGGGGAGCAGTCAAAAGTGGTGTCCCCCAGGGATCTGTATTAGGTCCTCTGTTGTTTGTTATAATCATAAATGACCTTGATTTAGGTATAACTAGTAGGATAAGTACATTTGCAGACGATACCAAAATGGGGAGAACAATTGATTCAGATAGAGATATAGAGTGCCTCCAAAGGGATCTAGATACCTTACACGAATAGTCAGTAAATTGGCAGATGAAGTTTAACATTGACAAATGCAAGGTATTAAAGATAGGGAAGATGCATACAAATGTTAAATATAAACTAGCTAATGTGGAATTAGAAAACTCGAATTGTGAGAAAGATCTAGGTGTGTTTGTTAGCAATGATTTGAAGCCTAGACAACAGTGTATAAGTGTTCGAAACAAGGCAAACAGGATTCTCGGGTTCATCTCAAGGAGTGTGAGTAACAGAACTGCTGATGTTATCTTAAAACTTTACTTGTCATTAGTGAGACCCCATATGGATTATGCTGTTCAATTTTGGTGTCCTTATTACAGAATGGACATAGATTCATTGGAGAGAGTACAACGTAGAATGACAAAAATGATCCATAATATTAGAAATCTTCCGTATAAAGAAAGGTTGAAGAAATTAGGCTTACATTCGTTAGAGAGACGCAGAGTTAGAGGGGATATGATAGAGGTGTTCAAGTGAGTTAGTGGGATTAACAAAGGGGACATGACAAATGTACTAAAGCTCAGTGATAGCGAAAGAACTCGTACCAATGGTTTCAAATTAGATAAATATCGTTTCAGAAAAGATATAGGCAAATATTGGTTTGGTAACAGAGTTGTAGATTGGTGGAATGGACTACCAAGTGCTATAGTGGGATTAAAAACGATAGGGAGCTTTAAGATAAAATTGGATAAGCATTTGGACGAGAAGGGTTGGGTGTGAAGGGGGATCAGCAGGGTTGGGTCAATCAGCACTCTGCAGACCCCCGTAATCCTGCGTTAATCTCTAACCGTTTTGGTAAGATGATCCTCAGGGTATTAGTGTTGAGCCTATAATTGGGCTTTGTAATTGGGGTTGTGTGGGACAGGGATCTGCCTTGCTTAGGCCAATCGGCTTTCTGCAGACTCCTATTTTCTTATGTTCTTATGTTCTTATATGAGGTAGTAGTAGGGGTAGGCAGCCCCGCCCAGGGAAGTACTACCGCCAAGGTTTCGGGAGACTCAGGGAATAGCCTGAATTCCATTTTCTCTCCCAGGCCTTGGTAGCTGGATACATAATTATCTTTCTGTCTCACACATCAGGGGTATCAGGAAAACCCTCTTTATATAACATACACATCCAACTTCACGACATTGCCCTACATCGCTATCCTCTATCCATAAAACACTACTCTTCCCACTACATATCATACATGCAACACTATACATATCTTTACCTAATAAATCATGGCAGTACAATTGTTAAGAGCAAACCTGGTGGTCCCTCGGATATCCACCCCCAGCAGGGTTAGGTCATCGACGCAGGGCCCTCCCGGTCGTCATCATGCGATTGTGTCAACAGCATTGCAACGTCCCAAAGCTGCTCGTCGGTGCAGCTTTCTCTTTAGCAATATAAGGGGACTTCACTCTAACATCAATTCCGTACACCAATTTCTTCAAGCAGAATCCCCTACTCTCCTTTTTTTGACAGAGACTCCAGTAACATCCACACCTGACACACCTAGATTTAATTGTCCAGGTTATCAACTGCTCCAAAATTTCAGACCTAAAGGAGGTGTATGTTGCTTCGCAAAATCTTAAATTGCCCTGGAGGAGGTTACTAGTTTCAATTGTCCCTATTTTTATTATTCTATATACAAATTAATTTCTGCTGGTATATTTAAATACATATGTTGCATCTACCGTTCCCCAAATACTCCTCCAGAGCAAAGTCTTTTTGATTCTCTGTCCTCACAGCTCAGTGTCCTCAACTTAAATGCTTCTTCTGAAATCACTGTGTTGGGTGATTTTAATGTCCATAAAGTTGAATGGCTCATTCATTCAGCCAGGACTGATAATGCTGGTCTTGAATGTGAGCTATTTGCAGACTCATTTAATCTCACTCAACTAGTCAACCAACCAACCCGTGTACCAGATAATCCTGATCATAATTCCCACCTACTGGACTAATTTTTAACAACCAATTCAGAAAATTATGATGTTACAGTGAGGTCCCCGCTTGGATCTTCTGATCACTGTCTGATACAGGCCACCTGTCTATCACCTACCACACCTTCCCACTCTGAACCTGTTTTGGTGACTAAATGGCATTACGATAGGTCAGACTGGGAGGGTCTTCAAGATTTCTTTATTGATATACCCTGGACCTCTTTCTTTTCTAATGATGCACACTCCACCTTGAGCCACATACAAGATTTTATAAAAATTGGAATGGAAACTTTTATTCCTCATCAAAAGTACAGTAAAAGATCTAATTCCCTAAATGGTTTGACCATAATTGTGCTAGAGCAACTGAACAAAAAGCAATAGCCTACAATGCATACACCAAGATCAAAAACACATGAAGCCTTTAATTACTTTAGAAACATCAGAAATCATGCCAAAATTGTATTAAATCTAACTAAATCAAACTTTCTCCACAAGCAGGCAAATAAACTTCTAAATAATCCAAATGATAACAAAATATTTTGGTCTACTCTTAACTCATTCAAATCCAACTTCACTACTGTTTCATCCATTCCACCATTAAAATCTCCGACTGGCAATCTTGTAAGTGACCCACGAGGTAAAGCTAACCTTCTTGCGGATATTTTCTCCACCAACTCAACCTTAGATGAAATAAATCAAGATGTCCCTGTACTTAATTTTAATTCGCCTGAAATTCCCTCACTTAAGATCCACACCAGACATGTCAAAACTATTTTGCAGAATCTCTCAGTAGATAAGGCTCCTGGTCCAGATGAAATTCCTCCAATAGTACTTAAGAACTGCTCCTTGGTGCTCGCTCCTGTATTGGCAACATGTTTCCGTCTGTGTACTCATACCTCATGCTTCCCAGTATCCTGGAAAGAAGCAAACATCCATCCAGTTCCTAAAAAAGGTGCCTCTTCAGATCCATCAAAGTACAGACCAAGAGCTATAACTTCCACTCTTGGTAAAGTCTTTGAAATTATATTAAATAATCACATAATTAAGCATCTTGAGAATAATAAATTAATCAGTGATAGGCAATATGGTTTTAGACGATGTCGATCAACTGCAGACATTCTTTGCCTTCTTACGCATCAAATCAACCAAGCTACAGACCAACATGGTGAAACACATACAATAGCACTGGATATATCAAAGGCATTTGATAGAGTCTGGCATCAATCCTTATTGTCGAAGATGTCACACTACGGCCTACCATCATTAGTTCCACTAATTTCTTCTTATCTTCATAACAGAAAAATATGTGTAATGGTATTATTCTCAATTTGACTCAATAAATGCTGGTGTTCCCCAGGGATCAGTTATGGCCCCAACTCTGTTCCTCATTCATATCAATTATCTCATATCTACCACTCATAATCCAATACATTCCTACGCAGATGACTCAACACTCCACAGTTCCTTCACATTTACCAATTCTTTCTCCCAACCCGATCTTATAAATTCAAAAATAAACACTGCAATTTCTCTGAACCAGGACCTTTCGAGAATTAATGAATGGGGACAAAAGAATCTAGTTTCCTTTAATGCACAGCAAACCAAGTACATTCAATATTCTAACCGACAGAATCTCACTGACTCCCATATATTTTTTAATGATGTAAATATTCCCACTTCCCCTAGTATTGACATTCTCGGTGTAACATTAACTACTAACCTGAGCTGGACACATTATGTTAGAAGCATTGCTAAGAATGCCTCTAAAAAACTGGGACTCCTGTACAGAGTTCGAGAATTCTTCACTGACGAGCAGTTGGCCGTAATATATAAAAGTCATGTGCGTTCTCAGATGGATTACTGTTCACCTCTGTGGAGTGGAGGTTGAGTGGTTGCATTGAGGCAGTTGGACAAAATTCAAAATAAAGCTATTAGATTAATCAATAACCCTGCAATCACACAGGACCTTCCTACATTATCCATACGAAGAAACGTTGCATCCCTTGCATTATTCTACAGATATTTTCACAGCAATTGTTCCGAGGATCTTGCTTCAATTGTGCCGCCTCTCCACATCTTTCCCCGTAGAACTAGGGCAGCTGAGAGCGTCCATGAATTTACACTTTCTCCTCCACAATGCAGATCTTCTGCTTATCAAAATTAATTTATCCCCAGAACTACTACTCTTTGGAATTCACTTCCCTCGAGTTGCTTTCCACAAGCTTACAATCTACAACAGTTTAAATCCAGTTGTTACAAACATTTTATGAATGGAGGATGCATTTAGGCAATGGACCTTCTTTGTTTGATCTGTGTTTTTTCCTTCCTCCGTTCATTGTCTCTTTAAAAAATAAAAAATAAAACAAATTTGGTGAAATCAATATTGACATGGCGGGGGTGGACTTAAGTCGGTCTAGAGAACCAAGGACTATGTGGCGGGGGTGGACTTAAGTCTGTGTGCAATTTTGGCGCAATATTGGCTCTGAGAGAGAGACGAGCGACGGGAGGAGCGTAGGTTGCCACATGACCGCTCGCCACGGATGCTGTGGGCCTACTGACATCTACTACACACACATCCACCCTCCCTCCCTCGCTACACAAGTAATTATGAAACGAAATGACCGTACTTTAGTGATTTTGCCCTTCGGTTCCACGATCGTTGAAAGACAACCAGTGATCGTAGAAGGATGGTTCAGGTGTCATTGGAAAGCTCAATTAACACCCTTTCAGGGATACATAATTGTATTACGCTCTGGCTCTTGTTTATGCATGAAAAAGAGCCCGAAAACAAGGCCATTTAGGGTAAAACCACCCGCTGGGCGGTAAATAGAAGTTACCGCCTAGGCCGCTCGTAAGGTGTTAAATAATTGTAATAACTCAATTAGGTTTCTTATTAGTGCGCGCTTTGATAAACTATACAGATTTAACTATTGTTGACGTTCTTTGAATTACTTTTAATATACATTAGGAAGAGGATAAGTTATTATTGCCCAAGAACTGACAGATAACGACACCCCAACACCCCGAGCAGTGCTAGACCGACGTAACACATCCACACACCCTTGTAGCCTCCCCAACACCCCCAGCAGTGCTTGACCGACGCAACACATCCACACACCCCTGTAGCCTCCCCAACACCCCCAGCAGTGCTTGACCGACGCAACACATCCACACACCCCTGTAGCCTCCTCAACACCCCCAGCAGTGCTAGATCGATGCAACACATCCACACACCCTTGTAGCCTCCCCAACACCCCCAGCAGTGCTAGCCCGACACAACACATCCACACACCCCTGTAGCCTCCCCAACACCCCCTGCAGTGCTAGACCGACGCAACACATCCATACACCCCTGTAGCCTTCCCAACACCCCCAGCAGTGCTAGACCGACACAACACATCCACACACCCCTGTAGCCTCCCCAACACCCCCAGCAGTGCTAGACCGACGCAACACATCCACACACCCCTGTAGCCTCCCCAATGCCCCCCATAGTGCTAGACCGACACAACACATCCACACACCCCTGTAGCCTCCCCAACACCCCCAGCAGTGCTAGACCGACGCAACACATCCACAGACCCCTGTAGCCTCCCCAACACCCCCCACAGTGCTAGACCGACACAACACATCCACACACCCCTGTAGCCTCCCCAACACCCCTAGCAGTGCTAGACCGATGCAACACATCCACAGACCCCTGTAGCCTCCCCAACACACCCAGCAGTGCTAGACCGACGCTTCACATCCACACACCCCTGTAGCCTCCCCAACACCCCCAGCAGTGCTAGACCAACGCAACACATCCACAGACCCCTGTAGCCTCCCCAACACTCACAGCAGTGCTAGACCGACGCAACACATCCACACATCCGTGTAGCCTCCCCAACACCCCCAGCAATGCTAGACCAACACAACACATCCACACATCCCTGTAGCCTCCCCAACACCCCCAGCAGTGCTAGACCGACGCAACACATCCACACACCCCTGTAGCCTCCCCAACACCCCCAGCAGTGCTAGACTGACGCTTCACATCCACACACCCCTGTAGCCTCCCCAACACCCCCAGCAGTGCTAGACCGACACAACACATTCACACACCCCTGTAGCTTCCCCAACACCCCCAGCAGTGTTAGACCGACGCAACACATCCACACACCCCTGTAGCCTCCTCAACACCCCCAGTAGTGCTACCCGACGCAACACATCTACACACCCCTCTAGCCTCCCCAACACACCCAGCAGTGCTAGCCCGACGCAACACATCCACACATTCCTGTAGCCTCCCCAACATCCCCAGCAGTGCTAGACCAATGCAACACATCCACACACCCCTGTAGCCTCCCCACCACCCCCAGAAGTGCTAGACCAATGCAACACATCCATACACCCCTGTAGCCTCCTCAACACCCCCAGTAGTGCTAGCCCGACGCAACACATCCACACACCCCTCTAGCTTCCCCAACACACCCAGCAGTGCTAGCCCGATGCAACACATCCACACATTCCTGTAGCCTCCCCAACACCCCCAGCAGTGCTAGACCAATGCAACACATCCATACACCCCTGTAGCCTCCCCAACACCCCCAGTAGTGCTAGACCGGTACAACACATCCACACACCCCTCTAGCATCCCCAACACACTCAGCAGTGCTAGACCAATGCAACACATCCATACACCCCCAGTAGTGCTAGCCCGACGCAACACATCCACACACCCCTGTAGCCTCCCCAACACCCCCAGCAGTGCTAGCCCGACGCAACACATCCACACAACCCTGTAACCTCCCCAACACCCCCAGTAGTGCTAGACCGACACAACACATCCACACACCCCTGTAACCTCCCCAACACCACCAGTAGTGCTAGACTGACACAACACATCCACACACCCCTGTAGCCTCCCCAACACGCCCAGCAGTTCTAGCCTGACGCAACACATCCACACAACCCTGTAACCTCCCCCACACCCCAAGTAGTGCTAGACCGACACAACACATCCACACACCCCTGTAGCCTCCCCCACACCCCCAATAGTGCTAGACCAATACAACACATCCACACACCCCTGTAGCCTCCCCAACACCTCCAGTAGTGCTAGACCGACGCAACACATCCACACACCCCCAGTAGTGCTAGACCGACACAACACATCCACACACCCCTGTATCCTCCCCCACACCCCCAGTAGTGCTAGACCGACGTAACACATTCACACACCCCTGTAGCCTCCCCAACACCTCCAGTAGTGCTAGGCCAACACATCCACAAACCCCTGTAGCCTCCTCCATACCCCCAGTAGCTCTAGACCGACACAACACATCCACACACCTTTGCAGCCACCCCACCTCCTCGTGAAGCTGGTATTCTTGACCTAGACAACCTAGTGTACTTCTCCCACATCTTATTGAAACTCCAATGATATATGCTAGGACCTGGCCCCTATTTTACCATCCCCTATCCCCCTTGAGCCTATTCCACTTATATTCTTGAAACTACAAGCCCAAACACCCTCCCAGAACGACGCACGTCCATACAACCTGAACTGGACGAAGGGGCATAACAGCAAGAAGCAGAACGCGAGGCAGATGATTGGACAGGCGAGATCGCCTGACCCCCTAACTTACAGTACATGTCATGGGAAAACCAAGGAACAAGTTCCAAGAACGGGCATCGACAACCCTTCCAGCACGACATAGCCCTTGACCTGGTTATATAAAGACCTTTTCCTTCTCTCCTGAATCATTGTATTATTGATTAAGTCCCACCAATTGCATGCATTTTGGAAGTAGACGACGACATACTATATGTGTATTCACAGAGTGTATTTACTGGATGTATTCAATTTAGTACGAAAAATGCGGAACACATATTTGAAAAAGTTCTTCAGTAGGGGGCGAACCTTTCCTATATGTACTGCATATTCTGACCTGCTGAAATGATATATATAAGCTATTTAGTTTGATCGCAGCACATAGGTGTTCAATATGTGTATTCAGCTCAGTATCAGACACGTATTAGTAAAGGTTAATCAAGAAGAGCCAAACCATTCCCTATATGTATATTCGGATCTGTTGAATGTATAAACATAATTGTAATACAGTTTGATCTAACAAGTGGGTGTTCGGTAAGTGTATTCAGTTTAGTACGAGAAGCACTGCACGCATATGTATAAAATTGATTAAAGAAGTGGCAAGGCCATTTATAAATGTATATTCAGAATTGTTGAATTGATAAGCATAAGTTATATTTATAGTCTGATCGTACCATGTGGGTGTTAAACAAACTTGTTCAGTTTAGTATGAGAAGCGCTGCACGTGCAGGTGTATAAACTCCGAAGAAAAGTACTCTCACTAGTTGTAAGTGTTATATAATTTAATATTCTATGTGCATGTATCATTTGAATGTATAATTGTACCTAAGCACTGTATATAGTAAGTGTATTCCTATTCATTATCCAATGAGCATGTCGTTATGGAGATCTTGTATAAGGTTATTTAACCCACTGGCTGTGGTGAGTATTCTGGATTGCCATGGCAATTTATAGCAATTTACAGGCTCTTAAAATCTCTTAAAGGCTGTGGCAACGAGTGCTAGTGAGCGGGAGCGCTGCAAGCCCCTGTCCGCTCCTCAGCCCAGTGGCCTATGCACTGAGCCATGTCTCGCTAGACATATGCAGCGCTGCAAAGAGCAAATGTAGCGCGACATGCTCATTATTAGCAAATGTTTACCGATATCTATTGTAGTGCTACGGATGACCACGCGCGCTATAAAGCTCGTTCTAATGTAATTTTTGAAGCTATTTTCCTCTATTTTTTGGCTGAATACATTTAATTTCATTCAGACACTTGCTTAATAATTCAGGAGTGACTGAATGAGCCCTAATATATCGGATATATGCCCGCACCGTAAGGTTAAATATTTTGGTGTTTAAAGTCTTGTTATAATTGATCTAGGTTCTCTACTGTTCTATTAGCGAAGAGACCCAACGTCAAGAAATCACTGTGTCTGTTGATCATGAGTTTGGTGCCTTCAGTATACTAAACAGTATTCAAGTTAATGAGGAAGGGCTGCCCTGTCCGTAAATATATAATTAAACTCCATAAATCCACATGTGTTTTCCCAGATTCTAGAGATATATCTCCCCAGGCCACCTTTGAAACATCAGTTTAAAGGAACGTGGCACTCCCCACGGAGTCTGAAACCCCAGCCTCCCTTCCCCAGCTCGCACGGCATTGTTTTCTATAGTTTCCAAAGTTAACATTCACCCACTACACAATAAATATATTTTGTCAATTCCAGTCAGGTTAGGTGAGATTAACTCACTGAACCCCAGCTAGTTTTGAATAAATGTACATCGAGAGACCAGCTGATTTGGCCTTTTTTTGTATTCTTTTAAATAGCTTAAATAGTTGAGAAATTAAGAATAACACATAAAAAAAAACTCACCTCGGTCATTTGTGGGTCCTATGGGGGGGGGGGAAGCCTCAGTCATCAGCTGATGCCAGGCGGCCTTCAAGTTTGCCGCCCGGCTACACACAGCTGGGCGCGGCAGCATGGCAGATGTACGATGCGTCCAATTTTCGAGTGACGGTTACTTACACCACCCGAGCATCATGTGTGCCTTCATAGTTCAGATATTAGCAACAGTCAGTCATCAGCTGATGCCGGGAGGCCTTCAAGTTTCCCGCCCGGCTACACACAGCTGAGCGCGGCAGCATGGCAGATGTACGATGCGTCCAATTTTTGAGTGACGGTTATTTACACCACCCGAGCATCATGAGTGCCATCATAGTTCAGATATTAGCAACATGTATCAAATATTGTCATTGTAAGTGAAGTTACAGTGTGATAAGTCCATAGATTCAAGTTTTATAAGTGTGGAGGGTGTGGCAAGACTCGTGCGCGTCCATGTTTACCATGACGACTGGCGGGCTGGCGGCCTCTTTGTTCATGCACTCACGCACGTACACACTACCAGCTGAATGACACCAGACCTCCCCTTCACTCACTCTCACTTTTATTATGCCTCTCTCACGTACTCTGTTTATTGATTTTATACTTTACCGTATATTTCATAGTTAGAATATGAGTGTTACACCTTATTTTAGGCACCTTTGACTTAGAAATACCCCCTGGGGGTTAGGGAATAGAATATGCCCCATGTGCCTTCTGCGTGTCGTAAGAGGCGACTAAAGAGGTTGGGTCGGTGGGCTTGCGACCCCCACCCGGAAAAAATATCTAAGCAAAGAAAAACGAACGAACAGCCTCGGATGCGGACGGAACCAACGTTGACGAACCACGACCGACTAAGGACATGCCTTCGGACATTCTGAGAATGGCTACGTGGAATGTTAGTGGCATGAATGATGGCACAAAAGAGAGAGAGGTTCTGGAAGTGTTAGTGAATGCCAGGCTGGATGTATGTGGAATGACAGAGACCAAATGGAAAGGTTCAGATGTGGGAGACTGGGAGTGTGGAATGGGTGTGTGTGCTGGAGTGAGTGAAGGAACAGCGAGAGAAGGTGCATGTTTGTTTGTACTGTAAGTAGCAAATAGAAGGAATGTGTAAGAGAGTATGGGTCTGTGGGTTCAAGGATTGTGTGGGTGAGAATGAAAGTAGGAATACAAACGTGGGTGATTGTAAGCGTGTATGCCCCGACAGAGGATATACTTGAAAGAAAGAAAGAGGAGTTCTGGATGAATGTGGAGGCGTGCCTGGAGAAGTTTGACAAGAACGAAAGAATATTTCTGATTGGGGATATGAATGGTAAGGTGGGTGATAGGAAAGTTGAGGGAGTGGTGGGAGGGTGGGGGGTACCATCAGAGGTGAATGGGAATGGTAGTGCACTTGTGGACGTATGTGTGGGGAGGAGGCTGTGGATAGCCAACACCTTCTTCCGACACAGAATGATCCACAGGTACACGTGGAAACGGATGTTGACGATGAACGACAAGACAGTGGTGGAACGAAAGTCATTGATTGATTATGTATGAGTGGATGAACGAATGAAGAAATCTGTGATGGATGCTAGGGTGTATAGGGGTATTGGAGGGGGTCTGTCTGATCATTATGTAGTGGTAGCTAAGGTTAGGATACAAAAGAAGTGGGTGAGGAGAGCTGGAGGGAGGCGAGAGGAGGGTGGAATGGTGAGGAGGGTGGAGAGGTTGCAGGAGGAGGAAGTCAGGGAGGAGTACAGGAGAGCAGTGGAAAGACGACTAGGTGGGTTCGACCTGGAAGTTATGGAGGAAGTGGAGGAGATGAGCAAGGTGTTTAAGGATGAGATCTGTGCAGCATGGTAGGAGGTGTGTGGAGTGAGGAGAAGAGGGAGGGGAGTGAAAGGTACAGCATGGTGGACAGAAGAGGTAAGAATAGCTGTGTAAGAAAAGAAGAAAGCATATAGAGAGTGGTTGGGTAGTAGAGGGAATGAAGATTCCGAGAGACAGAAACGAGCGAGGTACGTGGAGAGTAAGAGGGTGGTGAAGAGAGTAGTGAAGGAAAGTAAGAGAAGAGTAGATGAGGAATTTGGATGGAATCTGAGTGTAAAATGGAGGGAGAGTAAGAAACTGTTCTGGAAAGAAGTCAAGAAAGTTAGGGAAGGTAGCAAGGGAAACAGTAAGGGTGTGAAAGATAAGAATGGGAGAATGCTAGCCGAGAAGCAAGAGAGAGTCGAAAGATGGAGTGAGTTGCTAAATGTAAGGAATGAAGAGCCAGCAAACATAGCTGGATATGGTATGGGAGGGAGAAGAAGAGAAGTAGTGGAGGAGGAGGTGGGGATCAGGAGGTTAGAAGTGTGGGAAGCCATGAAAAGAGTGAAGTTGGGGAAAACACCAGGAACAGATGGAGTGTGTGGGGAAATGTTGAGGTATGGTGGTGAGATAGTGATAGAATGTGTATGGAAAATGTGCAACTAGTATGGGAGAAGGGGAGTGCACCCAATGACTGGAAGACTGGCATAATAGTCCCCCTATATAAGGGCAAAGGGGAAAGAGGAGTGTGTGGTAACCACCGAGGAATATGTCTTCTAAGCGTAGTAGGGAAGGTATACAGTAGGGTAGTGAGTGAGAGAGTGAGAGTGAGAACGGAGAAATGGATAGGCGACGAGCAGGGAGGTTTTAGGAAGGGAAGAGGATGTGTAGATCAGATTTTTACCCTGAATTGTGTTGTGGAGAAGTATCTGGAGAAGAATCAAAAGGTGTATGTTGCCTTTATGGACTTGGAGAAGGCCTATGACAGAGTGGATAGAGAAGGTTTGTGGAAAGTACTTAGAATATACGGAGTAGAGGGCAAGTTGCTGAAAGCAGTGAAGAGCATGTATGAGGGTGCAAAGGCGGCAGTATGTGTGGAGAGTGAGCAGAGCGAGTTTTTTGACCTGAATGTTGGTTTTAAACAGGGGTGTGTGATGTCCCCGTGGTTGTTTACTGTATATATGGATGGAGTCATGAAAGAAATACTATCAAGAGCAGTGGATGTTGTTGTATTGCTGAAAAGGGAGGGAATTGAGTGGAAGCTACCTATACTGCTGTTTGTGGATGATACAGTTCTGATGAGTGATAATGAATGGGAGATGCAGAGTCTGGTAAATGAGTTTGGAACAGTGTGCGAAAAACGGAATTTGAAGGTAAATGCGGGGAAGAGCAAGGTTATGGTCTTCGAAAGGGGTGAGGTCACAGAGTGTGAGGTTCACTCAACTATTCACAAGCATTCTCCATTCACTCCTGTCCACCACCACTTCCCCTGCCTGATCTATAGTCATTCCTCTATCATCCAAAGACTTTCTTACACAGTTTAGAAACCCGCATCTTGTCTACCTGTACGATGTTTTGAGGACTGTTTGCTTTCACCTTCTTTCACGCAGGGGTGATTAGTTGTATTAATTAACGTAACGTTAAATGTACTTTCTTCTAGTTTGTTATTTAATTGTTTCTGCAATTTAATTCCGTTATCTATCTTTTCTTTGAAGCTTTAAGTCAACTTAATTGTGTGATCTTTTATATAGCCTGCTTGACTATCAGCAGTCTATACTGCGTGCACCCTGTAACCGAGTCATAGGATACCTTGTCCAGGCAGGACTCTTGACGGTTTAGGGTGGTTTGTTGCCTGGGTTTATAGATAAGGGTTGGATCTAGCGTTTTCCGTTGTTGCTTGTTGCCGCATACCTAGTCCAATAGAAAGAGCCCAGTGTTTATATATCCCAGGACGTAACAAATGGCGACCTTGCATAGGATTTACTTAACAGAGGAATATAGTGGTCATTTGTTTTGAGATTCCTTATGATTAGAGGAATACAGTGGACATAGAGTTTTTGTTTTTGGAGCAACCAATATAACACATTAAAGACTTTAAATAACATTAGTATATACATACTTGCATAGGAGATAAGGCACATTCTATAACCGTGATATTTACTGCAGTACACAAACATGTCTAATACATCAGAATACAGTGATGGGTCAGGTCACGATACGGTCTCGGAGGGAGAAAGACCTGTGGAGTGGCTAGTCGATAGCGAGGAGGGTGCTAGAAGATTTTTAGAGGTGCCCCTTACCGCTGCCAGGGTGTTGAAGCTGAATAAGTATGGCTTAAAGTGTGTGGCAGGTTTTCAGGGTCACCAGGGTTTAAGTGGCATGAGGAAAGATCAGCTGAGGACTTTGATATTGGGTTTAGAAGGGAGAGACCTGGGTGGAGAGGCGACTGGGGGCCCCGGTCCCCAGCCCCCCCTCCACTCTACCCCCGTATCAAACGTCAGGGTGCCTGAATTTAGTACATACCCCCAAGTTGATGGTCAATGGCAGCGTGGAATTCAATCACAGGGACCCTCTCCATTAAATGCACCTTCCCCTCCTCAAGGGTTGACTCCAGATTTGTTGTTTCGTCTTGAGATGGCCCAGGTTGAGGCTGCCAAGAGACAGGCTATATGAAAGGCTGAACTGCAGGCAGAGTCTACTAGGTATCGGGCTGACAGGGAGCTGGAGAGATCTCGAGTGGAGGCTGGGGCTGTCTTGTTACAGACAGATGATGAAGTATCGAACATCCAGTGAGGTTTTACAGTAAAAAATTCAATAGTGCACAAAGGAATTACTCTGTAATTGAAAAAGAACTCCTGGCGATAGTGCTGGTGCTCAGGCACTTCGATGTATATGTTCCTGCTTTCGGACCAGTCGTAGTGCTTTATACCGATCATCACCGGCGGGAGGAGACGAGCGGGAGAGAGAGACCGGCTTGGGGCGTTGCTTCGCTTGCCAGCTTGGGAAGAGCCTGAAGCGTTGCCATATGCATTTGATTGCAACGTTAGGCTTAGTTTCGACTCACGCACGGGGTAGAGGATTTTGACCCGGCAACTGTGTTGAGTGTTGCTAAGCATGGGATGTATTTTGCATGCCTAGGGTGGGGTCCAGACAGATTCAAGACTCAGAGCTCACCTCACTGTCGTATCCCTCTCAACCCCACTTAGAAACTTTCTCTCTTACTTTGTATACCTTCTTTCCACTACTTCACCAATCTATTTAATTATCCCATCCCCTTGATAGACCTTATATCTATTATTGTATTAACGACGAGCTCTCAGATAACTAGATAGGATTTTGGGCCTTATGCAGAGATGTAATTGTTAATGAGACCTAGGAAGCTTTTTTGCTGTCTCATATTTGGTGGTTTCATGCTTGCTAGTGTGTTCTTGTGTCAGGTTAGCAGGGGCTAGACCGGAGGGGAGGCTTATTGCGATCCTTTAAGTAAAGTCTGCTGGTGCGAGTCCTGTGGACCCGCACGACTTTACTAGGATACCCGTGGGAGTCTGGGGGCATTTTCTTGTCTGTGTCCCTGTGTGTCTAGTGTTGTGTTGTGTGAGGGCCCTTGCCTAGTCCACTCAGCATTGCGCTAGCACGTCTTGCTTTTGTTTTAGGGTCGCCAGGAGAGAGTCAGATACTTGGGATCTGAGTCTCTCAAGAGACCACCCTTTCAATTAGAGTAATTTGGCGCACAGACTTGGGAACGTCCCTAGGCTAGAGCAGGTGGCTCAGCCCGGGTATCCGAAGCCTATATCCTTCTGGCTAGACCTCTGCCACCTGGCAGATTAACAGCTAGGGTTTATTATCTCTGTATGCTTGTTATTGTGCCACAGTTTACCGTTTTTGTGAGCATTGTGAGTCAGGGTGTGGCTTAGAGACTCTGTCCGAGCAGGCTTGCCTGACTAAGAGTGAGAAGCACACCTGTATGTGGTTATGTTGCGAGTTGCTACCTTTATTTAATTATACCTATGCTATTATACACTGTATGGCCTATCACTAGTATTTATTCCTGCTTATGAGTTAAGAGTTCTCTAAATCCGTAACGTACTTTCTTTGCTAAGCATCAGATCCTACAGTAGCCACATGCAGTTTAGAATCCTGCATCTTGTCTACCTGTACGATGTTTTGAGGACTGTTTGCTTTCACCTTCTTTCACGCAGGGGTGATTAGTTGTATTAATTAACGTAACGTTAAATGTACTTTCTTCTAGTTTGTTATTAAATTGTTTCTGCAATTTAATTCCGTTATCTATCTTATCCTTGAAGCTTTAAGTCAACTTAATTGTGTGATCTTTTATATAGCCTGCTTGACTATCAGCAGTCTATAGTGCGTGCACCCTGTAACCGAGTCATAGGATACCTTGTTGTCCAGGCAGGACTCTTGACGGTTTAGGGTGGTTTGTTGCCTGGGTTTATAGATAAGGGTTGGATCTAGCGTTTTCCGTTGTTGCTTGTTGCCGCATACCTAGTCCAATAGAAAGAGCCCAGTGTTTATATATCCCAGGACGTAACACCTCCCTCCTGGCCCAGTTACCTTGTTTACCTCATCGCCTCGCTATGTTTATCACTCCCCTAATGTTTCCTATAACATAGTTGACTCCCCACCAAGTGGGAAAGAGGAGGAGGAGGATGACGCAGACCCCAGGCATTCCTCAAAATTCCGCCAGGTCATGGTAGGGGTAAGAAGAGACGAGATAGTGTGTCATGTTGCTACGTACACAGCAAGTTTATGTATACACTGGTCCTCCCCCACTCCCTCTGCCTTCACCACCACTTCCCGTCTCCCCACTAAGAATACGTCAAAACCCATATTTCTAAGTATATCTATCTATCTATCTATTGCCTGAAGCCGTGATCCCCGAAGGGATGGCCACGAACGAACCGCCCCCATGCACCTCTGTCCCCAGTCAGTCGACGCCCCTTCCCCCAACCAGCACCGCCTTCGTTCATGTACTTCCTCACTCCATCCTTCCACCTCTCATTCGGTCTACCTCTCCCTCTCTGTCCCTCCACCTCGCTCTCATACACCCTCTTAGTCATTCTCTCGCTTTCCATACGTTCCATATGGCCGAACCTTCTCAAGTTGTTCCTTTTCACACTTTCCAGTACATCTACCTCCACACCACACCTCCTTCTTACTTCCTCATTAGTCTGTCTATCCCTCCATGTAACTCCGCACGCACTCCTTAAGTAATTAATTTCCACTGCTCTCACTCTTGGTCTTAGTCTCTCAACCAACGTCCATGCTTCGCTTCCGTAAGTCAGTGTCGGGATTACCACACTGTCATGCAAGGACTTCTTCACTTCCATACTGACCACCCTATTTCTTGTTACTGCTTTTAGCATTCCTACAACCCTCTTCCCCTGTTGTACCCTCTCCCGCACTTCTTCATTCATAGTCCCATCTTTACTCAACACACTGCCCAGATACTTAAAAGAGTTGACGATCGCCATAGCCTGACCCATCAGCTTCAACACGTGGTCAGTTGGAGTAAGGGGTCGGGCGCAAGTTGGACTTGATAATAGTCCATCAGGCGCCTGGCCCGGGGAGACGATTAATATGAAGGGTGTGCCTGGAAGTGTGGTGGGAGGGCTTGTGGCTTTGGCTCCGCTGCATGTCTGCCTGCCGAGATCGGAACCTCTCCGGGTGGTCAGGGGCCGGGGGAGTGCTGGAGCGACCTTGGTAACCCTGGTCTCTGGGTCTTCTCCTGGGAGACCTGGATGTGTGAGAGTTTGTGTTTTTGATCTGTGTTTATTTTTTATTTTATGTTGTTTTTGTGTTTTCCCTGTTCTTGCTCTGTCTTGAGTCGGCTACCCCCAAAATGGGGATTGGGCCTGAGCATATAGATAGATAGATAGATTTGTCTACTGTAGGATCTGATGCTTAGCAAAGAAAGTACGTTACGGATTTAGAGAACTCTTAACTCATAAGCAGGAATAAATACTAGTGATAGGCCATACAGTGTATAATGGCATAGGTATCATTAAATAAAGGTAGCAACTCGCAACATAACCACATACAGGTGTGCTTCTCACTCTTAGTCAGGCAAGCCTGCTCGGACAGAGTCTCTAAGCCACACCCTGACTCACAATGCTCACAAAAACGGTAAACTGTGGCACAATAACAAGCATACAGAGATAATAAACCCCTAGCTGTTAATCTGCCAGGTGGTAGAGGTCTAGCCGGAAGGATATAGGCTTCGGATACCCGGGCTGAGCCACCTGCTCTAGCCTAGGGACGTTCCCAAGTCTGTGCGCCAAATTACTCTAATTGAAAGGGTGCTCTCTTGAGAGACTCAGATCGCAAGTATCTGACTCTCTCCTGGCGACCCTAAATCAAAGGCAAGACGTGCTAGCGCAGTGCTGAGTGGACTAGGCAAGGGCCCTCACACAACACAACACTAGACACACAGGGACACAGACAAGAAAATGCCCCCAGACTCCCACGGGTATCCTAGTAAAGTCGTGCGGGTCCACAGGACTCGCACCAGCAGACTTTACTTAACCTAACAAGTGCGCATGGGGGTAATTGGAAACGTCCCCCTGTGCTGACGTATTTGAGGTGTTTCCGTCACTAAAATATTCATTGTAACATTAACTCCTTCAGACATAATTATTATGTTCCAATAAGTCCGAAGAGGCGGGAGCCCCGGGATCATTGCCACTGCCTCGCACTACACTCACAACAACACTGCGGACGTTAGAATTATCGGAGGAGGCTGAGGTTGCCACCAACGGTATCGTAAGCTAACTTATCGGACTTACTGAGCTCATATGACGCAAAATCGCGTCATAAACTTATTGGAGAAGCATGGAGATAAGTCCATATGACGCGATCGCGTCATATGAGTTTTTGGTTATAAGTTCCATATGACGCGATCGCGTCATATATGTCGCAAGGAGTTAATAGCATTAACCCCTAACTGTCGGGGCGCACCATAAGTCGAGTATAATAAATCTGGACTATCTGGCGGCGCTCGACATAGGTCGTGTGGCAATTTCAGAACGTAATGTTGCTGAGAGAGAGAGACAAGTGGTGGCAGGAGAGTAGCGAGCGTATGACTGCTCCAGACCACCGCGGCGAACCTACTGACACAAATCCCACCTCCTCCCTCCCTCTCTCACTCGCTATATACGGAATTGTATGGGGAAAGTGCCGAATTACATGCTTTTTGCACTCGCGTTGCACGGTTGTTGCAAGAAAACTAGCCATCATAAAAGGATCGTTATGGTGTCATTGGAAAGCTCTGTTTATGCCCTTTCAGGAATAGATACTTGTTTTACGTTCTGGGTCTTATTTAGGCATGAAAATGATCACGTAAACAGCCCTATTTTGGGTAAAAACACCCCGCTGGGCGGTACATATAAATAAACCGCCTAGGCCGCTCGTAAGGTGTTAATACTTATCCATATGCGCCTATTATGGGTTGATTATAAAGGTATTAACCTGAAACAACAATAATACAAGTGAAAACAGCGTTTGGATGGTCAAAATCGGAGATATAGCCCGTGAGTTGTATAATGTATGGGTGAGGCAAGCTGCTTTCCCGCCAATTTCCCCCAAGGCCACTGAGACACAGTCGATCGATACTCTCTCTCTCTCTCTCTCTCTTGCATTCGCTTGCTATCAGTGATGACCACACCCTGTAACCGGATTTCTAATGTTAGCACGAAAATATACCTCAGAATAAAGGAATAACAGGGAAAATAGGTGATAACTGAAGGAGAGGAGGAAAGTGGGGAAGGAGGGGAGGTAGAGGACTGAGATTTTGCATGGCCCAGGGGCCATGTCGATGTTGATGTCGATTTCGATGTCAAAAGTTAATTTTTTTTTCTCTGACTCTTAAGAGTCTCCCCGCAGTCCGCCAGGGAAACTCTTAACCTCTCCGCGGCGCACAGGGGGTTTTCTACAGGGTAAGACTGTGCGCACCTATGATGATTTTGGGACCTATTGCCAATTTCGATAAAAAGTACATCATCGTGTAGGGAATGTTTGCGTGCATCGGCCCATATATATTTGACCCCCCAAAAAATGTTTGGGGGGGGTAGGGGAACGGTCCGTAGTTGAAAAATGTGGAGCGAATGGCACCGCGCGGCTAGATTGTCATCGAGCGGCGAGATTTCCCGGCCGAATTTTCACGCGCCCAGGGGATAGGAGGAGGGGGTGGGTTACCGCGTATTATCACGTATATCTCCTTTTTCGAGCCCTTTTAGGCTATTTAGAGTATGTATACGTGTGTAGGGCACCCATATAACAATGAATATGCCTCATAGTGACCAAAAATTGCAATATATAAGGGAATTATAAGATAATTTTTAGGCGGGAATGAAGATGTGTTGGAGGTTTGGCGGCAATTTATGAGCTGAGAGTGTGGTTTACGCCATACATATCACGTATATCTTGTACGTAGAGCACTGTCATGCTATAATACAGACTTGTACGTATGTATACGTGCCATATATCAAAATATATACCGCATATAAACCAATTCATGCGATATTTACGCACATTATCAATGAGTTTCTATGCGTGAACCAAGGTGTGAGTGAGTTGTGGTGGGAATGAAAGGGGGAGAGGGTGTGTTATGCCATAAATATCACGTCAATCTTGTATTTAGAGCACTCTCATGCTATAATAAAGACGTGTACATATGTAGGCGTCCCATATAACAAGGAATATACCGCATATAGCCCAATTGATGCGATATTTACGCAAATTGTGAATGTGTTTCTAGCAGACGGAAGCCTGAAAGGGTGGGTTGGGGTTGGTGGATGGGAGGGAGGCATGCAGGGGTGCAGTGAGTGAGTGAGTCGTGGAGAGATGGAAGTCAGGCAGATCTCTAGATAGATAACCAGCTTTGTGATAATTGTGGAGGCGCCCCAGGCGTATTGATGTTTGGTATTTTGACCCTTATGTCTACCAGATGGCTGGTGTTCGTTGCCATCAACAGGTCTACAATAACATGAGTCAGGAATGGAGAGAGAGAGAGAGAGAAGAGAGAGAGAGAAACTGAGACATGCGTATGTCGTACGTATAAATGGACTTCAGAATTGCATTTTTATGCAAGCAGACATTGCATTTTAGACACATGTGAAGTACCACAGAAACATGTAGGCCATTGACTGTAAATAAAGTACTATATTTATAGACCACCAACGACGGTGCTGAGTCAACACAGGCAGATTGCCTTTTGTGATAGAGGGCTAAATATAGACTGGTGTCTCCTTACACTTGCGAAAGGGTAGATTGCCACCAGAGAAACGTTTACTTATTTATTTCGAAGTAATATGCAATCTAAATGTATATTCGAGACCTACTGCAATTATTTGTATGACAGTCATGACTATGTATAATCCAATATACGCGCGTAGGCGAGACATAAGAAAGCTGGTTGAGCAATTTTCGACACCCACACAGTTATTATTCATTTTTATTTACAATATTATACAATACAAATGTATTTGTGAAGAGTATTTTATCCATTATTGTATTTATACCAATTTTGTTCCCAGACAGAGCTGCTGTAGCTGGAGCATCAAGGAGCGGCAAGGGTCACCTCGTGACCGCCTGACCGTGTGAAAATGAGTGGAGTCACACTGAGAGGGGCAATTTTGCTGAGTGTTTGGGCAATTTTTGACAGAATAAAGTTATATAATTACTAATTCTTGACAGAGACAAACTTTTATAAACCTTGGCATGATATAATTGATAATCCCATCAATTTACAAACGTAAATTGGTGGGATAATTCATTTTTTTTTGTATATTGTCATTTCGATTGTAGACACAAAGTTTTGAGTGATATTTGGTATGAGCTCCTGTGGCATGGTTGATAAGGTCGCGGACTGGAAAACTCAAAGTGTCGTAGGGTAGTGGGATCGAATCCAGGAAGGGGTTATGGGGAAGGTTTTATATTGTCTAGAAAAAAATTATAATTTTTTTTTTTTACAAGATCATGCCATTGTATTCAAACAATATGAAATATTCATAGAATATATCATATTGTAAGAATACAATGACATGACCTTGTTTTCTTTTTTCTTTTTTTTATTGTTTTATTTTATTATCATAGTAGGTTTGACAGGATTTATTGAAACATATTTATTTTTGTACAATTCATTTGAGGTAAGAAAATAATTATATACACATTACTTTGGCTAATAACAAACATATATATTGATATACTAAATAAATAAGGCATATTACATGTAAATCTTTGAAACTTATAAACTAAATAATGAAACATACAATTATATAATGTAAAAGCTATATCACAGGGACATCTTTGGAACTTATACATTATATAATATATATGTTACATTATGAGGTAGCGTGATCAATTAGGTCAGGTCAGGTAAGGTAGGGCGCGAGTCCAGGGCAGGGCAGGGCAGGGGGCGAGTCCAGGGCAGGGCAGGAGGCGAGTCCAGGGCAGGGCACGGGGCGAGTCCAGGGCAGGGCAGGGCAGGGCAGGGGCCGACACTCAGTAGTTCTTGAAGGTGTGGTAGTCCCTGAAGCAGTCACCCAGGCAGAGTGCAACTTTGCACTCGGCGCACATTGAGGTGACTCTTTTGGTGACATGGGGTTTCCTGACACTGGAGCTGCAGACGGTGCACTGCACCTGCCTGTGACGAGTGCCAATCAGCTTGGTGTTGGTTGGGTAGTGTCTTTCGACACCCAGCTGGATGCGGTCAGGAACGTGATCCCCACCCCATGCCGTATGTCTGTGAGTGGTGGTGCCATACTTCTCCAGGAGTTGGTAGGAGACGTTGTACACGAACTCCCGGAATTTCAGCTTCTGGTTTGGGGACATATCCTTCTTCACCAACCACAAGTTGTAGGCGTTGAGCATCGTGATATCAACTAGGTGGAGGAAGAGCTTGTGATACCACTTCACAGTCTTCCTCAGACACTCAACGCCTGACAGCTGACAGTCAGACTTGTCCACCAGGCGCATGTTCTTAGTGTAGTCCACTACCATGTCGGGCTTGTAGATGGTCTTTCTGGTTCGGTAGTGGATTTTGCCAGAATCCATCTGGGCACCTGTGTGGACGGTGGAAAGCAGGTGGACGTCTCGTTTGTCCTTCCACTTCAGGGCTATGACTTTCCCACACTTTTCGAGCTGCTTGTATTTCTGCCCCTTTCGTCGCCTTCTTCGCACATGCCTCTCGCGGTGTTCCTGGGCCAGGTCGTCTTCAGAAGGTGTGTCACTGGAGGAGGCATCTGTAAGAGGAATGACATTACCGGTGAACTTAGGCATACACTTTCTTGTCTTTCTGACAGTCCCACATGACCCCGTTTGGTTGTCATAAAGAAACTGGCAGAGAGCAGGAGAAGTATACCAGTTGTCAGTGTAGATGATGTGGCCTTTGCCCAGGTAAGGTGCCAACATTTTCCTGACGATGGCACCTGACATGCCCATGGGGTCATTGGCAGCGGCTTTTGGTATGTCAATGTCAGTTCCTGTATACACGATCATGTCAAGCACTATTCCAGTTTCACAGTCGCACAACACGAAGAGCTTGATTCCGAACCTATGCCTCTTCAAGGGGATATACTGCTTGAAAACAAGACGTCCTTTGAAGAGCACGAGCGACTCATCAATCACCAAATTGAGGAAGGGGTAAATGTATTTCCTATACCTCTCCAACAACATGGTGAACACATCCCGAACTTTCCATATCCTGTCAATCCTGTTAGGATTTTCGTTGTCTGCAAAGTGCATAAATCTTAGCAGCAACAAAAATCTGTCACGAGTCATGAACTTATTGAAAGTTGGGGTGGCGATGAGAGGGTCGTGCTTCCAATAGTGTTGCAACACATGCTTCTTGATCAGAGGCATGAGGAACAACAAGGCAAAGAACGTCAGAAATTCTTCCACAGTCGTATCCACCCAGCCTCGTATTCTCGCTTTTGGAGAAAGGACGTCCAATCTGCCAAACACCCACCTGTAGTAGGCGTTTGTTTGGGCAACGATGTACGTCATTACCTCCATGTCGAAAAAAGCGAGGAAGAAGTCGCTTTCGTTTGCTTGATCATCACAGGGCCAGTCGTCAGTTGTTCCTGACGTCCCAGGATTGAACTGGGGCACGTCAGGTACAAAATTGACCCCGTCAGACCAATCGAACGAAGGCAGCTGAGGGATCGGAATGTCGTCTGCGTCTGCTTCATCGTCTGAAATATCGCTTCCATGGTCGCGATACAGCACTTCATCATCATTACCCTCCTCTTCACTTGACAGACGATGCCCTTCCTCATTTTCGTCACCGACGTCGGACTCACTTCCACTGTCCACTCCCAAATCCCCCCACCCTGGGTCCCGTGCTAGGGCTTCGTCGTCGAAACCCGGGCTGCCAATGTCCTGCGAATCACCATCAAACAGCAGGGCGGCATACTTAGATGGTGTCAGAGTTTTCCGGGTCACTTTGGCACGTGCGGGAGTCTTATGGAAAGGGACAGCAGAGGTGGTGGCAGGGGCGGCGGCAGGGGCGGTGGCAGCGGCGGCGGCAGGGGCAGCAGTGGTGCGTGGCCTTGATGGCAAGATGATGGTGGTGCCTGTCGCCCTTCTCTCTGTTCCTTGGGCAGGGGCGGCATGGGCGGCAGGGGCGGCAGGGGCAGCAGGGGCGGCAGGGGCAGCAGGGGCGGCAGTGGCGGCAGGGGCGGCAGTGGCGGCAGGGGCAGCAGGGCCGGCAGGGACACCAGGGCCAGCAGTCGCTTTCCCAGTCGCTTTCCCTCTCCCTTTCCCCTTCCCCTTCCCTGTTCCTTGGGCAGGGGCGGCAGGGGCAGCAGGGGCAGCAGGGGCAGCAGGGACGGCAGGGGCAGCCGGGCCAGGGGCGGCTGGTGGTGTTGGTGGTGGTAGGGGCACTGTGGCTGGCGTACGGGTTCTTTTCCCTACGCCCGTGCCTTTCATTTTTCCTGCCCCTGCAGGTAATGCAGCCCTAGGGCGGCCTCCTGCGTCGCTGGTACCGGTGGCAGGGGTGGCAGGGGTGGCAGTGGTGGCAGTGGTGGTGGTAGTGGTTGTTGCAGTGGCCTGGGTCGTGGTGGCAGTGTCCCGAAAGACCAATGACCTCTGTGCCATTGCCCTGCTTGCACGTGTTTTTCGTGCTTTGGGTGCTGGTGATTCGTCCTCTGAGCTGTAGGGCGTGTCGTACTGGTAGCTAGGGTCTTTGGCAGCCACCCTCTGCCTTCCACGGCGGCTAACACCACCAGAAGGAGGGCTGGTTGTGTCATCAGGGAGCGAGCGTGAGGGACGTGTAGGCTCCATGACTAGTGCGTGGTTACTGGCGCGGTGGTGCTTGCACGAGTGCGGGGCGAGCGTTTGGCGGGGTGGTATCGAGAGTTGACATGTAGTACTATACCCACACCAATTTTCAGCCGCCTGGCTATAAACGCGCGGTTTGGTACGTGTTCAAAGTCTCTGCTCTTAAGAGTCTCCCCGCAGTGCGCCGGGGGAACTCTTAAGAGTCTCCCCGCAGGTCCCGGGTTAAGAGTCTCCCCGCAGTTCCCGGGTTAAAGGATCGCAAAAAGGCTCCCCTCCGGTCTAGCCCCTGCTAACCTGACACAAGAACACACTAGCAAGCATGAAACCACCAAATATGAGACAACAAAAAAGCTTCCTAGGTCTCATTAACAATTACATCTCTGCATAAGGCCCAAAATCCTATCTAGTTATCTGAGAGCTCGTCGTTAATACACTAATAGATATAAGGTCTATCAAGGGGATGGGATAATTAAATAGATTGGTGAAGTAGTGGAAAGAAGGTATACAAAGTAAGAGAGAAAGTTTCTAAGTGGGGTTGAGAGGGATAGATATCAAGGGGGTCCGAAGGGTACGACAGTGAGGTGAGCTCTGAGTCTTGAATCTGTCTGGACCCCACCCTAGGCATGCAAAATACATCCCATGCTTGGCAACACTCAACACAGTTTCCGGGTCAAAATCCTCTACCCCGTGCGTGAGTCGAAACTAAGCCTAACGTTGCAATCAAATGCATATGGCAACGCTTCAGGCTCGTCCCAAGCTGGCAAGCGAAGCAACGTCCCAAGCCGGTCTCTCTCTCCCGCTCATCTCCTCCCGCCGTCACTAAACTTACATCTTATATATTATAATGAAACAATCAACTATCGAGAATAAAATATACTAAGATGCGTTGGTTAAGAATAAGGGCAGCTACAAGCTATGAAACAACATAAGAATATCCCAGACATTAGTTACGTTGTCGTAGGATATATACTAAGGAAAAGCCTGCCGGCCGGCTGCCGCCAGCCAGTTTCTAAACGGCTGGGCAGCCGACGCGCGCGCATGCCCGCACGTGGCTACTATGCAGAAGCGTCACAGAGGTGGGAGGCCGCCCAGTCCTTCCACTCCCGCGCTCTCGCTCCCCACTCCCCACCGCGGCGGGACTTGGGTATTGCCATTTGATAAGTATTGCCACTGTTGGGCAACATCATAAGGTATATCCCATATGAATTTGAATCCTCTAGCTACTATAGGATAAGAATACTCACCCGCGCGGATGGGCTAGGGGGTTACGCGTACCGCCACTTTCCGGCAACATCATAATAGTAGAGTCATTTTCAGAGCTTCCGTGACCGTGTTTAGGATATCAAAGTTTCTCAGTGAATTTAACAAGGGCAACTGATACTAAAAAAAATAAGCCCCCATACACCTCACCAAAATGACGGGAAAGTTGTTATTTTAGACGTTTTTCAAAATGGCCGCCGCCGTCATCTTAAAAAATTGATAAAGTTCTATTTCTTGAAGTGAATGGCCAAAAATGACAATTTTGGTGTCTATTCCCACTAAATTTGGTGTCAGAAGATCAATGGCATGGCACAATTAAAAAATAATTAATAAATAATTACCAAATAATTAAGTAAATAAGAAAATAATTAAGAAAATCAATGAGATGGCATAATTCATGATTTAGAGTCCCATTAACCTCAACATCTAAGACAAATATGATGTTGTTAAATCCACTGAGAAACTTTGGTATCCTAAATTAATAAAACATGAGACCTACTGCATTAAGATGCACTATCACTGCAGGACAAATATGATGCACAACTGTCAGAATCACTTCCGCTGTCATCATCGCTGCTCTCCATTTGTGGATGACTTGGAGTTTTTAGAAGATCCAGGAATGATGGAAGTGCAGGTTGGGTATAGCGTACTGGGAGGCATAAGCCATTTACAAGGTGCCATCCATGGCCAATTGGTGATGGATGATTCTGAAGCTGGAAATTCTTCTGCAGATATGTGAGGTAATTGGTGCGCTCTAAGTGTGGTCGTAGACTGTCAGAATCAGGTACCAGTCTGATGATCTTCTTTTTCTTGAGTACTGACCACTTTGCTGCTCTCACCTCTGCTAGGGTCTTGTGTTTGGTGTCACAATAGATGTACCGGATAACAAATTTCTGTAAGTCATTGATGATTTCCTGTGTGACTGGGATGATTGTGCCACAACTCTTAACCCTTACGAGCGGCCTATGCGGTTTATTTATGTGTACCGCCCATGTTTTTTTAGCCAAAATTGGGCTGTTTACGTGATGATTTTCTTGCCTAAATAAGACCCAGAACGTAATACAAGTATCTATCCCTGCACGGGCATAAACAGAGCTTTCGAATGACACCATAACGTTCCTTGTATGATGGATAGTTTTCTTGCAATAACCGTGCAACGCGAGTGCAAAAAGTAGGTAATTCGGTACTTTCGGTACATAATTGAGTATGTAGCGAGTGAGAGAGGGAGGAGGGAGCTGAGATTTGTGTCAGTAGGTTCGCCGCGGTGGTCTGGAGCAGTCATACGCTCGCTAGTCTCCTGCCACCACTTGTCTCTCTCTCTCAGCCACATTACGTGCTGAAATTGCCACTCGAGTTATGTCGAGCGCCGCCACATAGTCCAGCTTTATTAAATACGACTTAAGTGGTGAGCCGCTAATAAAGGGTTAAGGAGGTTGCGAGCTTCTGATGATTTTTCTACACGGTCAACAATAGTTTTCTTGCCTATTCCATAAAAGCTGGAGTTATGGTCGCATCCGGTAAGAACATAAAGTGGGATCAAAGACTCCGCCATTGCCTCACTACACAAACACCGAGCATTTATCAGCTGAGATTTGCGTTTCAAGCACAAGAGTCCTGATATTTGCCGAGCCACATAGGCTGCCTGAACGTAGTTATCAGTATCTTCAGTGTCTATGACAACTGCTTCTGTATACCCTTCTGACCGCAGCTTACCATAAAGAGTGAACAGAGCTGTGTGTCTGCTTCTGCATGGGCGTATGTGAGATTCTGCAAAACTTCATCTGTGGTGAGATTCCTTGCTGGTTTGCCAACAACACAGTGTATGAGCTGAATAGTGGTTGTAGATGCCTTTCTTTTGAAAGCAGCCTTGATAAATGCTTGAAGGCGAACTTTATTCTCTGGCTTACCAAGAAGAGCATGAAAGTCTCTATTAGAAGGAAATTTGTCCTCTGACTTCATAAACACATTGCAAATGGACTTATTTTTTTGACGGTGTTGTCGTTCACTATCTTTGATGGAGAAGTCTTGCTCGTACGAGTCATTAACCAAGATAACACATTCTGCATTCGAATGTCTATTCAGGAACTGTGTCCAGATGTTGTTCATCCGTTATCCTTGGTCTGATGGGTGGTTCACCACGCTTGACTGTTTTGTATGGTTCAATTCTTTGCATCTGGCTCCCAAGTTCTTTGAGGCTATCAGAGAGGTACGAAGGCAAGGTGCTATTTGCAACTGGTCTATCATCATCTAGGGTAGGTAGATTTAGCTTAGGTAGGTCTGGCTGAACAAACATGACATTTGTACGATGTGATTGGCCACTTCCAGTCAAAGTGTCACTTTTGAAGTCATCGTTGTCGACTATACATATTGCCGGTATTCCTTAAGAAAGTTCAAAAGGACACTCAGTTGAATGCTTCAGGTCAGTAACTGCCCAGAAATCTCTAAGCAAAAGCACATCATTGTAACTGATTCCCAGGCCATCCTTATGTAATATGTCTACCATTTCTCTGCTCTTTGTCATACCATGTAGCAGTACACCGAGGTTTGTCTCAAATGCAGTACGTCTTCCAGTGATGTAGCTGGTCAAAATAGATGCAATTGATCTGACTTGGGGCTTGTCATCGACTTCAGACTTTGTGGGGTGCTTTAACCAAGTGATGAGCTTCAAGAGGAGATCATCCAGGTCTTCATATTCTTCTAGCTCATGTATGTATGGAAGCCAAGGTACAGTTTTTGTTTTGATGATCTGATCTCTGAGTTGCCCAGCTACATTCTTCACCAGCTGATCGTCACTTACACCTAGAGAGGATATTGCAGCCTCAATATATGAACCTGCAGCTCTAGCATCATATACCAGTTCACTCACATTCTTCTGACCTCGTTCATGAAATGCTATGTCATCTCCAAATTCCTTGATCAGAATTTCCTTCACGAAACTGGACTTTGCTGTGGAATAGTAACCATAATTTGAAGTAATGCCTTTGTAATCCTTTACAAGACCTTGCAGTGTACGGATTTCATGATCTTCAAAGATAACTTGACGGACATGATGAAAGAAGATATTTTGGGCCTCTCGAAGATTAACATGTTGCAGATGCTCTGTTTTTTCATCAGGAAAAGACTCCTTCAGAGGGTTGCTGACATAATTGCGCCAACATTCACGATGAACGAATTTCCAATCCAAACGCCGTTCGACTGTCTGTGAAAGATGCAAGTAGGGTATTCAATCTTTCTCTTATAGGCTCATCTGACAGACAAACTGTATGCAACTTGAACCGGTTCCATGCGTCTACTGTTGACAGCAGCAAAAGTTTGGATTTGCCAGGATTACTGGTTTTTTTGGTCCTTTCATACACCACACACAGAGATTCTTATCATGAACCACTCCAGTACTAGAACGAAGCTTTTTAGGCACATTTCCTGGGAGTTGTTGACTTGAAGTTGATGCTTGAACTTCTTCCTGTTCAGATTTCCGTTTACGATTCTGTGCTTGCTGAATATAGCGATTACTACTGATCTGGGTGTAACATTTACTATGCATGTACAGGCCTTTAGGCCCCTTGTCCCACTCCACTGCTGCATAGGCATGCTGAAATTTATCAAGTTCCTTCCACCGAAAACACTTGCTCCTTAGATTCTCCCACTTTGTATCAGATGTCTTGTCCGTACTATCATCAGCTATACAGGGATGTTGACATAATATGCATTTTAATCCAGGTCCTGGGTCAGGCACATCACTAACTCCTCTACGTTCCATGCTTATGATTCTTCACGCCAAATTCGATGCAACAAACCTGAAAAAGAAGGAATTGATCCGTCAACATTCTTGGTTTACATTTTAAATTATATATTATATTATTTGAGTAAGTTTCAGAGGATCCGTGACCGTGTTTAGGATACCAAAGTTTCTCAGTGGATTTAACAACATCATATTTGTCTTAGATGTTGAGGTTAATGGGACTCTAAATCATGAATTATGCCATCCCATTGATTTTCTTAATTATTGTCTTATTTTCTTAATTATTTTCTTATTTTCTTAATTATTTGGTAATTAGTTATTAATTATTTTTTAATTATGCCATCCCATTGGTTTTCTGACACCAAAATTAGTGGGAATAGACACCAAAATTGTAATTTTTGGCCATTCACTTCAAGAAATAGAACTTTATCAATTTTTTAAGATGACGGCGGCGGCCATTTTGAAAAACGTCTAAAATAACAACTTTCCCGTCATTTTGGTGAGGTGTATGGGGGCTTATTTTTTTTAGTATCAGTTGCCCTTGTTAAATTCATTGAGAAACTTTGGTATCCTAAACACGGTCACGGAAGCTCTGAAAATGACTCTACTATAAGGTAGTTTTCCATACCATCCTCAGGCCTCTAGCTACCATAGGACAAGAGTGAATCATTTCAAAGTAGCGGACGCAACCTATGCGGCGCTGGGGTTTAGTATTACATACATTGCCGACGCATACGCTGTGGCGCTGGGGTTCCGTGGGTTAAGGTTGGTCAAGTGAGGTTAAGGTATATTAGGACAGATTGGGTAAGGTTATTTCTACGGGTAAATGATTTCCCAGAAACGAAATCATCCAGCAAAGTACCAAATATAAAATATAGATAAAATGCTGCATTTGAAGATGGCGTCACTTAAAACCATTTAGCCGTGTTTGTTTGTCATATCTTTGTTATATATATATATATATATATATATACTGTATATATATATACATATATATAACGATGGAGAAGGGCAACCCAAATTCGAATACAAACTAAATCCATTCACTTAATGGTGTGTTTTAATCATGAAAACTACGGTGTATAACAACTGTTGTACATATAAATATGATGGAAAGTAGCTTCCCAAGGAGAATATTGGTTTGGGGTATAAATGAATCAGTCACAGTATCGCAGCACAAATACATGCTGAACAAATACATGCTGAACAAATACATGCTGAACAAATAACCATTTGCATGGATTCAACCTCCAATCATGCGGAATTCTGCATCTTGTAGCTCACAATCTTCAACATTCGTATGTAGCGCAAAAATAGATTACACACCAATATGATACCTTTTAATGGATTCCAGACTCCAATACACTTCGCCGATAATACTGCTCGAGATATCCCGGTTTGATCCTCCCCTCGCGTATTCCCGGCAAATGAGGTAAGGGGTTAGTGGCTTGTTTTGGGGTCTATTCATTCATGTATTTTTTTAGTTTTTGTTTCCTCGCTAGACCTCCGGCAAGCTTAGAAAAACACCCCCTAGACCCCCCTTCAAGTAAAATGTTGTACATTTTTCGGTAGACAAATTTACCGGCCAAAGGCCGGTTTCTCTTAAAATTACAGGCTCGCAGTCGCTCGCCAAGAAATAATTGACACCTACTGTAAATGGCACGAAAGGTCTCAAAAGGTCTCAAACGAAATGGGGCGAAAGGTGTTACAATCGCCAAACTAATGATCCGAACGTCTTAATATATCAAAACTAATGGGGCTAATCATGAGGGAGAAGGGGTCCCTTAAAAGCCAATACATTAAGTGCGTCTTTGAACTTACAACGCCAGGGTGTAACGAAGAGTGAGAGTCAATCGCCGGACCTCTTCCCGCCGTCACCTCCATCCAGAGGCGTTAGTCGTGAGTCATGAACCTTACCCAGCCAGATTGAAACGTATGAACGTCTTGGTTTCGGAGAGACCAAAAAAAAATCTTTCCGGCTTGTCAGATTTCGATGAGAGAGAGAGAGAGAGAGAGATGGAGGACGATGAGACAGGAACGGATAGAGAATTAAAGGGAAGTGGAGAGAGAGGGCGAGGGAGTGAGGGAGGAAGAAGGAGATGGGGGAGAGAGGAAGGAGGGAGAGGGACAATGCAGGAGGGAGGGAAGATAAATGGGAATGTGTTAAAGCAGATGGGGAGGTGAGCCGGAGAAAAATAATGGTAACGGAGTGTGAAAAAGAAACAAAACATAATCAAGGAAATACACACCAACAAAATTAAGGGTGAACACAAATTGATCGATACAAAGAAAGCAAGAAAATGTGTAGAAACAAATAATGAGTAAAAGGAAAAACACAAATTAGAAGAGTGAGCGAGAGAGAGAGAGAGAAGTACATTAATACTTCCCTGTCGCTGGCGAAGGAAAGTGGTCATCATACGTTCATTTTTTTAGCAATATCGTGGGTCGACGTGGAAGAAGAGTAGGTGAACTGGTGTCCCAAATGTTATTACCTCTTACATAATGGTAGTGGATTTATCATTATAATCCTATCTTGTTAGGAGTGATTGCATAGGCAACTGTTCAACACAATATAAACTGACGCTTCCATTATATTGGTCTCTTAGTTTATTGTACTTTGGCCAACAACACTATTTATGACCAATACGAAGGTAATTTATTTGTCATTTAGAGTAATATTATTGTATTTAGTCATGCACTCGGCTATCTCTAAGCAATATTTAGATCTGAGGAGATATTTGTCAAGGGGTAAACATTTATGCGTGTGTTATTACTTTATTCAGGATATTTCTATAGTGAACTGATAGTAAAACGTCATCTTAACACGTGTACGCTTTCCTTGCAAAACACTTCCCTTCGCTGTTAAGATTCCCCTTCGCTGCGGAAGCAAATTTAACAGTACAGTGCAGTCCCAGAAAACTCATGGCAAAGCAGCCAAGGTATATTCCATTGATCTAATGTTCTCTTGCCATTAAACTTCTTGCCATCAGAAATCCATCAAAATACGACGCAGATCACAACATTGTAAATTAGAACTGTTCTCTGGCTACTACATTCTTTTTATTGAACGAACAATGTAACCTATGAGCATTCTGAATTATTCAAACTTCTGTAAGCTTCCACTAGCAACATTTCGGTAATAAAAGCCAAGATATATTACACCATATAAAACAAAACTCTCACCCCGACACATTTCAGGAATTTAAGAGCAATAATGTTTCCTGCGACTCTACTGTAGTTCGCCCCGGCCTCCTGCCATCAAGTTCATCTTTAAGGCCTAAATTTACTTGTTATGGAGATTTGACCAAAGCAGCTTCTTCGGGCCCAACCTACCAAATTATCACAACAAAGGCAGCCCTGGCCTCGTCCGTCAGGTTCCAGATTTCAGCAGGCATTATTCTCAGCGCAAGCCAATAACTGTGTTCTTAATTCTAATAGTATACGTATGATACAGTTTTCTAAATCTGTATCTACACACATTAAATGCCAAAAATACCTGACCTGCATGTACATACAATTTAGTTTAAGCTACACAAAATAGCAACTCGCGATAATCTAACTAATATTCCTTCCAGTGAAAGTATAAATCAAGGATCTTTACACAGTATTAAGTGTGGCCAAATATTGTTACAAATGAGACATGAGTTAGTGGGTTTATGTGTGCATATGTGTATGTGCATGTGTGTGTAATTATTTAGGGTTTGTATGTGTGTTTTAGGTGACTGGGTGTGGGCGGCTATGTATATGCGGATGGCGGATTAATTCAAACCCAAGTAATTTAAACTCTTTCCCATATTTAGGTTAGATTAGGTTACTAGAGGTTTAGTTTGGATAAGTTATGCTAGGTTATCACAGCTTAAATACATTTGAATTTAGGTATTCAAGGTAGGAGGGCTGGATTTAGTTTGGAATGCTTGTGTATGTGAATATGCATTATGTACAGTATGTGTGTGGGTGTGGGCGTTCTCTAGTCTAACATGATGATGGAAGCGTCAGAGGTTGGACATGGGTGGCGGTACCGTGGCACACTTTACCACACATATTTCGTTCCTTACCCTCCCAGTAAAACCGTTATTTTACAGAGCCACACCTACCTCCCCAACCCCCTCCCTCGCTCCACTCTTGCACACCAAAACCCCCCTCCCTCACTCCACCTCCTACCCGGCACCCCACTTAGGGTGGAAGGTATGAGATGAAGTGAGGGAGAGCGGTTGGTGAGTGGGGTGCGGTGCTGCCAAATTACGATTTCGAACCTGATATAAAAGAGAGTGTAATTGGTGGTGAGCTTTGTTTAAATTAAACGTGGTAGGAAAGTATTCGAATAACCTTTTGTTAGTGTTTTTCTTTTAATATAGTGAACTTAGACCATCTCTAATGATGTTTACTGTGATATCAGTGATTTTTTTTTTTGTTATTCTTATATTGAGCCCAGTGACACATGCCCATATTTTCCTATTTATATTAACCCTTTCTGTACCGGCGACATTCTTCTCAATATCATCTGGCAATGATTAGACGATTATATTCAGCTTAGGAATGACGACTACCCGTTAAGAGGTTACAAACTAGCTCAATTAATCTTTGTAGCTACCACGTATCCTTCCTGAATTTCAATAAAATCGTCTTAATGTAGCAGAAGTGAACTACAAAAAAACATCGCCGATACAGAAGGGGTTAAAGAGAAGGGAAATCCTACTTTGGAGAAAATATTTCATTTTAAACACTATCGGTGTTTCGAGCCTGGTGGGAGCATAACAACATTTAGTAACTCAGGTGTATTTGCAAGATATATATAATATTAATGACTCGTGCTTGGCTGGGCGAGAATTGAAATTTAATCTATTCAGCCTGCGTTGCGTGGGGATGTTTGTAAAAATCCCGACTGAGAGTATAAAAACATGTAGTAGCTCACGTGTATTTGATATATAAATATATATATATTTATAGAGAGACAGAGACAGAGAGAGAAGGAGAGAGAGAAAGAAAGAGAGAGAAGAAACAATGCTAGTAGCAAAAATAAATAAACCTTATATTTATCATTATAAATGCTGTTAGAATACTTAAAACATTCTAAATGTATGCGGACAAATGCTAATAAAAATAATGACCCACTAAAAGTGTATTTCTGCAAGTAGAAGCAAAGACAAGTAGAGCAATGGAAGGAAAAGACTGAAACTTCTTGCGAAGACCTCAGTGTTTAAACCTAATGGGATCTTCAAAATAGATATTCGAGTTAAGGATGACAGTAGAGATGTTCTAGGAGTTTGGTTTGCCAGGAATGATAATAGAACAATTGTTTACGCTGACAAAAACAAGACAAAAAAAAAAATGCTTGGAAGGTACACTCACTCATAAAAGAAAGGTACCCCCCTGAGCGAGATATTTAAGGTCTCACGCTATTCAGTTGTGGTAACACTGGCCCTGGACCATCGACGTCACGAAAAGGAGAGAATTAGCAAAACGCCTCTCAAAATGAAGTGAAGCATTGCTTGGTTCACATCAGCTCCCTACTCCCTCGCACAATTCACAGTCGCCACTCCTTTTCGTGACGTCGATGGTTCAGGGCCAGTGTTACCACAACTAAATAGCGTGAGGCCTTAGATCTCTCGCTCACGGGGGTACAGTAGCCCATCTATGTTTTGCGACAAAATATTAGGTATGTGGCACCTGTCTAGTTTGTACTCCCATCCCAAGCCCGTGTGGTCGTGTCTAGCAGAGACCCGTGGTGTCTAGGCAGGCGCGAACACCTGTGCTACTACAGCCAGGGCACACAGTACTAGCATATGCTGGGCGCTACATATGACAATATTGCTATCATTCTATGTTTGTATAATAATAGAAGGTTCTCTCTCTCTCTCTCTCTCTGTCTCTCTCTCTCTCTCAATATAAATAGATTTACGCGCGACAAACTTTGTAGATTAGCACGCACACACCAGAATGGTAAGCGTCACTACTTTATAGATCCACATTGTATACATAACTTAAAATGAACACAATAAGTTGCATAGATTGTTATTTTATAATCTATTATACACTTGTTAGTGATTGTTTTAATAAGAGCCCCGGCCTCCTTAACACTATACTTGGTGTTGGTGTCAGCGACATTGGCTGTAATTCTTATCCTTAGCCTTTCTATAACCCAGAAAGTGCTCGAGAAACGGGTAGTAAATTTCTACATCTATTTCCTGATCTACTCATATATTTGTTTTGTTCTTTATAAGATGTTATGCGGTCAGGATTAGCTCCAAGTTCCCTGACACCGGGTATATATTTTATGAGTTATCATTGGGAAGGGTGGCGGCGACGCCTTGGCCTTGCCTCAGAGAACACCAAGGGAGCAACACGCCCTGAGGCAGAAGCGCTTCAAGGTAATTTCAAGGTAAATAAACGTTTTTATGCATCAACTGTATTAGATGTTACTCAATAACATGTAATTGTATACAGATAAATGACTAAGAGACTTAATTTGTCTGAACGTTTATAGCATCTGAGGTGAAGCCAGTCATCTTGGGGGCTAATAAGTGATTGAGGTTTCCGAATGCTTGTGTGCGATTGTATGGATTCTTCCCCTGCCGCCTCTTGTTTTGCCTCCTTTCATGTTTTTCTTGTTGATACTCCCTACCCCATGTGGGAATAAGGGCTGGTTACTGACTAAATTACAAAAGTCAAATTAAGAGGAGTATGCTGCTGTCACATTTGTTAAATGTTTAATCATCAATCTTGTAATGGAATTTAACCGTGTTGGCTGCGAGTGTCTCGCTAGCTATTAACCTTTCTTTCCCCAAGCATACGAATCGATAAACAGACAAAACATACCTTCAAAGATATTGACATGTCAGTAAAGTTTTCGATAAATATCCACATGACAGATTACTGATTAAAGAAGCAGCTCATGGAATAGGGCGAACTATATTACGTGAGTTAGACCATGGCTAATTAGTAGGAAACAAAAAATTAACATTGATAGTAGCCTATACAATCAGATTGGGGTGTAGTGAAGGTTGGGATCTTACACGATGGTCAGTTCTAGTTCCTCAATTGTTCATCTTTTATATTAACGACCTTGATTTAGGCCTAACTAACAAGATTGGTAATTTTTCAAATGACACTAAAAATAGGTTGAATTAGTGATCCTGATAACGATTCATGCTCTCCAAAAATAATTTGGTACACTACCCGAATGGTGCAATACCTTGTCAGTTGATATTTAATGTAGATAAATACATGCAGTTTAGTGAACATTGGGAAATCGACAGAAATTTCAGGATATAAATTTAACAATATTTGTTTCGTCAATAATTACGCACCATATATCTCCCGTATGAGGAGATTCAATAGCTCAATGCATTCTTGTGATGTCCGTTTCCATTACCCATCTCCCTTACTCAAGGCCAGGGTAGCCAGTAACCACCAGCTATATCTCAGAAAAAATAATATATAATTTGTTCACCAATCTGAGTGGTGACAAGGGCAAGACGCATTATCAGTGGTATCTAGATGGCTTAATAACATGGCATTAAGTAACTCAATTATTACAACAGATTTGGAAGTTATCGTCAGTCGTGATATGAAGCCAAAAAAACAATGCAACATTGTTTGAAATCAGAGTTTTTAAATAGATATCTACAGTAGAAGCGTGAATAACAACACACATAATTTTAAAATTTCAACAGTCCTTAGTAAGGTTTCACATGGATTATGTTTTTAATTTTCCTGTCCAGTGTCCATAGATTGATTGGAAGTTACGATACAAAGAAGAATGGCAAAACAATGCAGAATAATAGAACATTAGATCAAAAATAATATTCTAACGCCTGACGACTAAGGCCAAATGACACGGAATTATAGCCAGAATGGGTTAGAACATTTAACAGAAGTAAAATATTATTGAGGTAATGAACATCATGAAATACATAATATGGTCAGTACAAAAGAAAGGGGACTTGGGAAAACATTAGTGTAAGATTCGCCAAACAGACGGTTACTGGTACATTACCTAAACATTTGCTGCCACCACCCATCTTTAGATGGGAAAAAGACGAAGTAAGAATTCATGTTAATATGATATTTCATGTTTATTTTTAACTTTTTAACCCTTAACTGGCGGCCCGCATCATATGTCGAGTGAAAGAAATTTGGACTATGTGGCGGCTCACACCATAAGTCGTGTGGCATTTTCAGCACGTAATGTTGCTGAGAGAGAGAGACAAGTGGCGGCAGGAGAGTAGCGAGCGTATGACTGCTCCAGACCACCGCGGTGGAACAACTGACATGAATCCCACCCTCCTCCATCCTCTCACACTCGCTACATAGTGAATTGTATGGGGAAAATTTGTATACGAACTTGTATACGAATTTGTATACGAACTTGCAAGAGAGTTCGCTTTATCAATTTGTTCGAACGCCAACCCGTGGTAATAACGTTCTTGACATTGTACTTGCAACAAAAGAAGAATTAAGAGAGAATTTGAATGTTGGTGATGAATTCAGTAACAGCGACCATCGTACGATAACTTTCACTTTAAAGTTTACTAGTAACAAACCAAATAGTAGCATCGAAAAAGTCCCTAATTTCAAGAAAGCAAACTTCCATAAACTTAGAGCTATGTTTAAAGAAACTGACTGGAACTTTTTAATTCACAATAACGACATAAATACATCTTGGAAGTTATTCGAAGCCACTTACCTAAAAGCAGTGCAAGACTGCATACCATCGAAAATACGGCGTCCAGGCCATAATAATAAGCCCAAATGGTGGAATAAAGATATTTCAAACTGCCTGCTTGCTAACAAAATTTGCTAATGATAGATTAAAATCCTCACAAATGACGAAGAACGGCTGAAATTTGTAGAGCTACGACGCAAAGCCAAAAAGTTAATTAAGCAAATTAAAAAGACCTTAGAGTTACATATTGCGAATCAAAGTAAAACAAACCCGAAAGAATTCTATAGTTATATCAGAAAGAAAAAAGTAGTTACTTCAACTGTTGGACCGTTAGTCGATGAAAATGGAGAATACACCAAAGACGAAGTACAAATGAGTAATACCCTCAATACCTTCTTTGCATCAGTTTTTACAGCAGAAGACCTCAGTGATATCCCTACACCATCGCCGATTCAGATTGATAATTCAGATGTTCTAAGCAATATCACCGTTACAGAGAGAGAAGTATTGAATTGTTTAGATAAACTCAAGGTAAATAAAATGCCTGGACCTGATACAATCTCGCCTAGAGTGCTAAAGGAAGCTAAGGATGAGCTCTCCAAACCACTGACATTACTATTCAATAAATCCTTGCAGTCTGGAACTATGCCCGATCAGTGGAAGCTAGCCAACGTAATACCGATATTCAAAAAAGGCAGCAAATCCCTACCCAGTAACTATCGTCCAATTAGCTTAACCTCAGTTGTATGTAAAATGCTAGAAACGGTCATACGAGACAGACTCGTAAATCACTTAGAGGAAAATAACATACTTAAAGATACTCAACACGGCTTTCGTAAAAAAACGTTCCTGTTTAACAAACCTCTTAGACTTCTTCCACGATATCCTCAACCTCTACGATGAGAGTAAAGCTGTAGATATTATATACCTTGATTTTCAAAAGGCCTTTGACAAAGTTCCCCACAAACGTTTACTGCTAAAACTAAAAGCGCATGGAATACAAGACGGTGTGTTGAAATGGATAGAAAATTGGCTCAGCGACAGAAAGCAAAGAGTAGTCATAAACGGTAAGGCATCTAAATGGACCAATGTAAGTAGCGGGGTACCCCAGGGATCGGTACTAGGACCAATTATCTTTCTAATTTACATCAACGACATAGATGAGGGTCTCACCTGTACAATCTCAAAATTTGCTGACGATACAAAAATTGCAAATAGCGTACTCTCAAAAGAACAAGTTGACGATATGCACCACAATCTAGATAAATTGTCATGTTGGGCCCAAATTTGGCAAATGAGTTTCAATGCGGAGAAATGTAAAGTACTACATATCGGATACCTAAATGAGAAAGCAAACTATTCGATGAATGGCACTCAGCTTAAGAATGTAAACAGAGAAACCGATCTGGGAGTAACAATATCGAGTAACCTAAAACCGAGTCAACAATGTTCAGAAGTTGTTAAGAAGGCAAACAAAATAATTGGCTTTATAGGCAGGTCATTTGAGCATAAATCCAAAGAAGTTATCCTAACCCTTTACAATTCCTTAGTCCGCCCTCTTCTGGAATACTGCGTTCAATCCTGGTGCCCTTATTACCAAAAAGATATAAACAAGCTAGAACGAGTTCAACGTAGAGTTACCAAAATGATACCTAGCCTAAAGAACAAACCATTCGAAGAGCGTCTTAGAGAATTAAATCTATTTCCTTTAACCCAGCGCAGATTAAGAGGTGACTTAATTCAAGTGTTCAAAATCATCAAAGGCATCGACAATATGAACTGTAGTAAGTACTTCACTATCGACCAATCTAATTACACGCAGGGAAACGGTTGCAAAATTATTGGTAAATCTTTTAACTCGCACGAATCTAAGAATTTCTTCTTCAATCGAGTTGTCAACTTGTGGAATGGGCTTCCCCGAAACGTTATAGACTGCATCACCGTTGATTCATTTAAATTCCGCCTAGACAAATATCTCGCATCAACCCGCAACTGACTGCGTTTGTAAATGAATAACTTTATTTTATCCCCCCCTCAGTTACTAACCCATCTGTCCCCTACTAACTTCCTAATCCTGCCACGGACATTAGTTCCTGGGCAGTAATTCCCTTTCCAATGTTTCCTTACCCACTCTAAACCACTGTTTGGACACTTGATCCTCAGTGTTTTGGAGGACAAGCAACCTAGAAGGGTCACTAGATATGTTGTTGCTTGATTTCCTTTGTACTTTGTACTTTGTACTCCTTTGAAAGTACCGAATTACATGGTTTTTGCACTCGTGTTGCGCGGTTGTTGCAAGAAAACTAGCGGTCATACAAGGATCGTTGTGGTGTCATTGGAAAGCTCTGTTTATGCCCTTTCAGGGATAGATACTCGTTTTACGCTCTGGGTCTTATTTAGGCATGAAAATGATCACGTTAACAGCCCTATTTTGGGTAAAAACACCCCGCTGGTGGCTACATATTAATTACCGCCTAGCCCGCCAATAAGGTGTTAATAAAGCATGTATACTGGAAAAACACCAACCCATGTATTTTTAATCCTTTATTTAAAAAAAAAAAAAAAAAATGTAACATATCAATGATAGAATGTAGGCAAATTAACCAGGGCAATACCAGTACTGTATAAGATCATAGGTGTTACGGGTACACCATTAATAATAGATTAGTAAGCATTAGACAAGCCCTAAGGAAATGTGTGCTGGAAAACAATATTAGATCCTATACCATAATACCTGTACCAGTATTTTTATGACCACATACATTATGCAATTACTGATGATAAATCATGACCTAGGCCTATACCTAGTCAGGCCAATAGACGAGCCGACTAAAACCCATAATAGGCCTGCTTAATATCCTGTTTCAAACCCAAAATTAAGTTTATGAGGTGAGTACTGCGCCGCTGCGGTCACGTTCACTCCATGGCCATGCACCCATCTTGGCGACCGATATCATAGATTCTGGGGAGGGGTCTTGACTCTCCGGCCGGCCTACACTCAGCTTAGCAACCAGACCCAGATAATCTAAGGAGCAAGGCTGCTACGTTGTCCAGCTGAGAAACCATTATCCATACAGTCCATACTAGGCCTAGGTTGAAGGTTCAGTGCACCAACAGACAGCTCCTCCAAACCCAGGCACGGGTTGGGACCCTAAGAAACAAATATTTGTGCACTACACCTATTTATAGAACATCAGATTATCCTCTATTAACTAATTCTTTAAAGAAACTTACAAAGATTAGGTTAGCCTAGCCTTAACAAATTGTAGAAAAGAAAAAGTAACTACCGGTATCCCTGGGATAGGCTATGCTAATCAAATGAACTGAGTGTACAGTATATGATATAAAACCAAGACATGTAGGAAATATGGTGCTGGTATACAGCCTAAGCACAATGTGTAATACTAAACTTGGGCCCGAAATCACTGGTACTTAGCCGCACTGTAGGCCTATGCTACTTACAAGTATTCTGATTATATATAGCATTAATATCGAATAAATCATATGTCAACTTATGCTATGTTTCACACTTTATCTCTTACCTCTTCAAGGAGGGAATTAACACAAACGGAGGCTACATAATGCCAGATATTACATGGAATAAACACTTGTCAAAGTTGTCAAAACGGGACCCGGTAGAGACTCCTAAGGTCAATACAGCGTCCATACTGTATGCGTACACTAAATAAACAAAATAAAGACTATATATTTATCACTGCACAAGAGCACAAGAAAAATACCAGAACAAGAACATCCATACCTAGGGTACACTAATATTGAGATGAATAGAAACAGGTAACCCAAAATACAGTTTACAGGATTATAGTTTCGTGATTGACTCTAATGTGGCACATATTCAAATTAGTTTCAAATAAATTTACTCTTTTTGTCATTCACGCAAAGTATAGGGTTGATCAAGGTTGTATAAATAATTAATAAACTTCCTTAGCAATACCGGTACTAATATATCTACAAATTACATCTTGTGTCAGAAATACATTGGCGGGATATACATATTTAAATCCTGGTTCAGTCTCTTGGAAATAAAATGACTGTGAGGTGAAAAAGCTAGGTACAATACCATATTTGGTCACATTGCTATGTAAAGTTGACAGCATTACATTAGGTTTGCATATAATTATTAGAAGTGTAGAGTAAGAGGATATGATACAGATGCTTAAGTTGTAAGTGGGATCCACAAAGACGATGTGGAAAACGGACTGCTGCTCCTTGATAAGCATGCAACAGTTTGGTAGATATATGAAATAGGCTACCGATTGCTACAGTAGGATCAATAACGACAGAAAGCTTAGAAACACAATTAGATAGGCACATGGCTGTGATGTGCTGATTGTCAATGGCATCCGCCCGTAAATGGGCCAGTCCATGGTATAAAGACTAATATTAGTCTTTATACCATGGGCCAGTCAGCCCATGGAGTCAGCCCTCTGAAAAATCCCTCTTTTATGATTTTTGTTTATATTAATGTTTATGTAGGCCTAGTGGAATCAGGACGAGTATTTGGCAGTTTATTCAGACTGGCATTATACTATTATATTCAGAGTAGAAAAGGAGACTATTTTATTCAGAGTAGAAAGGGAATATGAAAGTCAAAGGGTAAATATGACAGTATGTGTCCTTATAATTCCTACAGAACTTCTTTAAGTTGTATAAACCCTCTAATGAAAATCCCGATTAAACTGCCAAAATTAGTCAATCCTAATGGGATTAATGATTATATATATATTGATTCTCATGATAAACTGGTCTCTTTATTCACCAATGATAGTTTAGGTAAGGTATTATTTATTATATTCGCAAACAAGTTATATGCATTCACTAAGGGGGAAGGAAGTAATAGGGGAAGATCTAACCTATATTGCACAGATAGTGGCGGTTGGCACTGGTTTGGTTGGTCTGGGTTAATTTGGCACTGGTTGAGAGCTACTGGTTGAAATGGTCTACTGGTTGAGATGACATGGAACCGGGCGAAGTGGTTATAGGATGAGTTACTAAACGGAACGTGGTTGTTTTTTAGGTAAACAACTGATGGTATAGACAGGAGTGGTTAATGTGCATATTATATCAAGTCATGCTAGCTTAATAGTATTTGGACAATATAAGTTAGGAGTTAACCCTTAAAAAGCGGCTCACCGCTTAAGTCGAGTTAAATAAAGCTGGACTATGTGGCGGCGCTCGACATAGGTCGAGTGGCAATTTCAGCACGTAATGTGGCTGAGAGAGAGAGACAAGTGGTGGCAGGAGACTAGCGAGCGTATGACTGCTCCAGACCACCGCGGCGAACCTACTGACACAAATCTCAGCTCCCTCCTCCCTCTCTCACTCGCTACATACTCAATTATGTACCGAAAGTACCGAATTACCTGCTTTTTGCACTCGCGTTGCACGGTTATTGCAAGAAAACTATCCATCATACAAGGATCGTTATGGTGTCATTCGAAAGCTCTGTTTATGCCCTTTCAGGGATAGATACTTGTTTTACGTTCTGGGTCTTATTTAGGCATGAAAATGATCACGTAAACAGCCCTATTTTGGCTAAAAACACCCCGCTGGGCGGTACACATAAATAAACCGCATAGGCCGCTCGTAAGGTGTTAATTAGTAAGTTAGGGATATTAGTGGATGAGTAAATAAATTTAAATGTTTTATAATGCTCGGTTGATATGAAATTAGCCAAGAGTGATATGATGGAAAGTATTACTCTGTATGATGACTATTCTATGTATTTTATGCACAATATCAACTAGGCCTAACTCGCATGCCGTGTGTTCCTAGACCTCCAACAGGGCAGTCTTAGACCCATGCGTGGTTGAGCTGAAAGTGTTCTTGTATGAGAAAACAACTCTTGGTTGGGAGAGTGGTATCCTGACCAGGATTCGAACCCACTCACTCCAGGTATGGTTGGGAGAGTTAGGCACCATAACCACTCGGCCATGAGCGGATATAAAAGAAGCAACCTTTATTCTTATTTGAAGAACCCCCGCCAATTCGGCTAAGTGATACAATTTTAGTCGTCCTGGTACTATTATGGAACCTCTCTGACATTATCAAAACAACTCGTGCCCAATAGTCAATGCCCTTGTCAACAAATAGTTGAGTGAAATCAAACCTTGTTTGTTTGTGCCTCTTGGTTAGCTTTGGCTTGACAGCTGGTGATCTATGTGTATATCCCATCTCCTTTAATATCTTGCGTATAGTTTCTGTAGGAGTTTGAAATTGCAAATATTAGCTACCTTGGCTTAGCTGCGTTGGAGAATGGATGGTTTTCCATATACTGTTTAATTTCTTGGTCCTGTTATGACGTGGTTTTCTGCTTAGCTCCACTTCTATGTCGGTCTGTCATTTGTCCTTCTTCACACATGTTTTTGCCACCTGTAAAACGTTCCGACATCCCACTCTCTCTCATCCCAACCATACTACCGCATTCAGAAACCTTGCTGAATGGATGACTAGGTGTGATGTGGGTAAGAGAGTATTAATGATTTTCTGATCAATTAAGTTTCCAATAATTACAGCTTCACGTTTTTTTTATTTATGTTTTTTTTTTTTTTTTTTTACCGAAAAAAAAGTTCGACCTGGGAATATATTGCGTGAAGTGTTAATGCATGATTGGAGTGGCTGTAGATATGCATGTAAATAAAATGCCCGGACCTGATACAATCTCACCTAGAGTTCTAAAGGAAGCTAAGGTTGAGCTTTCCAAACCACTGACATTGCTATTCAATAAATCCTTGCAGTCTGGAACTATGCCTGATCAGTGGCAGCTAGCTAACGTAACACCGATTTTTAAAAAAGGCAGCAAATCCCTACCCAGTAATTATCGTCCAATTAGCTTACCCTCAGTTGTATATAAAATGCTAGAAACGCTCATAAGAGACAGACTCGTTATCATTAGAGGAAAATAACATACTTAAAGATACTCAACACGGCTTTCGTAGCAAACGTTCCTGTTTAACAAACCTCTTAGACTTCTTCCACGATATCCTCAACCTCTATGATGAGAGTAAAGCTGTAGATATTATACACTGTTACGTCCCTCGAACTCCGAGCCTGCTCAACCATTCCTGAAGCCTCATCCAACCAACTCTACCTCTACATGGAGCTTCAAAGCACCACACCTGCGCCATGAACCTTTGTATATAATCTTCAATGATCGTTAACTCGCCCCACACCACTAGGGGCCTTTTTTTTTTTTTTTTTTTTTATTAGTGACCAGCTCTTTCCCGAGTCTATGAGTGATCTTATTTTTAGACTAACTTCAGTGTTACTTGGACTATAGCTCGGGGTGGTGTCTCTGTGAATACCTGGAGTACAGTCGGGTTGTTACTTACCTTCTCTTCAACCTACCAACTAGAGAGTGTGACGCCTAGGCTAACAAGCCTCATTAACCGGGATAGAGCAGCGACTATATTTCAATGTCATAATTTCATGTTTTTAGTTTATAATATTTGTTTATATATTTATATTTATTTGTTTTTATTTGTAAGAGTTATAACTAATATTTTACTTTTAATATTTAATCCCTCTGTAAATAATTCAATTAGTAATTCAAATTTCTTGTAATTATATTAATCTTTAACTTGACTTTACTTTAACACCTTACGAGCGGCCTATGCGGTTTATTTATGTGTACCGCCCAGCGGGGTGTTTTTAGCCAAAATAGGGCTGTTTACGTGATACTTTTCATGCCTAAATAAGACCCAGAACGTAAAACAAGTATCTATCCCTGAAAGGGCATAAACAGAGCTTTCGAATGACACCATAACGATCCTTGTATGATGGATAGTTTTCTTGCAATAACCGTGCAACGCGAGTGCAAAAAGCAGGTAATTCGGTACTTTCGGTACATAATTGAGTATGTAGCGAGTGAGAGAGGGAGGAGGGAGCTGAGATTTGTGTCAGTAGGTTCGCCGCGGTGGTCTGGAGCAGTCATACGCTCGCTAGTCTCCTGCCACCACTTGTCTCTCTCTCTCAGCCACATTACGTGCTGAAATTGCCACTCGAGTTATGTCGAGCGCCGCCACATAGTCCAGCTTTATTTAACTCGACTTAAGTGGTGAGCCGCTTTTTAAGGGTTAATAATAATAATAATTACATTATTTCTTGGTTTTGAAATCCTATTAGAATAGGCATTAATGAAGCTTGGTTGGTTAACCCTTGAACATATACTAAAAAACTAGCTAAGAACTGGAATATTAATGAAGTAACCCTATAAGAATAATATCCCTATAAGAAATCTACCCATACCATATCTACTGAATACCTACCTATCAAATTCAGTCTCTTGTACGGTTTGAAGTTCCCATACCTCTAGAGTCATGAGGCCAAATCATTTAAGATTACAATATCTGTTGAGCAATACTTCGAATTGTTACAAGTGGGGGCCTGTCCGGGATCTCTTGTTAATTTTATCAATTAATCAAGTTTCATTAAGTCTAATTGATATAATTGTATTTTTTTTTTCTTAAGACTTGAACATTGAAATTTATCACTATGCTATAGTCCTTTTGTTTTATTGTTCACGCTGCTTAAATAATTCCTTCCTTTATGTTGGTTTACGTAGCTGGGTAATATTACATTATTGTAGAAATTTAAGAGACTATCATTTATTCACCATTTGTAGTTTCAAAGTGACACTCATCAAATCCCTCCTACTCATCCATACCCGTTTATATATTAAATACCTTGACAGACGGTAGTGAGAATATCCGAGTATCCTCATGTGACGGTAGTTAACTCACCGCACATCGGTCATCCACCTGAATCCCCATTTAATGTCAGAGTAGGATGTACCTCTCTTACTCGTCTTCCATAAGAATACGAAACTATGGATAGACCGAACATGATCACCATCTTATAATAATTTGAATAAGTAGAAGTAGGATCTTGCTGCATATAGCTCTCTCATGCCACTCCTCTTATTCTATTGTTTTGGGATCGTGTATCACTTTTATACTTTTGTTTAAGAAATGCGGGATAGTTCAGAGTTTACTTTCTTGCGTTCTTGTCTGTCGGTTTTCACATTAATTATCTTTGATTGGAGGAGATTAGTGTCTTTGCCTGAAACATTAGTATGAAAATCATTACTGGTATTATACTTGCCTCTGATCCATAGTTTTCGTAGCAACTGTTGAGTATCTAGTATGTACCAGTCTGTGCTGCTCATATCCAATTCATGTGTAAGTTTTTGAGATTTTGTTTTTCTTATTTTTGCCACGCTCTTATGTTTAGTTGAGCGGTAGCCTTCCGCAACCCTAATTAAATCTTTCAAAATTACTGACAAGTTTAGATTAAAAGCATTTTGTAATGAGCCCTCGGTTTAATGTTATTTTAATACCACAAATTTTGTTGATATATTTGAAGATCAATATTGAATCTATATGCTCTAAAGATCATAAGAACATTTATTTTAACCCTCGGCAAAACCTAATAAAAAAGTATGGTACTAAAATGTCTTTTTCGTAACAAGGTTGTCAATACGGTACTTTCAGTCATCGATAGCTCTAAAGATCATATGAAAATGTGTTAAACCCTCGGAAAAACCTAATATAAAAGTATGGTACTAAAATTTAATTTTCGTAACAAGGTTGTCAATATGGTACTTTCCCGTTATCAATGTACAATCAAGCTGAAGATTGCAGAGTAAACACCATAGACTTCATCGACTTTACTTTCACCTTCGTATAATCGACAGCCAATTATTATTATTTTTTTTTTTATTAAGGGATTAGTACTCAACCAGCGGGGGTGTGGGGGCGGCAGCCCCCACCCATAATACTAGGTTAGGTTAGGTAAGGTTGTTAGGTTAGGCTAATGTCTTTTCAAATCACTATTGGGGGGGGGGGGGGGGGCGTGTCTCAACATCGATCGATAGGCCTAATGAGGAAAATAGGTTTTCACGAGATTTCTAATAAATTACAAACACTATATATTGATTCAAATGACCAATTTTGTTTATAAAAAACACTCGGAAAATTCGTGGTATTAAAATAAAAAAAAATCCGAGCCCTCTCTTGACAAACTCTTAAATCAAGTGATTTCTAAGGATAAATGGAAGTATATTGCTTTTCACTTTGACATACCTTTTGAGAGTTCACGTACTAAAGAAATTATCAAAAACATATTCATAGAAGAATTAGTTTCTAGAGAATTCTTACCGTCTGAAGCAGTAGATGAGTTTACTGCAGCTAGTCTTTCTATGCATAAATCTATGATAGATGATGAGGATACACAAAGTGAAACACCTGAGAGACTTGATAGATCAAATCAGGAAATATGGTCAGGAGAGCGCCTAGCCTTTGAAAGGGAACGGTTAGCCATACTTCAGCAGGAAAAGGAAAAAGATAGGCAGTTAGAATTGCTGGAAAAGGAAAAAGATAGGCAGTTGGAACTTCTTAAGCTACAAAAGCAGGAAGAGTGTGAGAATGCAAACAGACAGTTAGAAATAGCAAAAATCCAAAGTCTAGAAGAAACCAAAAAACTTGAGGCAGAAAAGCTAGAGCTAGAGAAACTGAAAAAGTCTTTCAACTTAGCTAAGAATATCTCCTTAGTTCCAACTTTCAATGAGAGAGATCCGGAAGCTTCTTTCCAGACTTTTGAAAAGACCGCTGCACACCTTAAATGGCCTAAGGAGGAGTGGACGTGGCTACTTCATCCTAAATTAGTAGGAAAAGCTTCCACTATTTTCTCTAACCTTGAAAACATTGATGATTATGAGTTTGTAAAGAAAGCCATTCTTGATGCATATTCTATAACTCCTGACAGTTATCGTATACAGTTTAGAAACTACTGCAAGCCTGAAACGCACACATACTTAAGAGTTTGCAATGGAAAAGTTTCGAATGTTTAAGAAGTGGCTGGACTCTTCCCGTATCACCACATTTACAGACTTAGTTAACCTGATGGTCCTTGAAGAATGGAAGCGAAGACTACCACTCAATATCCTGGTGTACGTTGAGGAGAAGGGTGAAAGTGACCTCACTAAGAGTGCCAAGTTGGCAGATTCTTATGCTTTAATTCACAGGGGCATTCCAAACCGAGACAAGTCTAGGACACCAACTGTTAGATTCCCCTCTAGTAATTACCCCGTGTCTGAAGTCAGCTCGCTGCAAAGTTCTTCAAATCCCACACCAAAAGATCAAAAAAGAAAAGGGAAATTTTGTACATATTGTAAAAGGACAGGGCATAACATCCTTCAATGTCAACACCCTAGCTGTAAAACTTCATCTGCCTACAAACTCACTATTGCCACTCTTCGTTCACCATCTGTCATACCTACTGGTAAACCAGTGACATGCATTCAATCAATTGAGTCCTCTGATCTTTTCTCTGCTTTCAAGGTTCCAGGAACCGTCTCCACTCTCGAACATTCCAGGGAATATCCAGTCACAATTCTGAGGGATACAGGCTCGGCCCAGAGCATATTAGTAAAGAAAGCTTTGTCCTTAGTTGAGACTGGATATACAGGGAAAGTTAGCCAGCTTAATTTCTTGAATTCAAATAAAGTAGTTAACATGGCTGAAATAGTGCTTAACAGTGGGTTACTCCGGGGAACGATTAAAGTAGCCATCCTTGAGCAGGATCTTCCTGTGCCTGGAGTTTCCTTCCTTCTGGGAAATGACTTGGCTGGAGAGGGGCTGATTCCTGCCTTGAAGTTGAGAGAAGCTCCCTTACTTACCAGTCCTACAGAGAGGATGGATAAAGAGACACCTCATATATTCCCTGTATGTGCAGTTACTCGTTCTCAAAACTTAGTATCCCATGACTCTCCCTCTACATCAAGTCAGGAGACAATGTTCACTCAGATCATGTCTAAAGAGAATCTCATTAAAGCTCAAGAATCTGATGAAACTCTTGCAAAATTTAGACATGTTGCTGATTACACTTCTGTAAATGGAAAGAATCCAAGCATTTGCTATCATGATGGAGTTTTCATGCGTAGCTTCCACACACCTGATAAGCCTGACATAGATACGTGGTCTACTACACATCAAATCATCATCCCTACATCCATCCGTTCTTCTGTCATGGAGCTAGCTCATGATAAACTAGCAGGACACCTAAGTCAAAACAACACCTACAGGAATATACTAACAACATTTTTTGGCCAGGAATGAAGAAAGATGTGTCTAACTTTGTCCGTTCTTGTCACACTTGCCATCTGATGGGAAAGCCAAATGAAGTAATCTCCAAAGCACCTATTAAGCCTATCCCTGTCACGTCAGAGCCCTTTGAAAAAATAGTCATAGATTGTGTAGGACCCCTTCCCAAAACAAAGAGAGGAAACCAATATCTTTTGACTGTCATGTGTGCCGCTACCCGATACCCTGAAGCTTTCCCTTTGAAGAACATGAAGGCCAAAACCATTGCCTCTCACTTATTGCATCTTTTCACTAAAGTAGGCATTCCAAAAGATATCCAAAGTGACCAGGGATCTAACTTTATCAGTGAGCTGATGTGTCAAGTAATGACAGAGTTAGACGTGCAAAAACATTTGTCCACAGCATACAGACCTCAGACACCGGGTTGCCTTTGAACGTTTCCATCAGAGTTTTAAGAGTATGATAAAGAAGTACTGTTTTGAGACGGAGAAAGAGTGGGATGAAAGCATTGACTTTCTTCTACTTGCTGTCAGGGAATGCCCCCAGGAGTCATTAGGTTACTCCCCCTTTGAGTTGTTGTATGGACGTCAGATCAGAGGCCCTTCGAAGGTCCTGAAAGATCAGTGGTTCAATACAGTTTCTGATAACCCCTCACGCACTGTGTCCGAGTACATAAATGCTTTGAAACTTAAAATGTCTAAAGTGCGAACTCTTGCCCTAGATAATTTGGAGAAAAATCAGTCAAAAATTAAAACTCGTTATGATCTCAAATCTGAAAACCGTACTTTCAATTCTGGAGAAAAAGTGCTCATTTGTTGGCCCATTCCAGGTCATCCTCTTAAAAGTAAATATTCAGGACCATACATCATAACTCAGAAGTTGTCTGATCTCAATTACCTAGTGAAAACTCCAGATCGTCGGAAAAATAGCCGGCTTGAGTATGTCAATCAAATCAAACCTTACGTTGAAAGGTTACTAGAGGAGAATACACCTTGCCTAATTGTAAATACTGCAATGAAGTCTGAGGAGTTGTCTAAGGAGAGTGATGCTGAAGTGATTGAGGAGGTTTATCGTCCTTCCCCTTGTGGCAATCCCCAAAATAGTGAAGTGTTGCAGCATTTAGATGAGTACTTGCATGAGATATCACCTTCTCATAGAAATGACCTTCAGTCGGTACTTTTGAAGTTCCCTTCGGTCACCTCGGATATTCCTGGTTTTTGCAACTCCCAGCTTCACGATGTAGTCCTACTTTCCTCAGATGTTAGACCTATTAAACAATCCGCTTATAGATTAAATCCTCTGAAGCAAAATATCATGAAGAAAGAAATTGAATTTATGCTGGAACACAAGCTTATAGAACCCAGTCACTCACCCTGGGCATCACCCTCCTTGCTAGTCCCTAAGCCTGATGGCAATTCTAGACTTTGTACAGATTATAGAAAGGTAAATTCTGTGACTGTGCCAGATGTTTATCCTCTTCCCCGTATAGATGATCTAATTGACAAAGTATGAAACGGTCCATATGTATCCACCATATACCTTCAAAAAGGATACTATCAAATAGGTATGACCGAGAGAGCAAAGGTTATTTCAGCATTCATAACCACTTATGGTTTGTTCCAGTATAATGTGATGCCTTTCGGAATGATCAATGTCCCTGCGACTTTTCAACGCATTATTTCCTATACTATTCAAGATTTGGAGGGTGTTGATTCCTACTTAGATAACAGTGTTACTACTTCAGGTACATGGATGTACCATCTCGCCAGACTGAAAGGACTGCTGTCTCGTCTCGCCTATGCTGGCTTCACAATCAACCTAGCCAAGTCGTGTTTTGGACGAGGGACTGTCACCTACCTCGGCCATGTGGTGGGTCGGGGTATCGCTCGCCCGAGGGATGCAAATATCGTGGCCATCACCACCTTTCCCCAACCAGCAGACCGCAAGTCCCTGATGCGGTTTTTGGGTATGTGTGGTTTTTAAAGGAGGTTCTGCAGCAACTTCGCCACCATCTCTGCTACATTAACTGATCTGACTAGTACTAAAGTTAGGTTTGTTTGGAGTCCCGCCTGTGCTGCAGCCTTCGTCAACCTCAAACGCCTTCTCTCCTCGCACCCTGTGCTCCAAACCCCTGACCACACCAAATCTTACCATCTCCAGGTTGATGCAAGTGACCAAGGAGTAGGGGCCATTCTTCTTCAGAAAGACCTTGCAGATGGTGTCCTACATCCCGTCTCCTACTTCTCGGCCAAATTGAAGAAACCCCAGCGGGGTTACTCTACAGTTGAAAAAGAAGGCCTCGCATTGGCGTCTTCAATCAAGAAGGTTGAGTGTTACCTGCCTCAACAGTCTCCCATTTTCATCTACACCGATCACAACCCTTTAACATTCATACATAAAATGAGGAACAATTATCAGAGGATTCTACGGTGGGCCCTGCAGTTACAAGAGTACCAACCCTTTGTTCGGCATATTAGAGGTGTGGACAATCTAATTGCCGATACATTGTCCAGGAGTACGTCCACAGTCTAGAGTCTCTCCCTCCTTCTTATTTCAGTCCTCTTCAACACCTTTCAGGTACTTAGGGGGGAGCTGTTACATCCCTCGAAACTCCGAGCCTGCTCAACCATTCCTGAAGCCTCATCCAACCAACTCTACCTCTACATGGATCTTCAAAGCACCACACCAGCGCCATGAACCTTTGTATATAATCTTCAATGATCGTTAACTCACCCCACACCACTAGGGGTCGAGTTTCTTTTCTTAGCTCTTTCCCCAGTCTATGAGTGATCTTATTTTTAGACTAACTTCAGTGTTACTTGGACTATAGCTCGGGGTGGTGTCTCTGTGAATACCTGGAGTACAGTCGGATTGTTACTTACCTTCTCTTCAACCTACCAACTAGAAAGTGTGACGCCTAGGCTAACAAGCCTCATTAACCGGGATAGAGCACGCGACTATATTTCAATGTCATAATTTCATGTTTTTAGTTTATAATATTTGTTTATATATTTATATTTATTTGTTTTTATTTGTAAGAGTTATAACTAATATTTTAATTTTAATATTTAATCCCTCTGTAAATAATTCAATTAGTAATTCAAATTTCTTGTAATTATATTAACCTTTAACTTTACTTTACTTTAATAATAATAATAATAATAATAATAATAATTACATTATTTCTTGGTTTTGAAATCCTACTAGAATAGGCATTAACCCGAAAACGGCGGGTTATTGAACTAGCTCCATATGGGCGAGCATATTGGCTCCATTCAGGCCTATAATCGTCATTTTTCGATAAATATCGTTATTACTTATTCATATGAGCCTATTTTACCTTCACTATGAAGATAGTAACCTGTAACAACAATAAAACAAGTGAAAATATAATTTTTCTGGTCAAAATCGCGAATATAGATGGACCAGCCCATTCATGAATTATGGAGAAAATTGAGGCAACCCCTCCCTCCATGAGGCCTCAAGCCATACTGAGCCTACTCATACACACACTCGGTCATGTAACACACCCGCTAGGCACGTAAGCACATCCTCCACACAGTTTGCTAATGTTAGCACAAAAATATACCAACGAATTAGGGAATAACAGGGAAAATAGGTGATAATTGAAGGGGGAGGGGAAAGGGAAGATTGAGGGGATGTGGAGGAGTGATATGAGGTATAGGGAAACATTTTTTTTTTTTTTTTTTAGTACTACTGGGGCTGTTTAAATGTTTTTTTTAGGCCTGCCTCTTAAGAGCTTTGCCGCCATTGCCCAGTAAAACCTCTTGAGAGCTTTGCAGCCATTTACGGATTAATGAAGCTTGGTTGGTTAACCCTTGAACATATAATATAAAACTAGCTAAGAACTGGAATATTAATGAAGTAACTCTATAAGAATAATATCCTATAAGAAATCTACCCATACCATATCTACTGAATACCTACCTATCAAATTCAGTCTCTTGTACGGTTTGAAGTTCCCATACCTTTAGAGTCTTGAGGCCAATTAATTTAAGTTTACAATATCTGTTGAGCAATACTTCGAATTGTTAAAATCCCTTGATTTTCAAAAGGCCTTTGACAAAGTTCCCCACAAACGTTTACTGCTAAAACTAAAAGCGCATGGAATACAAGACGGTGTGTTGAAATGGATAGAAAATTGGCTCCGCGACAGAAAGCAAAGAGTAGTCATAAACGGTAAGGCATCTAAATGGACCAATGTAAGTAGCGGGGTACCTCAGGGATCGGTACTAAGACCAATTCTATTTCTAATTTACATCAACGACATAGATGAGGGTCTCACCTGTACAATCTCAAAATTTGCTGACGATACAAACATTTCAAATAGCGTACTCTCAAAAGAACAAGTTGACATTATGCAACACAATCTAGATAAGTTGTCACGTTGGGCCCAAATTTGGCAAATGAGTTTCAATGTGGATAAATGTAAAGTACTACATATCGGATACCAAAATGAGAAAGCAAACTATTCGATGAATGGCACTCAGCTTAAGAATGTAAACAGAGAAACCGATCTGGGAGTAACAATATCGAGTAACCTAAAACCGAGACAACAATGTGCAGAAGTTGTTAAGAAAGCAAACAAAATAATTGGCTTTTTAGGCAGGTCATTTGAGCATAAATCCAAAGAAGTTATCCTAACTCTTTACAATTCCTTAGTCCGCCCTCTTCTGGAATACTGCGTTCAATCCTGGTGCTCTTATTACCAAAAAGATATAGACAAGCTAGAATGAGTTCAACGTAGAGTTATCAAAATGATACCTAGCCTAAAGAACAAACCAAACGAGGAGCGTCTTAGAGAATTAAATCTATTTCCTTTAACCCTTCTTTAGCCGGGCCCGACTTAAGTCCGTATGGAGAAGCATGGACTATGTGGCGGGGCCCGACTTAAGTACGTGTGCAATTTTGGCGCAATATTGGCTCTGAGAGAGAGACGAGCAACGGGAGGAGCATATGTTACCTTATGACCGCTCGCCACGGCCGTCGTGGGTCTACTGACATGTACTCCACACTACTCCACCCTCCCTCACTCGCTACACACGTAATTATGTAACTGAATGACCGTATTTTAGCGATTTTGCCCTTCGGTTGCATGATCGTTGCAAGACATCCAGTGATTGTAGAAGGATGGTTCTGGTGTCATTGGAAAGCTCAATTTACGCCCTTTCAGGGATACATAATTGTATTACGCTCTGGCTCTTGTTTATGCATGAAAAAAAACACGGAAACAACCCCATTTATGGTAAAAACAAAACACTGGGTGGCACGGTGAAATATAATCCACCACCCGCTCTTAAGGTGTTAACCCAGAGCAGATTAAGAGGCGACTTAATTCAAGTGTTCAAAATCATCAAAGGCATCGACAATATGAACTGTAGTAAGTACTTCACTATCGACCAATCTAATTACACGCGGGGAAACGGTTGCAAAATTATCGGTAAATCTTTTAACTCGCACGAATCTAAGAATTTCTTCTTCAATCGAGTTGTCAACTTGTGGAATGGGCTTCCCCGAGACGTTATAGACGGCAGCACCGTTGATTCATATAAACTTCGCCTAGACAAATATCTCGCATCAAACCCGCGACTGACTGCGTTTGTAAATTAATAACTTTATTTTATTCCCCCCTCAGTTACTAACCCATCTGTCCCATACTAACGTCCTAATCCTGCCACGGACATTAGTTCCTGGGCAGTAGTTCCCTTACCAATGTTCCCTTACCCACTCTAAACCACTGTTTGGACAATTGATCCTCAGTTTTTTGGAGGACAAGTAGCCTAGAAGGGTTACCAGATCTGTTGTTGCTTGATTTCCTTTGTACTCCTTTGTAATCTGTAATCAGCCAATTGCCAATATCTGGATTTTGAGTGTTTGGTTGACCTGTACGGTACCCGTCCAGCTAGTAATAGACCACCAACACTAAAAAAGATGTCGTAAGTGGCCTCTTATTCCAGAGGCCTATTTATACTGCTAGGTTTAAGAGAGGCACATTGTGTAAGAAGAATTGCCAAAATGTTTCTTTCCCGCCTGGGAATGGAACCCGTGTTCTTTTGGCTGTGAACCAAGTGCGCTAACCAATGCTACGGACCACTGTGTGTGTGTGTGTGTGTGTGTGTGTGATTCTGTAAAATAGAACTTAAATTATATACCCGGTAAACTAAATAATGTTTAGTTATACTCCCATATATTTCCATAGTAGACAGAATTTCATCGAAGTTAGGTTCTAAAATCATGATACGGTAACGATAATTTTCTATATTATAATAGTAGGGTATCTCATAAAAACAGTAAGAACTTTACCTGTATATTAATACACGTTCTTATCGTTAATAATATTCACTGATGCAGATGTTGCAAATAGAACTACTCGTATAACCCAGCACTGCAAGATGATGCAGATTATAACATACCTGTATTATCTAAAGAGTGTTAATTAGATAAATGAACACAATTATTTACACCTCATTGTGTTATCAGAGAAATCCGGCTAGAATGTGGGTTTATAACACTGAACTTTGCCTTCCGTTTCTGTTTGTAAGTGTGCTAATTAATCGACAAATAGTGTAGCGTGACAATCGATTTATATTAACCTCAGAGAGAGAGAGAGAGAGATAGGGGGGGAGGGAGGGAGGGAGCGCCTTCTAATATGATACAAACAAATAATGATAGCAATATTGTCATATGTAGCGCCCAGCATGTGCGAGTACTGTGTCTGTGTGGGGAGCGTCTGTACGCAGCCGGATACCTTACCCTCTACGCATGCGCGAAAATGTAAGCATCCCTTGACCCCGCCCCCCGTTCCCCGCATTTAAATAAACCCTTCAAACCGTTCCTGCCAGCTCGCTCTGTAGTACAGTCACTAGAGCTCCCGCCTGGCAATACAGAAATCCAGTGTTCGATCCCACTCGAAGTTTAGTATATTTTTAAATTTTTATTTTGTTATTTGTGTTATGTTATATTATATTATATTATATTAGGGTTAGGTTAGGTTAGGTTAGGTTAAGTTAATCTAATCTAATATAATATAATATTTGTACATTTTCGGCAGTGGGCGGGGCCTGGGGTAAGATATCCGGTTCCGTACAGACCCTCCCGTCTGTGTGCCCTGGCTGTGGTATCGCAGGCGGTGGCGCCTGCCTTAGACCATAGACTACATATAACCTAGACACGAAAGAAGACACCACAAATCTGTAAATAGTGATCCGCGCGTTCGAGAGATGGCAGCACGATCGCAAAGGACAATGGGAATGGAGGGTCCCCACAAAGACATTATATTGACTATCCTTGTCCTTGGTCCTCATTAATTCGTAATAATCCCTACCTTGTACTAATAACGCTATTAATAAGTAATTGAACATTATCCAGAGACTCTGCAGACATGACCTAGTTAAATAGACATAATTAGAGGCTACTGTAAAGGCGCCAGTCATCGTGTAATTGTCGTCCTTATGAGGAGGTACACAAGCAAAACTCCTCCATCACCCGCCATTGTTGATGTGAGATTCGGGAGTTGCCAACGTCAATGGTGGGACAAAATATGGGAGACTCGATGATACGTGGTCAGCTCACAGAGTTTTGCGCCAGAGCACCTAAGACCAGGAAGCGTTTTTGTATCCCTGGTGGTGGTGTGGACGACGTAGTTGCTGCAGTTGACGAAGTATCTAAGCTGGCCCCTGCTAATACAATGTACGTCATCCACGTTGGATCCAACGATGTACAGCGAACCCGGTCGGAAGATTTGCTTCTAAAGTACCAGCAGCTGATCAAGTCGTTTAAGGAAAAGTCATCAAGGATCATCGTCTCAGGAATCGTCCCCCGGCTTGGTGTAGAGAGCCGATTTTACAACATAGCCAGCAGCACAAATCGTTGTCTAGCAAACCTCTGCAGGAAGGAAAACGTGGGATTCGTCGACACCTGGGACAATTTCTACTATGATGACTATTTGTTTTCGGACGATGGAGTTCATCTGAACAAGGTGGGAGCAGCACGTTTTGGGCGTCTTCTCAATGATGCGGTGAAGGATTTTCGGAGAAGAAATCGACTCAGCACAGGACAACCAGGAAGGAGGACCGAAGACAGCGAGGGTGGCAACCTGCGAAGGAATTAAATGCTAATATTGTCAAGAACCGCGAATTTGGATAAAGCTCCACCAACACGACCCAAATTCAAAACCGCCAGGGATAACGACCGAGGACCGATGTCAGCCATGAATGTAAATGTAGATCCGATCAGAACCAAAAATTTGATTAAAGAACGTTCTGTGAGTTCTAAAACCGCAACTTTAAAGGTTTTCTATGCAAACGCTCGTAGCATACGCAATAAATTTTCAGATTTAGAGGAATTAGTGTTTACTGAAAATTATGATGTGATTGGTATAACAGAATCTTGGCTCAATACAGTAGATAGCGACTTTTTAGCAGAGTATTCACTTCCCGGTTATGTAATGTTTGAGAAAAGACGAATAAATAAAAATGGAGGTGGCGTTTTATTTTATATCAAAGAAAGTCTTAACCCGACCCTCTTGTCAAAACCACAAATTGTGAACGTCGACACATCTTTTGTGCTAATAAAGAATAATAAAGGTACAAATATAATACTTGCATTAATATACAGACCTCCAGCTCAATCAGTGCAAACTGACCGAGAAATTTATGAACAAATTGCAGATGTAAGTAACTCACAAGATATCGTATTTTTTGGCGACTTTAATTTACCTGTGACCAAGTGGAGCGATACTCTTACTTCACACTCCGGACATGACTTGTATACGAACTTGCAAGAGAGTTCGCTTTATCAATTTGTTCGAACACCGACCCGTGGTAATAACGTTCTTGACATTGTACTTGCAACAAAAGAAGAATTAATAGAGAATTTGAATGTTGGTGATGAATTCAGTAACAGCGACCATTGTACGATAACTTTCACTTTAAACTTTACTAGTAACGAACCAAATAGTAGCATCGAAAAAGTCCCTAATTTCAAGAAAGCAAACTTTCATAAACTTAGAGCTATGTTTAAAGAAACTGACTGGAGCTTTTTAATTAACAATAACGACATAAATACATCTTGGAAGTCATTCGAAACCACTTACCTAAAAGCAGTGCAAGACTGCATAACATCGAAAATACGGCGTCCAGGCCATAATAATAAGCCCAAATGGTGGAATAAAGATATTTCAAACTGCCTGCTTGCTAAACAAATTTCCAATGATAGATTAAAATCCTCACAAAATGACGAAGAACGGCTGAAATTTGTAGAGCTACGACGCAAAGCCAAAAAGTTAATTAAGCAAAGTAAAAAGACCCTAGAGTTACATATTGCGAATCAAAGTAAAACAAACCCGAAAGAATTCTATAGTTATATCAGAAAGAAAAAAGTAGTTACTTCAACTGTTGGACCGTTAGTCGATGAAAATGGAGAATACACGAAAGACGAAGTACAAATGAGTAATGCCCTCAATACCTTCTTTGCATCAGTTTTTACAACAGAAGACCTCAGTGATATCCCTACACCATCGCCGATTCAGATTGATAATTCAGAATATGTTCTAAGCAATATCACCGTTACAGAGAGAGAAGTTTTGAATTGTTTAGATAAACTCAAGGTAAATAAAACGCCTGAACCTGATACAATCTCGCCTAGAGTTCTAAAGGAAGCTAAGGATGAGCTCTCCAAACCACTGACATTACTATTCAATAAATCCTTGCAGTCTGGAACTATGCCTGATCAGTGGAAGATAGCCAACATAACACCGATATTCAAAAAAGGCAGCAAATCCCTACCCAGTAACTATCGTCCAATTAGCTTAACCTCAGTTGTATGTAAAATGCTAGAAACGTTCATAAGAGACAGACTCGTAAATCTCTTAGAGGAAAATAACATACTTAAAGATACTCAACACGGATTTCGTTAAAAATGTTCCTGTTTAACAAACCTCTTAGACTTCTTCCACGATATCCTCAACCTCTACGATGAGAGTAAAGCTGTAGATATTATATACCTTGATTTTCAAAAGGCCTTTGACAAAGTTCCCCACAAACGTTTACTGCTAAAACTAAAAGCGCATGGAATACAAGACGGTGTGTTGAAATGGATAGAAAATTGGCTCAGCGACAGAAAGCAAAGAGTAGTCATAAACGGTAAGGCATCTAAATGGACCAATGTAAGTAGCGGGGTACCCCAGGGATCGGCACTAGGACCAATTCTCTTTCTAATTTACATCAACGACATAGATGAGGGTCTCACCTGTACAATCTCAAAATTTGCTGACGATACAAAAATTGCAAATAGCGTACTCTCAAAAGATCAAGTTGACGATATGCAACACAATCTAGATAAATTGTCACATTGGGCCCAAATTTGGCAAATGAGTTTCAATGAGGATAAATGTAAAGTACTACATATCGGATACCTAAATGAGAAAGCAAACTATTCGATGAATGGCACTCAGCTTAAGAATGTAAACAGAGAAACCGATCTGGGAGTAACAATATCGAGTAACCTAAAACCGAGTCAACAATGTTCAGAAGTTGTTAAGAAGGCAAACAAAATAATTGGCTTTATAGGCAGATCATTTGAGCATAAATCCAAAGACGTAATCCTAACCCTTTACAATTCCTTAGTCCGCCCTCTTCTGGAATACTTCGTTCAATGCTGGTGCCCTTATTACCAAAAAGACATAAACAAGCTAGAACGAGTTCAACGTAGAGTTACCAAAATGATACCTAGCCTAAACAACAAACCATACGAAGAGCATCTTAGAGAATTAAATATATTTCCTTTAACCCAGCGCAGATTAAGAGGTGACTTAATTCAAGTGTTCAAAATCATCAAAGGCATCGACAATATGAACTGTAGTAAGTACTTCACTATCGACCAATCTAATTAAACGCGGGGAAACGGTTGCAAAATTATTGGTAAATCTTTTAACTCACACGAATCTAAGAATTTCTTCTTCAATCGAATTGTCAACTTGTGGAATGGGCTTCCCCGAGACGTTATAGACTGCAGCACCGTTGATTCATTTAAATTCCGCCTAGACAAATATCTCGCATCAAACCCGCGACTGACTGCGTTTCTAAATTAATAACTTTATTTTATCCTCCCCTCAGTTACTAACCCATATGTCCCCTACTAACTTCCTAGTCCTGCCACGTTAGTGGCAGGGCAGTAGTTCCCTTTCCAATGTTCCCTTACCCACTCTAAACCACTGTTTGGACACTTGATCCTCAGTGTTTGGAGGACAAGCAGCCTAGAAGGGTCACTAGATCTGTTGTTGCTTGATTTCCTTTGTACTCCTTTGTATGTCATAAGTATAAATGTCCAGTTTTAGTGCTACTTGACAAATTAACATCTACATAACTTGTAACATACTAATATAATTATATTCAAAATTACAATTTAATTCTTGTTGTGTTGCTTGAAGGTATACAGCTTGCATCATATATGAGTAGCCTATGCTTTATAGTGTATAATTATATATACTTAATGTTTTCTTCTTGCTTATATATATATCTGATTTATACTAAATAATTTACAAGTGTTTTTATCAACATTAATTAACTCTTAAATACGTTCCCTCTTTAATCTATTGCTCCCTCGTTTTGCGGATATTCCCTTAACTTTGGTAACACTGCAGCAAGCTAGCTGGCAGGCGCGCGCGGCGCACAGACTATCTATAATAAGGACAAGCCACTGATGTGCTTTTGTTGTTGTACAGTACAATAGTGCTGCCACCAAATCCTTAGATTGCGCGGCAAACTAACCGTGTGACGTCACGCTTTCATGTCTAGGTTATATGTAGTTAATGCCTTAGACACCACGGGTCTCTGCTAGACACAACCACACGGGCTTGGGACGGGAATGCAAACTAGACAGGTGCCACATACCGAATTTTGTCGCAAAACTTAGTTGGGCTACTGTACCTTTCTGTTATGAGTGAGTGTACACTACAATCGATTACTTAACGTGAAAATTGAGTGGACTAGCGAGCAGCTTATTAATGAAAAGCCAATACTTGGCCCCCTCCCCGTTGATATCGCCAGCTGTTGTAAGCAGTGCAGTACATAAAATGAAGGATGGAAAAGCTGTATAATAAAAGCCTCAGGAGATAGGGTGAAATGATAAAAGCCTCAGGAGATATAGTAGTGAGTTTGATCATTAGAGAGGAGATAATCCCTGATGAATGGCATAAAAGTGTAATAATAAACATATATAAGGGCAAGAAGAATTCGTTCGATAGGGGAAATTATAGGGGACTGGAAATGCTTGACCAAGCCATAAAGGTCTGTAAGAGAGTCTTTAAAGGTATGATAAGGGAAATAATTTACAGTATATAGACGATCTGCAGCTCGGTTTCATGCTAGGACGTGGTACAATCGATGTTATCTTCATAGGCAGCTACAGGCAAGTTATTTACTAAAAAAAGGGATCTGTATATTGTGTTCTTAGACCTATAGAAGGCCTTTGAAAAGGTGCCCAGAGATGTTGCTCAGTGGGCTATGAGAAAACTTGGCGTAGAGGAGTGGCTGGTGCGTGTGATGATGAAGATGTATGAGGACTCAAGAACTGCAGTGAGGGTGAAAGCTGTACGGAGTGAGGAGTTTACAGTTCGCATCGGAGTCCACCAGGGCTCTGTGTTAAGCTGCCTCCTCTTGTTTATAGTTTTGGAAGCACTATCTGGTGATTTCAGAACTGGGCTCCCCTGAGAACTGCTATACGCAGATGATTACGTACTTATCACAGATGCCGCCTCCGAGATGTGTACTAGCAGTATTGGATGGTTTGGACATATGGAGAGGATGGATGAACTAAGTTGGGTGAAATTATGCAAATCCATGAACATGGAGGCAGCTGCACTAAGGGGCAGACCAAGAAAGACGTGGGATCAGACCTTGCGGTCTGATCATGAATTGAAGAGCCCAGACAAGTGAGGCAGCTCTGAATAGGGCTTCGTGGAACGCCGGCATTAGGATGTGAAACCGGAACCGCACTTTGTGTGGAACACTCGGTCTATAAATGTATGTATGTATGTATGTATATGCCATTAAATGAACTTCTCTTATTTGAAATTGCACCATGCGATACAAATATTTTTATTAGAAAACATATTGCTGATATTTTTGTTGGCGTAATATAGCAAATATTTTCCCAGTCTTTCTTCTACTCAACAAGTAAGCTCTGGAACTCTCTTCCTCAATTTATCTTTCTTTCATCCTATGACTTACACTGTGTAACGTTACAGACGGGGTTCGAACCCACAACATTATCAAACATCCAACAAAAGAAACTACAAAACAGAGATCTATTATTCCAGTCTCAATAAGAAAGTGGTGTGAATGACTTATCCTTAACCCTTCCAGCCCGGGTGTCATTTTAAAATGACACCAAAACAAAAGGGCCGGAACCCGGGTGTCATTTTAAAATCTTTGTGCTTGAAAGCGTGCTTCAAAATTTGCGCGGCCAATTTTGGCATGGTAGGAGCGACCGCAGCGCCACCAAGCCTCAACTACTAGTGTTATCAGTTCGTACGTGGCCGCCATAGCGAGTAATACTGAAAACAAAAATTCCGACGTGTCCGATTCGTTGCAACCTCCCGCGGGCCCCAGTGCTACCCCACTCGCAACTTCAACGCCTGTTCCAACCGAGAAGAGAGCTCAACAAAAGAAAGTTAAGCGTTTGTTGAGTGATAGCGCTATACAGCGACAACTTTTTGAAAGTGATGAAGAGAGCAGTGGCGAAAGCTTGGTGGACAAGGTACAATTTATAAGTGAAAGTGAAGACGATTTCGTGGGCTTTGGAGACGACGATAATGTCGATTTATTTGAGGGGGGAGACAGTAGTGATGATCCTGATGTGGAAGTGTTTCAGGAAGGTGCCATTGAGCTTCCCAGTGTGCTAGAACCTAGGCCTACCCCCTCGCCATCTTTGCTAGGTCAGCCTAGGCCTAGCCCTAGCCCTACCCCAGGACCTTCCCCTTTGCCTGCCCGTACGCCCTTGAAAGTGGGCAAATATTTCTACAAACAATCATTGATCAAAAGTGCAGCTAAAAAAGTACGCAGGGCAGCCGCAGAAAAGCATAGGGAAGCTGAAGATAGCGATAATGACGCCGACCCTGGCCTAGCAACCACCCGCATTCCATTTTCCCGATGCCTTGACACGGGACGCCGCGTGGGTCACCCACAGCCCTCGCCTTCATCTCTCGTTCAGGATGACCAAAGGGCCTCTTCAAGTGGTATTGGTGATGTGCCACAGGCCTCAACACACCGCAGAGCATTATTTCCTGCTGAAAAGCCCTCGGCTCGCCGCAAAAGGAGCCCAACTCCCGAGGCCTCGGCTCCCATTCTTGAAGCTCCCGCAGCCTCCCGCGCCCCACACCGCCGACGCCCGGTCACTTCTTCACCCGAATTGTCTCCTGAGGAGGATGCTGACGACCCCAACATTGCCCCGGATGACCTGACGTCGCCTGAGGAGGAAGAGGAACAGGAACAGGAAGAGGAAGAGGATGTGCCGACAAATCGAGGGAGAGGGCGAGGTCGTGGACGTGGTCAGCCTGCTGCCGCCGCCGCCGCCGCTGCCCCTGGGCCTGGGCCTGGGCGTGGGCATGCAGGGCGTCCGCCTGGGCGTCCGCCTGGCCAAGGGCGTGTGCCAGGGCGTCCAGGGCGTGTGCCTGCTGCAGCACGACCTCGAGCATCAGCATCCGACCTGTTTGTGTGGACAGATGGAGCTGATTTTGAGCCAGATTGTCCTGCCTTTGACGAGGTACAGATGGGTTCTGGGGTGTCACCATCATATCCCTGTGGCCCAGATGCTACCCCCAGTGAACTTTTCTGTGGCTTCTGTGACAATGAAATCATGGAATACCTCGTCAAAGAGACAAATCACCACCATGCTATCTGTGCCAACTTTCTTGGGAGGAAGACCAGTGCCAAGATGGTGGCATGGAGAGCTCTCACTGTGGCAGAACTATATGTGTTCTTGGAACTCACAATGCTGATGACTCATATAAGGAAGCACGTTCTGGCTGACTACTGGATCACTGGCGACATCATAACGACTCCATCATTTGGCAAATACATGTCCAGGGACAGGTACTTCGACATCCTCTCCTATCTCCACCTGACAAACAACATGGCAGTCCACCTTCCCGACTCATTATGGAAGATCAGGAAGCTGTATGACATGATACGTCATCGGTTCACCACATATCTGATTCCTTTCCAGAAGATGTGCCTCGACGAGTCTCTGGTCCTGTTCCGTGGTAGGCAGCACTTCCGACAGTATATCCCGTCCAAGAGACACCGCTTCGGCATCAAGCTCTTCGTCCTCTGCGACTGCTTGACGGGGTATGTGCTGGACTTTATGGTCTACAGCGGCAAGGCTGGAGAAGTTGTGACTGACCCTCTCATTGGTTTTGGTGGCGCTGTAGTGAAGAAGATGATGGAGAGGCACTTCAATAATAACCACATCCTCTACACAGATAATTATTGTACGTCGCCTCTCCTGACCAAGTACCTCCATGACCGCAAGACCGGAACTGCCGGCACAGTCAAGGGCAAAAGGAAGGGCATGCCAGGCTACCCAACCAAGACGAAGAAGGCTGACATCTTCCACAAGAAGAGTGGCCCCATCCTCTCTATCCACTGGCATGACCAGCACAAGGTCAACCTCCTCACCACATGCCACAAGGCCCAGATGTTCGCCACAGGGAAGGTGGACCGAACAACCAAGAACCCCGTCCAAAAACCAGCTGCTGTCCTGGATTATAACATCAACATGCGCCTCGTTGACAAGTCCGACATGCAGATAGGCTTCATCGACTGCCTGCGAACATCTTGCAGGTGGTACAAGAAGTTTATCCTGCATACGGTAGATATGTCGATCCTCAATGCCTACAACATCTACCGTCTGAGGACTCCAGGAGCCAAGAAGTACAAGTCCCTGCGGAAGTTCCACAAGCAGGTGCTACTTGAGCTCCTGGCTAAACATGCGGGTACACTAGGCAGGCCAATACAAGGACCAGGCCACCTTGACAGAACGGGGTGTGCTGAATTCTTCAGGAAGCACCAGCTCAGCGCTCTTCCTTTCAAAGCACCAGGTAGTAATGTTAGGAGTCAGAAGAGGTGCCATGTGTGCAGCCACACAACTCGCAGACCCCACAAAAACCACTTGGGAATGCCTCGAGTGTCAAGTTGGACTGTGTGCTGGCACCTGCTTCAACGACTTCCACACTCTAACAAACTTTTGAAGTGGAAGTGACAACAGTGAAAGTGACACTCAAATGTAGGCTAAGAATAATAATATAACTAAGTATAAGTGAAAAGGACACATAAGTAATAATAAGTGCCTTCAATAACAATATGAACAAGTGAAAGTGACACTAAAATATATATTTCTAACAATAAATAAGTGAAAATGACACTCAATAAGCCTAGGCCAGTCAAAGTGACAGTATAATAATAATAAAACTAAGTATAAGTGAAAGAGACACACACAAGTAATAATAAGTGCCTTCATAACAATATGAATAAGTGACAGTGACACTATATATATTATTAGCTTACCTAACAATACATAAAAGGGGAAATGACACTACCAATTATCAAAGTCCAGTGAAAGTGACACTAATAATCATAATAATAATAAAACGAAGTAATAAGTGACAGAGACACAAATAAGTTCATATAAATAACTTTATTGAGTGAAAATAACATAATAACTATAATAAATGACAGAATAACCAATAAAACAATATCAAATCGCATCCTGGCATAATTGCGGGTGGAGCGACGAGTGCAACTGGGCGTCGTAGCCGGGGCCGCGGTTGAGTGTTCGGACGCGCTGAGGTAAATATGCGGCAAAAGTTACCTCCACTTCCATCACCATCACTCCGGAACCAGTTGAGCTAGAGAGCTCTACTCAACGCCATTCTACGCAGGAAGGTAAGGCGCTCATTGCTATATATGTTTGATTAATGTAGGTCATACATTAAGCGAGATTAGCCTTAGTTTACTTTTGTTGATATTCGACCAGATCGCCCGGATACGAGCTCCGTCATTAGGAGAGCCTGCCCGGGCCAGGAGGGTTAAAGTAAAAAAGTGGTATGCTATAGCTTACACAAACTAGTAACTCATATGAGTTACCGAACCCTTTGTAGGTGAAAAGCGGACACTTAAGAAAATATCAAATGATATCAAAAACAAATATTCCTCTTAACCAAACCATTATTCTATGTGTGGATTTAGTTTTTAATCACCTCGACAGTTTCATGGATATTAGCCGAAATGTGTTTTAAGAACTTATTATCTTTATGTGTGAAAGATAGTCTTTTTATTGTTAACGACACATTATACAAACAAATAGACGGTGTTGCTATGGGACCACCGCTAAGCTGTACGTTTGCTGATATATTCCTTTGTCATTTTGAAAAGATCTGGCTAGAAAACTGTCCCATTCAATTCAAACCATTACTTTACCGCAGATGTGTGGATGATACCCTTGTATTTTCTAATAATGCCACTCAAGCCAACAAATTCTTAGAATATATCAACAAACAAAACAGTAACATTAAATTCACAATAGAGTCAGAATGTAATGGAAAACTCCCTTTTTAGATCTACTTCTTGAAAGATGCAATAACTCTCTAATATTTTATATTTTTCGAAAACCTACCTTCTCAGGGCTGCGCACTAGCTTCTTTAGCTTCAGTCAGTTTCGCTTCAAAATAAACGCAGTGAAAACATTGATTCATAGGGCCTTCTCACTCTCCTCTTCTTATGAATTATTTCACAAAGAACTAGTCTTTCTCAAAAACTTTTTCATAAATAATGGATACTGTCCCCAATTATTTGATATACTAGTAAGCAAATTGCTCAATAATAAACACCAACCAGAACTCTGTATACCAACTGTGAATAAGGAGGCCATATACTTAACGTTACCTTATCTTGGAGAATTGTCCATGAACAATGAAAAATCACTAAAAACTATGTTGTCAACATTGTATCCACAAATCAACTTTCGATTCATACATAAAAGCACATTCAAAATAGGTTCATTGTTTCATTTCAAAGATCAAGTGCCAACAGACTTGCGCTCATCGGTGGTGTATTGTTTCACCTGCCCGAGCTGCCAGGCCGGGTATATTGGGAGCACTACAGTACATGTGCTTTCAAAATTCACACCGATGAGCACGTAGGCCAGTCGAGCCGAACAGGTTGCCCCCTACTAACCCCTCCTCACTCACCAGTAAGAGAACATGCAGAGTTTTGCAAAATTATACTTAAACCAGCTTTTTTTTCAAATTTTAGATACTTGCCCAGGTAAAAGTGTGAGAACCCTAGAGTCAATATACATACAAAACATGAAACCCCAACTTAACAATACCATATCTGCTGCCCCTTTAAACATAGTACAGTAAGATTTGTAACTCATAGAATAATTGCTATGTTCTGCCCCTTTTAAACATTGTGAATTAGTATGTGTAACTCCCCTAGAATAATTTGAATGGTCTGCCCCTTTAATCATTGTACATTAATGTGTAATTCCCATAGAATATTTTACATGCTCTGCCCCTTCATACATTGTAAGTTTTGCCCCTTATAAGCCCTTTTAAACTTTGTACATTAATATGTGTAACACCCATTGAATAACTTGTATGTTAGTTTTATATCGTGTGTTTTCTCTTTTATTTTTAGACCCTGATGATGACATTAGTTGATATGTCGAAACGTTGGATCTAAAATAAAGATGTTGTTCGCAACCTATACCCTTGTGATACTTTTCCTCTTTAAAATACGGTTCCCTACGAACACCCCTATATCCGAAGATATCAAGTAGCCATTAGCATTAAGAAACCCCAAGGATATTCCTTCATTAATCCTAGTCAATCATTAATAATAAAAGACAGATTATTGCACTATGAAGATTAATACTATCAATATATAAGTGAACAAATATTTTTAAGTGTAGGTGTTAACTACAAAACATTAAGTAATATTATAATTTATTTACATGAAAATATCATATACAATTAACTGAATACAGTCCATAGCAAAAGTATAAGATAACAACATATGATTAACTGAATATATAATCCTATCTTTTAAGGGAGTAAGTATGGACAAGGCAAGGTAAATAAGCTACTTATCGTAGTCCTCATAGTAACTCTTTTGCAATGGGGTAGTTAGGACAGGTTAAAGGTGGTAGTGGATCCTGAACTACCTTTAAATTTGTTTAGCTTGATTGGGAAGGCCATCAGCCCATCAGGACTATTAGGCTATACTAAAGCAAAATGTGCATTGCCAAGAACCTCATAATACTGGAATGCGATATTGGCAAGTATCACAATCCAGCATACGTCACAGGTTCAAAGCAATTAACAACAGGAAAATAATGAAGGCAACATTAGCTGAGAATAATAGTGTCAGGACAAACACATTCTTAGGAGAATCAACTATCAACCTCACTATATGCTAAGACAAAGGAAGAAAAGCAAAACAGAACTGAAATTAATACTACTCTAAAATGAATTACAGACACAATTAATTAATTTAACAAACAAAGCAACATAGGAGGTCCTGTGAACATAATAAATAATGAGTGAACGCAATAGCATAACACAATATGCTAAAAAGGTACATAAGAAATAAATAAAACACCACCACTAAAAACATAACTCAAGTTACAACTCTCTGAATAAATTGGTCTCTTTCAGGTAAACCATCAATTTGTCAACCACATCAACATCGCCATCACCCAGGATCGAGTCCAAAGTGATAGGGACATTATTTGCCCTGCAGTACATCAGGAGATGGCAACGCTCCTCCACACATCTGCCACAGGACAAAAAGGATGTGGTTGATTGACAGAATCCCGCCATATATGGTTTCATGTGAGTCAGAAAAGTACAATTCATCCATACCCTTCTAAGACAACCTCCTCCCTCCGGGAGTGACGGGACGCCGAGGGCCAAACAACAAGGGTCGGCTTTACTGAACGTACAGCGAGATCGGTCCACTGACTTTGCCACAGAAGATTAATTGATTTCTTACCGAAAGAGAGACTTCACTGTAGATCCCGAGGGACGTCCCACAGCCCCTCAAGTTCTACCGCCGATTTTGCAAGTGCGTCAGCCTGCTCCTTGCCGAAAATACGGCAATGACCAGGCATCCAAATCAGAGTGAAGGACTTACAACTTGAGTGCAACTTATTGATAATACGGCCCTGGATTTCAGAAAAATCTGTTCTACATGAATGAATTGCCTGAAGGGCTGACTTGGAATCTGAAAAAAATTATAAAGCTTTCATAAAGAGAAGAAATAGCAAAATCTATGGCCCGGTCAATAGCAAAACGTTCAGAAGTGAATACAGACGTATGGATCGGCAAACGGATCAGCAAACGGTACCTGAGGTGACATTCGATCGACCACACACTCGCACCCACAAATTCATCCGTCTTAGGGTTGTCGGTGTAGAGGTGAAAAGAAGCTAGGTGTCTAATGAGGACCGATCTAAAAAGCTGGCAAATTTCCACCTCCGGCGCCTGAAGTTTGGGGGAAGGGAGCCACTGGGTATCAACGGTAAAAGTGGGTTGCTTCCAAGGCACTATCTTTAACACTACCAGCTGGTCAACATTCGAGAAGTCACAACCTAGTTTACGCGTCAGGAAGTGAAGCCGCACAGCCACCGACTTGAGGCCCCATGCAGCACGTGCTCGTACTGCAGGAGGATCCCACAAGCCGGAAGGCCGAGCGATCGTTTCCTGTGCAGAGAGATACCAAACTAAAGCAACATATGGTCACGACGAAGACGGAGGGATGGCACGTTAGCTTCCACCGAGGGACATCCCACGGCCCCTCAAGTTCTACCGCCGATTTTGAAAGTGCGTCAGCCTGCTCATTGCCGAAAATACGACAATGAGCAGGCATCCAAAACAGAGTGAAGGACTTACAACTTGAGTGCAACTTATTGATAATGCGGCCCTGGATTTCAGAAAAATCCGTTCTACATGAATGAATTGCCTGAAAGGCTGACTTGAAATCTGATTTTTTTTATAAAGCTTTCATAACGAGAAGCTATAGCAAAATCTATGGCCCGGTCAATAGCAAAACGTTCAGAAGTGAATACAGACGTATGGATCGGCAAACGGTACCTGAGGTGACATTCGATCGACCACACACTCGCACCCACAAATTCATCCGTCATAGGGTTGTCGGTGTAGAGGTGAAAAGAAGCTAGGTGTCTAATGAGGACCAATCTAAAAAGCTGGCAAATTTCCACCTCCGGCGCCTGAAGTTAGGGGGAAGGGAGCCACTGGGTATCATTGGTAAAAGTGGGTTGCTTCCAAGGCACTATCTTTAACACTACCAGCTGGTCAACATTCGAGAAGTCACAGCCTAGCTTAAGCGTCAGGAAGTGAAGCCGCACAGCCACCGACTTGAGGCCCCATGCAGCACATGCTCGTACTGCAGGAGGATCCCACTAGCCGGAAGGCCGAGCGATCGTTTCCTGTGCAGAGAGATACCAAACGAAAGCAACATATGGTCACGACGAAGATGGAGGGGTGGCACGTTAGCTTCCACTTCCATAATTATGCTCTACCTTTAAAAACTCACGTCGGTTTATTTATAACCTCGTAAAGACTAAACATATCCTATTGCCATTATTATGGAATATCCTATTTACTCTCATAATCTTTTAACTCACTAAATCATCCAATAGTATGATACTCCACTCATGAATGTAAATGTCATAAGGTTATTTTATTAAAACTCTCTAGCAGATTTAAAAAAAAAAAAAAAAAATCACTATACCGGAATCCTAACCATGACAACAACATAGGCTATATGATTGCTTGTTGACTGCTATGGCTAATATCTAATCGTCTGATCGTAAAGCTGCATTCATCTATATGGGTGATCATAATGCACACCATTCGGAGTGGCTTGACTCAGTTTCCCCTACTGATAAACAGGGACGTTCTGCTCTGGATTTTGCAAATCTGTCAGGGTGTGACCAAATTGTTTTAGGTCCGACCCATGTCTCAGGTAATCGTTTAGACCTTGTCCTTGCATATGTGCCTGGAGTTGTAGATGTCGACGTAGTTTCTCCTTTAGGCACCTCTGATCACTCTGCACTGTCCATTAAACTCCAGACAGTTTTTAAATCCCAGATAAATTGGCCAGGGATTACTCTAGATGTTGGTAATATTAATTGGCATAATTTTTTCCATGCCCCTTGCCCTGTTGAGGCTCTTAACAATGTCCTCCTCGATATAGGTAATAGGAGAGTCCCAAGTAAGATTATAAAGACCAGGCTGAGGGATAAAGCCTGGTTCAATGAAGATTGCAGGCAGGCACAGCGGGTAAAGCAGACTGCATTTCGTTCATGGACACGCTTTCGTACACGGCTTTGCTTGGAGAATTATGTTAGTTTGCGTTTGGATGCCCAGCGAATATATTCTTTAGCGGAAGCCGAGTACAACAACCATCTAAAAGCTATTCTGACTGGTGCAATTCAACCACACAAATGGTGGTCAGCTTTGAAAAAGAGTTTGTTTGGTGTTGATAATTCTTTACCACCACTGTGTAAACCGGATGGCTCGGTCACATTTGACCCCTGCGAGAAAGCAAAACTCTTAGCTTCCGTTTTTGAGAGTAAGCAGAGTGACTCTGAGGTTGCATTACCTCATTCTTGTTCTCCTGAACCTAAATTTACATCTTTTGCATTTAGATCTATTGAATTACAAACTCTCTTGAATGAATTGGATTCTTTGGGGGTACCGACCCTACTGGATTTTTCCCTCTATTTTTTAAAGGGATTAGCAAACTTTTGGCCCCTAAACTTGCTGTTATTTTTATAATTTTTTTCCGTCGTGGCATTTTCCCATTATGTTGGCGTTCTGCTAAAGTAACGCCTATTCCAAAAAGATCATCTTTCACTGTTCTCCCAGAAGAGTATAGACCTACAGTATATCCATTACTCCGGTTTTATCAAAGTTCTTTGAATGCCTATTGGCCAAGCGACTCATAGCTTTCACCAATAAATTTAATTTGTTGCCTCCAAACCAGTTTGGGTTTAGGAAGGGCTTAGGTACCTGTGATGCTCTTCTTGTCCTCAGTCATGATCTCCAGGCTTCATTGGATGCTGGACATGAATCAAGATTAATATTTCTAGATTTTAGTTCCGCTTTTGATCTAGTTAATCATAAGGTTCTATTATTCAAACTCAGTTCCATGGGGATTAGTGGTTCAGTTTTAAATATAATTTCTACATTTTTAACTAACAGACAACAATGTGTGGTAGTTGATGGCAATATTAGTTCTTTTAATATTGTTAAATCTGGTGTACCTCACGGTAGTGTACTGGGCCCTCTGTTTTTTATCCTTTTTACTAGTGATATGTGGTGTGGAGTTTCCTCTAAAATGATTGCTTATGCATATGATGCATCATTATATGCACCCATTACTTCTCCTACTGAGAGAGATTTGACCGCCAATACTCTGAAAGATAATAATACTAAAAATTATTAGTTGGTGTGATCGTTGGGGTATGAAGCTGAACTCTGCAAATACACATAGCCTTTTAATTAGTAGATCTAGGACACCTTTTCCTTTCCATCCTAAAATTATAATAAATTATTCTGTAATCAATCAATGTACCAAACTTAGGTTGCTGGCTGTGACTCTTGATTAAAAACTTACTTTTGAGGCATACTTACGCTCAGTGCCTCATCAATATCTGAGAAAGTTGGTCTACTACGTAAATGCAAACAGATTTATTCAAGTGATGTAATTGTTCGGAACTGTTTTTACTGTTATTTTACCCTTCTTTGAGTACTGCCCTCCTGTGTGGCTCTCTGCCGCGGATTCCAATCTGTGGCTTCTGGATCGTGCTTTTAACCAGATAAAGTTTCTGTTACCTGACCTGGAAGTTAACCTTGAACATAGTCGCCTTGTTGGGTCTTTGACTCTATATCATAAGATATTTCTTAATGCTGATCATCCATTACATTCTAAAATTCCACCACCTTTTCGGCCTGTTCGTGTGACTAGATATTCCTTGGAGCTAAATAATCAGGCCTTTGCTCATGTTCATTGTAACACGTCACAATATTCAAGATATGTTTTATCCCATCAATCACAAAATTCTGGAATACTCTCCCTAATGAAGTAGTGAATGAGGAGAGCTCTCTGGTTTTCAAGACGAGGGTTAACAACTTTTTAGCTTCCTGGCTATTTGTGTCCCCCACTGAGACCCTTCGGGGTATAATAGTCTCCCCACGGCTCTTCGGTGGGACTCACATATAAAAAAAAAAAAAAAAATAATAATAATAATAAAATAATCATAAAATTAATTTCCATGTAAATAATATTACCCAATTGAGTTACTATTACGAAAGTTTATCCTACGTCTGGTACAACCGTGCAAATGGAGGAACAGGAGGGGGATTGAGAGGGAGAGGGGGTGAAGGAGGGGGAGAGAGAGAACTGGGTTTTGGGAATTTCTAGAAGGTTCCTCGATCACCACATGCTAGATTTATGGTACACTATAAACATGAAATATATTACCTACCTTACTGAATAAGTTTGATAACCTTAACACCTCCCTCACAAAGAGATTTATAAGGGAAGCGAAATATATCACAATATAATTGTTACTCCGCCCTCTGTTTCTCTTTCAAACACATAGATAACAAATAAATTACAGTATATAAAATAACTAATATTGTTGGTTTATTAGGTAAAATGAAGCATGGTGTTCGTATTTTTGGTAAATGGTCAAATAACGTTGGCATTTTTGTTCAAAGGACACTCGTTGCTTGTATTATTAGTGTAAGGAAATAGATTTGGCATTTTGGTATAAGAAAGATGGTGTTTGTATGCATGGACTTATTTTGTTGGATTATTTAACAAACGCAAGCCATAATGTCAACATGATTCTTTACAAGGAAGTATATTTGTTATAAGGTGTTTGTCCATGGTGTATTTAACAAAAGGAAACCTATAATGTCGGCTTATAATTTACAAGGAAACTTATAGATACTATACTGTATATGCTACTGTATATGGAAGTATCTTTTGGTGTATTTAGTTTATAAAAGCATGTTGTCCGTGTATGGAAGGCAACAAAGTCATGATCGTAAACTTCGATAAGTCTCTTCCCTCCTTAGGCGAGACTGATGGCACTAGAAATCCCACGCCCTGAATATTCATTGTTCATCATCACTGCTCATCTACGGACGGATTGATACTTTTGCTGTCTTTGACCTTTAGAATATGACAGCTCGTCCTGTCCTGTGTAACATTGTCTTGTGTTAGTAAGAATTAAACACGCGAAAGGAATATCATTGACATAATTACACGGGATAATTGGTAAACCTAACAGAATACGAGAAAAAGAGAGAGAGAGGGGGGGGGGGGGCGTTCTTGATTATATCCTCATAATAATGACTTATAAATTAGAAAATACCTACTAACCATGTCAGGCCCCATGAGGCATCGTGTTTCGCGAATATCTTCATGGCTCTTAGTCACATCATTATGACATTCTAACACAATGTTTACGACAGCCCGCCGTAATATATGGTGGTATAGTAGTTTGGCAAATTGTTATACTTAAGGAGTTTACTCATATCATCTTAAGGTGTAGTCAGTGAGAACACAAAAACCTGAGCAAATGGTCGGACAAGACGACGTACCCCCCTCCCCTACATCTATTCCTTCCTTCCCCCACCAAACAAGCTCCCCGCCATCCCCCCCGCACACCCATCCTTCTATCCCCCCTCCAAACTTACTTATCCAAACTTACTTATTTGTTTTTCATAATATTCACGAATGAGAGAGAGAGGGGGGGGGCCCTCTCTCTCTCATTCGTGAATATTATGAAAAACAAATAAGTAAGTGTAGCATATAACTGGATCTTTATAGGCACAAACAACTCGAAAGGAGAGTAAAACTGAAGTATGAATCGATTGTTGACGGAAACGCGCTCTCTCTCTCTCTCTCACTCTGTCAATTACACAGCACACGGAACAATATAAAGACATACATTGTGCATTATTATATCGCATGATTTGCCCACAATGGGCTTACAGTATAACTCAAAAGTATATACCCCAACAATCAGTTGCGTGGTTTGTGCAAGTGAACTGAAGTAGTATGTTGTTTAATCTCCTTCTACTGCTTTGCCTAGGAAGTTTGGTGGGAAATTATAATTATACCCTTAGATTGTACGTTTGCGTATGGCCGTTTATCTGGAACTGTTGTTCGATTGTTCGTATACTGTGATGAGATAGATTGGGCAATGGGCATAAATATTTTAAAATTAGGAGGAGTCGGTATAATTGCAACACAAATCAATATTAGTTATAGAATTAATGGAATAATGATACAGACAAGTATACATATATATTATTGTATTATTCATCGCTGTCAAGGAAGAGGTCATCCTCATCATCGGTGTCAAAAGTGATAAGGACGGGATCCACAATTTCATGGATATTGTCAGATGACCAATAATCCTCTTCAAACTTCCTGGCTCGCCGAACGGCACCTTCCCAAATCTCCTTGGTTGCGCATAGCCTTGCTTCTTCTAACCTGGCCTGTAAGCTGACACGAGTGAAGCGTTGTAATGAGGAGCGCACATATCTCTTCATACACCCCCACACCTCTATATGGCGTTAAGTTCAGGATGGGCTGGTGGAAGTCGGACCACTTCGTGACCCCATTCTCGGATGAGTTTATCAACTGTAAAATGTGGCTGTGGTAGGTTTTCCTTGCATATTTGTAGCAGTTCAGGACGAGTAGCGTGAGGTGAGAAGGGGATTTTTCTTTCCTCCAGCCATTTCACAAGGCCAGCTCTGTTGGTGGCGGTGGTGGGGCAGCGAGTCTCCTCCGACAACTGGCTGTGATAGGGCGCATTGTCCAACACCAGTACCGATGGCTCACCTAATGCTGGTAAAAGTCGAGATGTTGGCCAGCGAAGGAAAAGGCTGCTGTTCATTTCCCCGTGGTAGTCACCCGTTTTGTTCTTCGCAGGGAAACTTAGAAAGGAGCCGTCCACAATACCTTCGACTGTGCCACCACAAACCGCTCCCCTTCACCAGGTGGCACCTGACGGCTATAGGTGGCAATAGTTACAGGTTGTGTTGTGTCCACCCACTCCATGTGTGTGTGACATCCGTGTGGTGAACCACGTTTCATCCACGTACACCACCTGTCTTACTTCCTGTAGGTGATGCTGGAGTGCTCGACGAGCATCAATGCGGTGGCATACAATATCAAGGGACTCTTTTCGTACATACATTTTTCTCTGTGATACCCTGTACCGGAATCCCGTGCAGTACAACACACGCCATATCGCCGTCTCTGAGGTCTCACTGGAATAATATTGGCCCTCTTTATTTCTTCAGTCAGGGTAACAATAGTAAAGTGTTCTTTTGCAGCAAACTTTGCATGTACAAAACGTCGAATGGCTCCAATAGTGAAATTGTCAAAGACAGGTGGTGTAGTGGAGGGTGTCGGGGAGTCAGGTGGTGTAACGGTGGGAGTGCTCGCTGTCTCAGGTGGTGCGTCTGGCTTGGAACGCAGGTTGCGTTGAACCATCAGCCGCACTGTTTTTGTGGTCATACCCATCACATGGGCCACACGGTTATACGGCCTGTGTGGGAAGACAAAAATGTACAGTAGATTAGGGAAAAAGATCGAATATTTAGGAACACATGCTTTTCATAATATTTTTCACTAGCTTAAAAGTCCGCACTCTGTGCGGACTTTTAAGCTATGATTGCATCATAGGGGGGGGGGAGGGGGGCCTAGGCGGCCCCCCCTCCTTCTCGATGGGGGCCTTTGCACCCCACGTTCCTAACCTAACCTGCGTCTATGCGGACGGACAGACGGACGGATTTTGCCGTTTATTATAATAGATGGTATTAAGATCAAGATAATTTCCCCAAACATTGTCATTGCTATGAAATATGTTGCATAACGTTATAGATAAAAAGAGTTATGGGTAATAATTACCTGTTAAGACTTATTTTCAGTGCGTCAGCGTTCCTCTCGTGGTTGAACATATTAAACAGTCTGTAGGTAGTAGGGGTAGGCAGCCCCGCCCAGGGAAGTACTACCGCCAAGGTTTCGGGAGACTCAGGGAATAGCCTGAATTCCATTTTCTCTCCCAGGCCTTGGTAGTTGGATACATATCTTTCTGCCTCACACATCAGGAAAACCCTCTTTATATAACATACACATCCAACTTCACGACATTGCCCTACATCACTATCCTCTATCCATAACACACTACTCTTCCCACTGCATATCATACATGTAACCCCATACACGTTTACCAAATAAATATGGCTAAGAGCAAACCTGGTGGTCTCTCGGATATCCACCCCCAGCAGGGTTGGGTCATTGACACTGGGCCCTCCCGGTCGTCATTATGCGACTGTGTCAAGAGCATTACAACGTCCCAAAGCTGCTCGTCGGTGCAGCTTTTTCTTTAGCAATATAATGGGACTTCACTCTAACATCAATTTCTTCAAGCAGAATCCCCTACTCTCCTTTTTTTGACAGAGACTCAAGTAACATCCACATCTGACACGTCTAGATTTAATTTTCCAAGTTATCAACTGCTCCAAAATTTCAGACCTAAAGGAGGTGTATGTTGCTTCGCAAAATCTGAAATTGCCCTGGAGGAGGTTACTAGTTTCAATTGTCCCTATTTTGATTATTCTATATACAAATTAATTTCTGCTGGTAAATTTAAATACATATGTTGCATCTACCGTTTCCCAAATACTCCTCCAGAGCAAAGTCTTTTTGATTCTCTGTCCTCACAACTCAGTGTCCTCAACTTAAATACTTCTTCTGAAATAAGAACATAAGAACATAAGAAAATGGGAGTCTGCAGAAAGCCGATTGGCCTAAGCAAGGCAGATCCCTGTCCCACACAACCCCAATTACAAAGCCCAATTATAGGCTCAACACTCTAATACCCTGAGGATCATCTTACCAAAACGGTTAGAGATTAACGCAGGATTACGGGGGTCTGCAGAGCGCTGATTGGCCCAACCCTGCTGATCCCCCTTCACACCCAACCCTTCTCATCCATAAGCTTATCCAATTTTATCTTAAAGCTCCCTATCGTTTTTAATCCCACTATAGCACTTGGTAGTCCATTCCACCCATCTACAACTCTGTTACCAAACCAATATTTGCCTATATCTTTTCTGAAACAAAATATATCTAATTTGAAACCATTGGTACGAGTTCTTTCGCTATCACTGAGCTTTAGTACATTTGTCATGTCCCCTTTGTTAATCCCACTAACCCACTTGAACACCTCTATCATATCCCCTCTAACTCTGCGTCTCTCTAACGAATGTAAGCCTAATTTCTTCAACCTTTCTTTATACGGAAGATTTCTAATATTATGGATCATTTTTGTCATTCTACGTTGTACTCTCTCCAATGAATCTATGTCCATTCTGTAATAAGGACACCAAAATTGAACAGCATAATCCATATGGGGTCTCACTAATGACAAGTAAAGTTTTAAGAAAACATCAGCAGTTCTGTTACTCACACTCCTAGAGATGAACCCGAGAATCCTGTTTGCCTTGTTTCGAACGCTTATACACTGTTGTCTAGGCTTCAAATCATTGCTAACAAACACAGCTAGATCTTTCTTACAATTCGAGTTTTCTAATTCCATATTAGCTAGTTTATATTTAACATTTGTATGCATCTTCCCTATCTTTAATACCTTGCATTTGTCAATGCTAAACTTCATCTGCCAATTTACTGACCATTCGTGTAAGGTATCTAGATCCCTTTGAAGGCACTCTATATCTCTATCTGAATCAATTGTTCTCCCCATTTTGGTATCGTCTCAAATTTACTTATCCTACTAGTTATACCTAAATCAAGGTCATTTATGTATATAACAAACAACAGAGGACCTAATACAGATCCCTGGGGGACACCACTTTTGACTGCTCCCCATTCTGACTTCGTACCATTTATGCTGACTCTCTGCTTCCTACCAATTAGCCATGACCTAATCCATACCAACAACGCCCCACCTATTCCATGCGCCTCAACCTTTCTCATCAATCTCTCATGGGGGACTCTGTCGAAAGCTTTACTGAAATCTAAATATATTATATCATATGACTTGTCATTATCTACTGCTTCATATACCTCTGAGAAAAAACTAAGCAAATTAGTAAGGCAAGACCGTCCCTGAGTGAATCCATGCTGAGAAGAATTTATTAAATTAAATGTATCTAAGTGGTTTCTAATTTTACTAGCAATAATTGACTCTAGTAGCTTTCCTATGATTGATGTAAGACTAATGGGACGGTAATTGGATGCTATTGATTTGTCACCTTTTTTGAAGATCGGAACTACGTTTGCAAGCTTCCAAGCTTCTGGAACTATACCTGTCTCCAATGACTTGTTAAATACAAATGTTAATGGGTAACTTAACTCATCCCTACATTCTTTTAATACTCTAGCATATACCTCATCAGGACCAGGCGATTTATGAGGTTTCAGTCTGTCAATTTCCTTAAGCACATCATTTCTACTTATAGTAACCGTACTTAACCTATTTTCTATACTATCGCTATATACCTTACGGACTTCTAGAAACTGTGCCAAATTTTCATTAGTGAAAACGGAAAGAAATTGACTATTTAATGTACTGCACATTTCTAAATCATTTTCTGTCATTTCTCCTATCAAAGTTTTAAGGGGACCAATTACATCTCTAACCTTGGATTTAAATAGTTGGTAAAAAGCTTTAGGATTATTTTTTGAGTCATTGGCAACCTTAATTTCATAATTTCTGTTTTCTTTCCTAATATTCTTTTTTACCTGTCTTGATAGATTCTGATAGTAAGCAAGTAGGTGAATTTCGCCTTTCCTAATTTTTCTATATATTCCTCTCTTTTGTCCTAGAAGATCTAATAGTCTATTATTCATCCATTGGGGTTGGTTCTGTGTTGATCTAAATTTTCTTTTGGGGATGTATTTATTTTGTGCATTGAATACGGACTCGATAAAATTATCGTATGTATCTACCAAGGTTGACGTCTCTTCCTGACTTAAGATGACAGGTGCCTGAGAAGGGGTACACTCATTTGGACACCTGGATCGACTTAATTTTTTGACCATAGGGTCAGCTAATAGGGCTCTTCTTAACCCACCATAATTGGCTTTTCTGAAGTCAGGTATTAATGTTGTATTCTCTCTGGTATTACCTTTCCATTGTATATTAAAATACACAGAATTGTGGTCACTATTTCCTAGGTGGTCCCCTATCTCTACATTATTTACCATAATTTTATGTTCATTGTTACTGAAAACTAAATCGAGAATATTATTACCTCTAGTCGGCGTATCTATGAATTGAAATAAAAAACTATCTTGTACTACCTCTATAAACTCCTCAGAATCAGAGTCTCCTATTTGATGCTGCCAATCTATATTCGGAAAATTAAAATCCCCCATAATGCACACATTGCTAAATCTTGATGCCATTTTAATTTCCTCCCATAATGACGTTCCGTCATTTCTACTCATATTTGGCGGTCTATACATAACTCCAATAACTATGGTCTCACTACCTTCGTTAACCTCTACCCAAACACATTCATTATCGTTATTTAGTCTAATACCTGATTTAATACAGCTTTTTAATGTACTCCTGACAAACACTGCTATACTGCCATCCCTCTTACTTGTTCGGTCATATTTAAACAAACTATATCCTGGTATATCAAATTCTGCTAAAAAATGCCTGGTTTCTGTATTAATCCACGTTTCAGTTAGCGCTATTATGTCTATATTTTCTTTGCTAACAAGGGCTCTAAGTTCGTTCATTCTGTTACATAGACTCCTACAGTTTGTGTAATATACTCTCAATTTACTTCTTTTCTTTATACCTAATTTACCTTTATTTCTAACGACATTTCCATCTTCCGTTGCACCATCACTACTATCATTTGCAATATAGTCATCATTTTTAGCATGAGACTGAATATCCTTATCGCTTTCGCCTGACGCTAAAATTGTTCCATTTAACCTCTCATTTACACTCTCAATATTTCTGTTCAAAACCCCACAACCACCCTATCTAAAGAACTAGCTAATGTAGAAACCCCTAACCGTGAAAGATGAACCCCATCCCTTGCGTACATCCCATCTCTCCCATAGAAACTATCCCAGTTATCAATGAATGGTATTGCTTTTTCTTTGCAATATTTCTCCAAACGGCAATTGACACCAATCGCCCTGGATGTCCATTCCTTGGGAATTCCTTGGGAAAAGGTTGTTGCCTTGTAATTTGATTATAATTGGCTAAGGATTGGTGCTAGTAAGGAAATTTGGTGGGTCTGTGAAGTTATACATATTAATTGGAAGTGAATCTAGGAATCTAGGTCAAATTAGCATAAGTGTTGAGGGGGGCTTTTATAGGGGCGGGGCTAGTCGGTGGTCTGCGGTCGTGATTGGCTGGCTGCTGCTAACCTCGCACTTCGTCTGTTGATTGGCTGGCTGGGCACCTCAGTTGGGTGATGGCGGGAGGGTGTGGGATGCTCGCTATTGGTGTCGCCATTTTCTTCTTTTGACGTCTGTAGGGGTAGGTTCTCCTTGCTGTGGGGAGAATTTGTAGGTCGGAGGTCTGCTTATTTAGCGTAGAGTTGAGGGTCTGTATGTAAATGGCTTCTATATATAGAAGTGCTGGTTTTTAGGTCTGTGCGAGCTAATTTGGGGTGGCCTAGGGTGTTGTAGTGATTTTTGATTGAGCCGGATTGTAGACGACGACTCAAGCGGGTCTGGGTCATGCCAATATATGCTGTACGGGGTCCACATTCCCCGTGGGTACAGGAGTGTTGGTATACTACATGGTTCAGACTCAGTTGTTTTTTTGTCGTTGGCAGGGCGATTACGTAGGACTAGTTGGGAGGTCTTAGGGGATTTATAATATATAATCAGTTTGATTTTGTTGTCAGTGTTGGTGGGCTGGACGTTTTTAAGGATGATATCTCTTATGATGGCTTCGTCTGTTTTATGGTTGGAGGACATGTAGGTTTTGTAGTCAATTTTGATGTCTTCGTGGTTGGTGGTGTCGGGGACTTCATTATTGTACCATTTTTCTAAGTACTTCTTGATGGTGTTGTCAACATCCGAGTTGGAGTAGCTGTTGTTGATAAGAACTTGTGTAAGGCGGTTTAGTTCAAGGTGAATGTCCCGCCAGGAGGAACAGTGAGAGAGTGCCCTTCTGACGTAGACTGAGATGGTGGAGAATGTATGGTATCTGTTGTTGTGATAGCAACATGTGACTGTTGTGTTGGGTTTGGAGAGTGTTATGCCGTTTAGTGCTTTGTACAGTTTGCTGTTTTTTGTTTTGTGATCAAGAATATCTTGTTATTTTCAATGCTTCCAAAACTCAATTCTTCTTTCTATCTACCCATCAAATTTGTCCACACGACTATTATATATTCTTCAACAATATACAAATTAACCCTTCATCTTCTCTCAGTATTCTTGGTGTTTTTCTTCTCCTGGCCATTATTTAAAAGATCATATTTCCACTATTGCTAAAACAGTTTCCCAGAAGTTGGGTGTGCTCAACTTTCTCCGAGGGTTCCTCACCACTGCACAGCTTATTCCTATGTACAGGGGCACAGTCCGGCCATGTATAGAGTATTGTTCACTTGTGTGGGGAGGTTCCACCCATACCGCACTGTTCGAAAGAGAAGAGTCAAAAGCATTTTGTCTCATCAACTCACTTCCTCTTACTAACTTCCTACAATCCCTTTCTACAAGCAGCAACGTTGTATCTCCCTCACTCTTCTACCACTACTACAATAATTAGTGTTCTTCAGAACTTTCTCAGTGTATACCTCCTCCTCTACGGAGAGAGGGGGCACCCGCCTTTCAACACACGTCCACCCCTATTCTGTCCATCTCTCTAACCCAAGAGTGAACCAATTTTCCCATTATTTCTTCTACTCAATAAGTGAACGTTGGAACTCTGTCCCTCAATCTGTCTTTCCCTCATCCTATGACTTAAACTACTTCAAACTCCGTGTGTTCAGACATTCTGACTCTAACATACCTTGATTATAGCTCTCTATCACTGTTGAAATCACTTTGAAAAATTGACAGAATAAATGTTAGTGACCTGATGAAGCCATCTGCGAAACATTATCAATAGAGTGCTCCTCCTCATATGTTGTTTATATTCATTATCTCTATCACTCTTTCAACAATGAAGGAGACACTCGTTACAGGCGGTTTTTCCTTTTGTCTCCTTCATACACATTACAAAAACAAAAACAAATCAATGAACGAATTAGATATAACTGCCTATTTATTATATATCCCTGAAAACAGTCGCTTCTTAGTTAATTTATTAGTTTTTCTTTTTAGTCTTTAATTTTCATCCGGAAACGTGTTCCTTACTCCTTTTTTTTTCAAAGAAATCTCACCTTTTGATCCAAGAAAATATAAGCAAATTCATGCATTAGGATCCTTTGCCAAAAGTTTACTACGAATATATACTCAGTTCCAGAACAATTTACATACATAATTAATATGTACATTTTTCACTCAGCGTACAGGAAGATGTAATTTACTTCCCTCTTTATGTTGGTAATTCGTAAGGTCCCTCGGCTTCTGAAATAAGCTAACTTCCTCCACCCCCGACCAACGAAATACGAGAACCAATGGCGGAAGACGGGATTCCCAGAACTTCTTGAAAGTCAAGTTTATCTTCGTCTTACGTAAATATGCACTTAAACCAGCAGCCGCATTAAAAACAAATATGTCAAATACTTAGCCATTATTAGTGTCAAAATACATTATTATTAAGTTGCTGCAGATAAATAGATTGCTCAACATTTTATCATAATAATATACGAGACCCAGCCGAGGGAACCAACAAAATTAAGGAAGGAATGGATTTGGGAATTTAGATGCCCTGCAGAAAACACATATGAGTCAAGTTTTCCTTCTGAGCTTTGACTCAAACACATATACATAAAACAGAAAACCTCATTCTATAATACACATGATATTTAATTTACCACTATGGCTACCATGTCTAATTTATAATAGCCAGAATTGTTCAAAGTCAGACAAAACATAAAGGCCTATGTGCCTAAAGGCATCTTTTTAACGGCATGTTTGTAACTACTGGATTTAAACTGTTGTAAATTGCAAGTTTATGGAAGTGAATTCCAGAGAGTAGTAGTTCTGGGGATATATTAATTTTGATAAGCAAAAGTTCTACATTGTGGAGGAGAAAATATACAGTAAATTCATAGGCATTTCCAGCTGCCCTAGTACTGCGGGGAAAGATGTGGAGAGGTGACAATATCGAAGCAAGTTCCTTGGGGCATTTGCTGTGAAAATATCTATAGAATAATGCAAGGGATGCACCATATTTTCATATGATTAATTTATGAAGGTCCTGGGTGATTGCAGGGTTGTTGATTAACCAAATAGATTTATTTTGAATTTCGTCCAGCTACCTTAAAGCAACCGCTGCACGATGGTGCAGAGTATTCCATCTGAGAACGCATGTGACTTTTATATACTACCACCAACTACTTGTCAGTGGAGAATTCTCGAACTCTTTACAGCAGTCTCAATTTTTAAAAGCATTTTTTAGCTTAGATTAGCATTCAAAGTTACAACGAGAATATCAATACCAGAGGAAGTACAAATCATATATACATACACATTATCTAACCTAATTATACTATGTAACTTTGGACACAATTTACTCATTTCAGTTTTGCCAACGTCCACAGAATAGTTTAGCTTAATTATGGTAACCAATCCACATACTTTAACACGCATAAATAACACACCTGATTAATCAGCACTCATTTTACAGTAAACTTTACGTTTATCACAACTTGTCTGCTTAAACTACCGTGAACACTATGATTGCGAAGACGAATAAGGAAATGAATGATGGAAGATGGCAACACGTAAGTGATACAATTACGTCGTAAAACGTTGGTAGAAGAAATGAAACATCGGAATTCCAAGTATCTATCTATTCTAATGTTTCATTTTTCCAAAAGTTAAATTACATAAAATATATTGTTTGGCAGATTACTCGTATAATACTGTAAAATATATGTCCCCTACTGTAAGTAATTGTTTTCGTTCTGTGGCATTTGTAAATATAAATCCGAATAGTTTCTATATATAAATTTCCCCTTGTTGATTCTTCTAATAGAAAATCACTTACTATCTATACGTATGCCTTATTTTAAACGGTCGTTGTCGAAATTCGTGTAGAACATCTATATTTACAACTTTGGTCATTGCTTTTGAAAAACAAATAAATACAACAATAATACGTTATCACCTATGTTCAATGTTGTTTGAAAATATTGTTCCCATAAATATAGAAGTCAATATAGTGCAAGTAGTGAAAGTGAGACATTATATAGAGCATAACTGTAATATCTGAAAATGGTTGTCCCTTTCTGCACATCATTTTCCATAAAACACGCCAAAGTAAATACCCCCTTTGCTTTCGGTAACAACGCCCTCCCCCAAACCAAGGCCGACGGACAGTCACGAAATATTCAGCGTGAAAGCAGTGGAAACAGGACGGTCGGGCGCGGTAAAGGTTTCTTCACCAGCAATATATCATGCAAATTGGTCGGCCAGCAGGAGTCTGTGAGAGAGAGAGAGAGAGAGAGAGAGAGAGAGAGAGAGAGAGAGAGACAGAGAGAGAGAGGGCCAACATAAAGGAACGTTCGAGCTAAAATGTCTGGGCACACCGAGTTTGAAGTAATTTAAGTCATAGGATGAGGGGAAGATGGATTCAGGAAGAGAGTTCCAATGCTCAGCTGTTGAATAGAAGAACGATTGGGAATATCGTTTCACTCTTGAGTTGGAGAGTTGCACAGAGTAGGGGTGGGATTGTGTTGCTAGACGGGTGCTACGTGCTCTACGTAGAGGAGGTGGTATTCAGTGAGAGAGCTCTAAGAAACACTGTAATAGCGGTAGAATAGCGAAAGAGATGCAACATTGCGGCGGATAGAGAGATAGAGATTGCAAAGAGTTGGTGAGTGAACGTACGTTAATGAGACGAAAGGCTTTCTTTTCCTATCATTACATACCAATTCCACTTTTCAGATACATTTATTTGTTATCTCTACTTGCATTATCTTAGCATTTGCTATTGAAAGTATGCTGCATTACTATATACTATAATAACTCCCTACATATCCTGATGATATAATATGCTGCATTATTATATACTATAATAACTCCCTACATATCCTGATGATTTAATATGCTGCATTACTATATACTATAATAACTCCCTACATATCCTGATGATTTAATATGCTGCATTACTATATACTATAATAACTCCTACATAACAATGTAGAGATAGGGGACCACCTAGGAAATAGTGACCACAATTCTGTGTATTTTAATATACAATGGAAAGGTAATACCAGAGAGAATACAACATTAATACCTGACTTTAGAAAAGCCAATTATGGTGGGTTAAGAAGAGCCCTATTAGCTGACCCTATGGTAAAAAAAAAAAAAAAAAAAAAAATATTAAGTCGATCCAGGTGTCCAAATGAGTGTACCCCTTCTCAGGCACCTGTCATCTTAAGTCAGGAAGAGACGTCAACCTTGGTAGATACATACGATAATTTTATCAAGTCAGTATTCAATGCACAAAATAAATACATCCCCAAAAGAAAATTTAGATCAACACAGAACCAACCCAAATGGATGAATAATAGACTATTAGATCTTCTAGGACAAAAGAGAGGAATATATAGACAAATTAGAAAAGGCGAAATTCACCTACTTGCTTACTATCAGAATCTATCAAGACAGGTAAAAAAGGATATTAGGAAAGAAAAAAATGAATTATGAAATTAAGGTTGCCAATGACTCAAAAAATAATCCTAAAGCTTTTTACCAACTATATAAATCCAAGGTTAGAGATGTAATTGGTCCCCTTAAAACTTCGATAGGAGAAATGACAGAAAATTATTTAGAAATGTGAAGTACATTAAATAGTCAATTTCTTTCCGTTTTCACTAATGAAAATTTGGCACAGTTTCCAGAAGTCCGTAAGGTATATAGCGATAGTATAGAAAATAGGTTAAGTACCGTTACTATAAGTAGAAATGATGTGCTTAAGGAAATTGACAGACTGAAACCTCATAAATCGCCTGGTCCTGATGAGGTATATGCTAGAGTATTAAAAGAATGTAGGGATGAGTTAAGTTACCCATTAACATTTGTATTTAACAAGTCATTGGACACAGGTATAGTTCCAGAAGCTTGGAAGCTTGCAAACGTAGTTCCGATCTTCAAAAAAGGTGACAAATCAATAGCATCCAATTACCGTCCCATTAGTCTTACATCAATCATAGGAAAGCTACTAGAGTCAATTATTGCTAGTAAAATTAGAAACCACTTAGATACATTTAATTTAATAAATTCTTCTCAGCATGGATTCACTCAGGGACGTTCTTGCCTTACTAATTTGCTTAGTTTTTTCTCAGAGGTATATGAAGCAGCAGATAATGACAAGTCATATGATATATTTATATTTCAGTAAAGCTTTCGACAGAGTCCCCCATGAGAGATTGATGAGAAAGGTTGAGGCGCATGGAATAGGTGGGGCGTTGTTGGGATGGATTAGGTCATGGCTAATTGGTAGGAAGCAGAGAGTCAGCATAAATGGTACGAAGTCAGAATGGGGAGCAGTCAAAAGTGGTGTCCCCCAGGGATCTGTATTAGGTCCTCTGTTGTTTGTTATAATCATAAATGACCTTGATTTAGGTATAACTAGTAGGATAAGTAAATTTGCAGACGATACCAAAATGGGGAGAACAATTGATTCAGATAGAGATATAGAGTGCCTCCAAAGGGATCTAGATACCTTACACGAATGGTCAGTAAATTGGCAGATGAAGTTTAACATTGACAAATGCAAGGTATTAAAGATAGGGAAGATGCATACAAATGTTAAATATAAACTAGCTAATGTGGAATTAGAAATCTCGAATTGTGAGAAAGATCTAGGTGTGTTTGTTAGCAATTATTTGAAGCCTAGACAACAGTGTATAAGCGTTCGAAACAAGGCAAACAGGATTCTCGGGTTCATCTCAAGGAGTGTGAGTAACAGAACTGCTGAGGTTATCTTAAAACTTTACTTGTCATTAGTGAGACCCCATATGGATTATGCTGTTCAATGTTGGTGTCCTTATTACAGAATGGACATAGATTCATTGGAGAGAGTACAACGTAGAATGACAAAAATTATCCATAATATTAGAAATCTTCCGTATAAAGAAAGGTTGAAGAAATTAGGCTTACATTCGTTAGAGAGACGCAAAGTTAGAGGGGATATGATAGAGGTGTTCAAGTGGGTTAGTGGGATTAACAAAGGGGACATGACAAATGTACTAAAGCTCAGTGGTAGCGAAAGAACTCGTACCAATGGTTTCAAATTAGATAAATTTCGTTTCAGAAAAGATATAGGCAAATATTGGTTTGGTAACAGAGTTGTAGATGGGTGGAATGGAATACCAAGTGCTATAGTGGGATTAAAAACGATAGGGAGCTTTAAGATAAAATTGGATAAGCATATGGACGAGAAGGGTTGGGTGTGAAGGGGGATCAGCAGGGTTGGGCCAATCAGCGCTCTGCAGACCCCCGTAATCCTGCGTTAATATTCTAACCGTTTTGGTAAGATGATCCTCAGGGTATTAGAGTGTTGAACCTATAATTGGGCTTTGTAATTGGGGTTGTGTGGGACAGGGATCTGCCTTGCTTAGGCCAATCGGCTTTCTGCAGTCTCCCATTTTCTTATGTTCTTATGTTCTTATATCCTGATGATTTAATATGCTGCATTACTATATACTATAATAACTCCCTACATATCCTGATGATTTAACAAGCATACTAAGTGATTATGAATACCCATGACATTTATTTTGTGTTAAAATACGAAATATGCAGATATTTACCGTTGTTATTGTTTGTTCGTACTTGTAGTAAAATCAACCAAATCCATCACATATTTTTCATTTTACAAGTTCATAAATAATTGCAATACATTTGACTTGTTTAATATGCAACTATAGTGACAATAACTGTTAAAGTAAGGCAACTGTTCTTCACCCACCTTCGTTCTACTGCTGGGAGACCAATCGAATAACAAGGATGTTGCCTGAAAATAACAAAACAAACACAATCAAAGTAATTTATTAATTAAATGTCCGCTTCAGTGAATTACTGGACATTTATTGAATGAAACGCAACTGTCTCGTTATTTTAATATTGAAATTGTTGTTGTTGTGCTATTAGAAGATTTATGTACTTACTATTATAATTGCTGTAAAATCAGCAACAATTGTTGTGGTCGTATTGTCGAGAATGTTTTTAAATATAATATCTTCACCAGATCAAAGCAAATAAGTCCTATTTTGTGTTGGGTAGCTATAGTTAGATGAATGTTTTGTGTTGGGTAGCTATAGTTAGATGAATGTTTTTATAATAGTCAAACACAATACATAGCTAGGGGTGTCCAACTCGAGTCAGAGCCCGAACAGAAACACCTTTTAAAGCTCCAATTCTTAGGGTCCGGGACCACTTTCGTATTCTCTCACCATTTTCTCTGTCTCGTCTAGTAGGTAAATTTTACAAAGGGAGGAGGATTCCGAGCCTCCCACCCCTGAAGTAGGAAAAGCAATTCAGGAAAAGAGGCAGACAGAAACGGCTAAGGTTGGGTAGAGGATGGCAAACCTCACACTGGACAGGACCAGCCCTCACCCAGTTAGATAATTTTGCTTTTTACAGTGAATTATTTAAAACTTACGTGGCCTTGTTTATCCTCCTAGCAAATTATTTAGTAAAGGTTAGGATTTTTTTTTTTTTTTGCAATGATATGGTTAAATTATTTTCCAGGATGTTTATTATTGTATATGTTATTCAAGTTATTATGCCAACAATTCAGCAACAAATATTGATGAAAAACAGTAATTATTATGTTGTAGTTATAATTAGTATTTGGCCGTCCAAATTTGTTCCTATTGGCAAATGAGCAAATACTATTTACTTCACGTAAGACTGAGTGCTAATCATGTATTTTTGTCTGGATTTAACACAACTTTTAATAAAGAACTTCAGTGAACTATTTAATCTGGCTGGGCTCCGAGTTAAGGGGAGACTGACCGTTTGTTTGGTCTATTAATTCATTTATTCATATATTTTATTAGTTTCCTCCCTAGACCTCCATCAAGCTTAGAAAAACACCCCCTAGACCCCCCTTCAAGATAAATTTGTACATTTTTCGGTAGAAAATGTCGCGACCGAAGGCCGATTCCTCTTACAATTGCAGGCTCGCTATCGGTCGCAAGGAAATAATCGACACCTAAATGAAAGTTCTTAAAATTGACAACGAAATGGGGCAAAAGGTATTAAAATCGACAAACTAGTGGGCCGAACGTCTTATAATCTCAAAATTAAAGGGGCTAAACATTAGGGAGAAGGGTGTCCAGAAAAACAGTCTGCCTCCCCTTAAGCCAGTAATGATCGTACAAAATGTTTGCACACACTAAGATAAACTAGAACGTTGGAGTATCGGAGTACGCCCAGTGGCATTTTGTATGTTTTGCGGCTGAATTATTGAAGGATGGATGTTGTAGGGGTGGAGGGCCACTACAATGCTTTTAACCCTCTGAGGATCGATGACTCACTTCTTTGTTTGTTTTCTGGTTATTATTTTACGATTTTATTCAGATTAGGAAGGGTATTTGGAAGTCAGAGGGTTAATTGAAATAGTATTTACCCTTTTAATACCTCCAGATCCTTCCTAAGCTGTATGTAATCGCCTAATGATAGCCAAAATAAAACTGCTAAAATGCGTCAGAGCTTCAAGGGGTTAATTAAGTAAATGAGTATCATAAAGTTAGTAAGACACAAATCGTATTCTAGTATCTATAATATATGAACAAATCGTCATCGGATTGAAATACCTAATCTATACCCCACATACTTTATTCTTCCCTATATGCTTCAGTTCTGCATATTACCCTGATTATAATCGATCGGGGAAGATTGATTCAGTGATATACTCTAAGGTTCCCCCGAAACTCTCAATTTGTGGCTAACATCCATATTATTAAACCTGAGTAATATGGTTGCATCCCTGACCGGCTTGGATATCGGCCCATCATCCTTGACAAATTTCTTACCTCTAATCCTTTTGCTTACGCTGTAGATCTTGCTCTCATTTAACATGTCCCAAAGTAGGGTGACCGCTCTCAACCCTCCAACTATCGTCCATTTGCTCTAATTTCTTGCATCTCTATAAGCTTTTGAACCTATTCTTAATTATAAAATTCTTAATTTTATCTTCCCATAATCTACTTTCAAATCGCCAGTATGTTTTTTTGAAGGGCTGCTCTAATAGCATGTTTTTTTTCTAAATCTTACTAACTCTTGGTTATCCTCCTTTCGGGATTTCGGTGAGACTCTTTCCATTGCATTAATCATATTGAAAGATTTCGAAAAAGTCTGGCACAAATATCTAATTACTAATCTACCCTCCTTCAGTTTATATCCCTCCATCTGTGCCTATTTCTATAATTTCCTTTCTGGCAATTCCATATCTGTAGCTGTGTACAGGCATCACTCACTCCCTCAAACTATTAACTTCGGTGTTCCTCAGGGTTCTGTCCTGTCACCAGTTCTCTTTATAATATTAATTAATGATCTTGTCAACTGTACAGCATACCACACTGATAGCGTGTACAAGCCAGGACATATAAATATTCCATGGCAACTGTCTAAAAACTCCCCTACAACATCCCTCCCACCCATAGAGTACAGAAGGATAGAGCTGAAAGCGTGACGTCACACGGTTATTTTGCACCGCGTCCTAGGGATTTGGTGGTAGCACTGTTGTAGGGCATACAACCAAAACACCTCAGTCGTTTTTCCTTATTAGATACTCCTTGATATCTGTGCACCTGGCTTGTCTGAAGTGTTACCAAAGTTAAGGGTAATTCCGCAAAATGAGGGGGACAATAGGTTAAAGAGGGAACGTCAGAACCAGTTGGGCTCTGAGGCACCCATAACAAACTAGGGCCCGGAACACGGATGGGCTCTTGAGCACCGTAAGCTTGAAAGCCTGTAAGTTTGTTTTGAAAGCCATCCGTCCGACGCATATAAACACAGCCGGTTGGACCGACGCCGCGCACCTCCAAACATAAGAAGAAGAGGCGTCGTTTGTTATTGTGTGGTCTGCTAAACCAAATTCAGTAGTGAAAAGTGTCACATTGCTAACATCGCCTCGAAACTCTCTCCACGGAAATCGTCATCACAACTGAACCAGTTGACTTAGAGAGCTCTACTTAATGCCAGTCTACAGGTACAAAGTACATCTACGCTTGGAGATGCGTGGCAATGCAGTAACAGTTAAAATAACAAAGATACGGTAGCCTAGGCGTAGACGTTTTTCGGCCAAATCGCCCGGATTTCGGGGATATCTTATAGAATGCGAAACCGGTCTGTGAGGGTTAAGAGTGATTCAATGTTGGTAAAAAACACTTGTAAATTACTTAAAATAAATTAGATATATAAAAAACAAGAGGAAAATATTAGGAATACATATACAATATAAAAAATACTTATATACTGTATATATGATGTAAGCTGTATGACTACAAGCAACACAACAATAATTAAAATGTAATTTTGATTATACTGTATATTATTAGTTACATGTTATGTAGATGTTAATTAATAAAGTTGCAGGACATTAATTTTCACGAAATACGTGCATAGGTTACACTCATGACATCTAGGGATATTTTGGCCCAGCATGTTTGACGTTGGCAACTCCCCACTCTCACAACAACAATGGTGGGGATAGAAGAGACTTGGCTTTGTAGTGTCTCTCTTTCCTCTGTACCATTCTGGACCCAGATTCACTAACGGTCGTAGCGTGCGATGTCGTACAGCAACCTACGATCATTCCTAAGGGAGTGCGGAAGGTGTATTCACGAACGCATCGTTGAGCTCCCTTTCGGTTATTTTCACCGAGGCTTCTCTTGACCAATCAGGCGCTTGGCCTTTGTAAATAAACAATATGTCACCCACATGACTAAAGCGCCAAGAAGAACCTAATATACTTTAATTGATGAGCTTGTCATTGTTTAGCATGGCTAATTCGATCCACCACAGCCAGCAGGAAGAAGAATAGAGTATCTTGTGAATTAATGATAAGAAATTAGCCTAGCTAGGCTACAGGGAAGCCTGTTAGTGGCCCAAGTTAAAGGATTTTCGACGGATTGATCATTGATAATCATATGTTAGGCTAGTTGGGAGTGTATTATTTATACCTTAACCACAGTATATTGTTCTACTTTACCATGTCTACACCTAGACAGGGCGAGCCAAACCAAAATGCCAGACTTTACTACGTCTATGCCTACACAGGCAGTTCTAGCCAAGCCAAAATGCCAGACTTAGCCTAGGCCTAATTTTTCAAAATAGGCCTAGGGTAACTTTTTGTATTCACATCACCTCAAGGCTTACCTACCCTTTTCAAAATAGGCCTAGCATAGGCCTCCTCAATCTATTATCCAACAGTTGGCCATGGGAAATAATGATAGGTTGAGGGGGGCTTTGTCCCCCTCACCTCCCATGACTTATTGCCATCATCAAATATATTACCAGCATGGGACTAATAACAGCTAGTTAACAATGAGGACAGTATGCCTGCAAACACCATCTTAACCTGCTAGGCTTCTACTTTACCATGCTTAGGCTACACCAAGCTAGGCATTGCTAGCCTAACCATAATACCATACGCAGGCCTAACTTGTCTAGCCTAAATAGCCCTAACTTTTTCAAAATAAACCTAGGTTATATCCTAGGCTAGACTAAACAAAAATATTCACACCATATAGGCTAGCCTATTATTTTTTGTTTAGACTATGCCTAGGGTAATTCTTTTCATAATTTTTTTCCTGTGATACTTTCAAATTTGTTGAGGAAATAGGCTACCCTAATCTAACCCAGCTAGGCATTGCTAGCCTAACCAAAATACCATACATAGGCCTAACTTGTCTAGCCTAAATAGCCCTAACTTTTTCAAAATAAACCTAGGTTATAGCCTAGGCTAGGCTAAACAAAATTATTCACTCAGCGTTTATTATTTATTCATTTTTTAGGCTAGGCCTAGGGTAATTCTTTTCATCATTTTGTTTCTGTGATACTTTCAAATTTGTTGAGGAATAGGCTACCATAATCTAACTCAGAGGTGGTGGGGAGTTGGAATAAAACATTTCCGCAATAAATGAGGGTTAAAATCTACTAATGTTAGGCTACGTGTTGTCGCAGCACATGCATTTGTGCATCAATTAACCTTGACTAGGTCTAGGCTGGCATATGTAGGCTATTCACAGCTTAATTCGGCCTGTCATAAGACATTAAGGATACAAATATATTCATACTTTGTATTAAATGCCTTAATGGTGTTGTAAACACAAGTTAACAATCATATTGCGCTATTATTGCCTCAATAATGACTTAGTGTGTCATAAAGAGCTATACTGCAGACGAATTTGTTATGGTCGCGGGTTGTGTTATCGATATTTGTGTACCTATATCCGGGTCAAATTCATGTAAGGGTGGTCTGGACCACCCTTTGCGAAAGGGGATTTTAGGGGCTTCCTACGATCAAAGATGGCCGCTACGACGCTTCGTGAATACCAGCGTTGAGACGTAAGGGAACGGTAAGGGAGTTTTCGGATCGTACGACCGTTAGTGAATCTGGGTCCTTACTCTATGCTCCCACCCTTTCACACTCATCCTCAAAGTACTTGCTGGTTCGAATATGAACCAAAACTTCTCTCTCTTTCTCTCAAGGTTGCTTAAGCAACACACAATACAACAATAATATAACTATCTATCTATCTATCTATATAATGTATATACAGGGTGTTTATGAATTACAGTTACATACTTTGAGGATCAATTGTAAAAGGGAAATAGGCATACAGTATATATATACTAGTATAACATTTTTCCCATAAATGCTTTATAAATGAAATAAAGGCATATTATGAAATGTAGCGAAACAGTGTTACGAGTCAAGCATTAAATATGATAATATAATACTCTCAAGTAAGTAATTGAATTGGTAACATTACCAACCTTTAATTGCCAACAAGGTGAACACAAAATACAAAACAATCTCAAGCCTACTGTAGGGAAAAAAGGTAATATTGAATAAATAGCTATTTCAAAGTATTATATTAAATTTCTTTGATCATTAAATACTAATTATATAAAGTGCAATAGTACATCACAGTTGTCGTACTAGTACATGAGTGAGATCTATAGATGGTGACCAGTGGTGTAGTGGACCCACATGTTACCACAGGCTCCAAAGGTGAGGTGTCGGAGATTAGCACCGTAGGTATGCACTATATTAACATATGCCCCTTATGTCTATTATAGCTGGTGTAAATACGAATAACTGTGGAACAAAATAGTTGGAGAGTTTATACATAATAGGCATAATAGTCATCAATTTAAAATATGTGACTGATTATATAATGGTTATCATATATTATAATTAACAAAATTGGTGCCACGGTCAAAACATCTCTCACACGCCTTAAGAACTGATGATATCTAGATCTGCCAGTGTTGCCACAGCACCGTAAAATGTTTGTATTCTTCTAATAATACTAAAACTAATAATAGTAATACATTAACCTCTACTATATCATTATTAATGGGAAACCCTATTACATTCTAAACCTATTCTCCAACCTCCAGCTTAACAAATATTGTTACTACTATTACTACTACTACTACTACTACTACTAATAATAATAATAATAATAATACAAAGATCATATCATAGATAAAAGGAGCACGTAGTGATCATCAAAGGAAATTACAATCATATCCTAGGATAGAGCTAAAAGTTTTATATTTAAATTAATTCAGTTACTTATTGATCGTCTATATCAGATGAGATTCGAAAGTTTTATATATTTATCTTTCAGCTCTAGTTATACATAGACAAAGGAGCTAATACATACTAGGAAATTGGCTTAGTATGTGATACGTAAAATAGCTCTTTTAATGATTTACTGTCACATAAGGGGATTAACACAAATAACATTTACCATGCATAGTTTGTCTTTCCATTTAGGGGTATGAACCCTTTGTTCATATTGTTGATAATGTAAAGGAATCATGAGATACGTGGTGAATATTTCATAACTTTAACAACAGTTGGGTGTAATTACAAGTATCTTAGAGCAATACGGTATATATAAACAAATAACAAAGGGATTTAAAATTACATATTAAATATTGGACTGTATTTAGGTAATAGTCGGTTGCTCATGTTCCCGGCTCATAACAAATATGAGGGTTGTCGTATTAGGTAGTGTGAGTGACCAAGAACATAAATATTAGTAATGGAGCATACCTGACAGATAGCATGTTGAGACAGATCTCTTCCTTTGGTAGGAAAAGGTAAAACAAACATGATTATTCCTGTATATCACGGAAGAGTACTCTAAAGAGGTTATAAGCTATGCAACCATGTCTTGCTGGCGAGCCGCTTCCCAAACCCCACTAACAAGAGCAAAACGAGAGAGAGAGAGAGACAGAGAGAGATAGAGGTGACCTCTCGTTTCCCCCCTTCGAAGATTTCCAGCAATTAGTTAATCCTTTGCATTTTTGTATGTGCTATCTGTGCGGTAGACTATACCTCTAGTTCTATCCACTCATATGCTGATGACGGTACCTTACACTATTCAACTAGTTTTCCATAACGACCAAGCAAGCAATTACTCCAAAACACACGTGATTAGGCAATAACACGACTATCTTCTGATCTATCAACTAATAGATTGGGCTTACTCTTTAACATTAAACACATATGCCCTTCATCTTCTTTCAGTATTATTGGGATTTTTTTTCTCCTGACTAATCTTAGAAACATCATATTACCACTCTTGCTAAAACAGCTTCCCAGAAGCTAGGTGTGCTCAACCATCTCCGTGGGTTCTTCACCTCTGCACAGCTTCTTGCTCTATACAGGGACACAGTGCACCCATTTATCGAGTATTGTTCGCATGTGTGGGGAGGTTCCACCCATACCGCACTTTCGAAAGACAAGAATCAAAAGCATTTTATCTCATCATCTCACTTCCTCCTACTAATTCCCTACAAGCTCTCTCGATATGCTGTGATGTTGCCTCACTCTTCTATCGCTATTACAATAATTAATGTTCTTCATAGCTTTCTCAGTCCATACCTCCTCCCCAATGGAGAGTGGGGGGCAACCATACCCCAATCCTTATTCTATCCAACTCTGTAACCCAAGAGCGCACCAATTTTCCAGTCTTTCTTCTACTCAACAAGTAAGCTTGGGAACTTTCTCTCTCATCCTATGACTTAAACTGCTTCAAGCTCCATGTGTTCAGACATTTTGACTCTAACGTACTACCTTGAATGTGGCTCTCTATCACTCTTTCAAGTTTGGTGGAGGCACTTGTTACAGGCACATTTGTCTTTTGTCTCCATACACATCGACAACAAAAATTTATACTGGATATATGAAATAAGCAGTAGCAAGTATTGATCTTTCTGAAAATGAATGGGATTTAGTCCTTTATCACAAATTAGCACTCAGTTATTTTCTCTTTGTCCGATATAGTGTTGGTAGCACCCTTCGTACATGTATTAAGAACATAAGAACATAAGAAAATGGGAGTCTGCAAAAAGCCGATCGGCCCATACAAGGCAGATCCCTGTCACACCCAACCCCAATTACAAGGCCCAATTATAGACCCATCTCACTAATACCTTGAGTACTGACCCCACCAAAACGGTCAGAGATTAACACAAGATTACGGGGTGTCTGCTGAGCGCCGATTGGCCCACACCTGGTAGATCCCCCTCACACCCAACCCATCTCGTCCATATGCCTATCTAATTTTATCTTAAAGCTCCCTATCGTTCTTGATCCCACTATATCACTTGGTAGCCTATTCCACCCATCTACAACTCATGTTACCAAACCAATATTTGCCTATATCTTTTCTGAAACGAAATTTATCTAATTTGAAACCATTTGTACGAGTTATGTCGCTATCACTGAGCTTTAGTACATTTTTCATGTCTCCTTTATTAATTCCACTAACCCACTTGAATACCTCTATCATATCACCTCTAACTCTGCGTCTCTCTAACGAATGTAAGCCTAATTTCTTCAACCTTTCTTCATACGGAAGATTTCTAATATTATGGATCATTTTTGTCATTCTACGTTGTACTCTCTCCAATGAATCTATGTCCATTCTGTAATAAGGACACCAAAATTGAACAGCATAATCCATATGGGGTCTCACTAATGACAAGTAAAGTTTTAAGATAACCTCAGCAGTTCTGTTACTCACACTCCTAGATATGAACCCGAGAATCCTGTTTGCCTTGTTTCGAATGCTTATACATTTATTTCTAGACTTCAAATCATTACTAACAAACACACCTAGATCTTTCTCACAGTCTGAGTTTTCTAATTCCATATGTGACGCCTCCCGGCGCTAGCAGAATGGTTGCGTGGGGCATTGCAGCTCGCTAGCGCTCGCCAGGATGGGGGAATGGGCTACAGTTGTCCTAGAATGATCTGCTTTCTTTTATTAGTGTCGTGTTGCCACAGACAGTCTAGAAATGGTCTTTGTTTTGGTCTGTGACCACGCCTTGTATTTTATATTCGCTATAATATAAATGTTGCTTGCGTGGGAGGCGAGCGAGAGAGGGTGAGGGAGTACACCTGGCAGCGGGGGCTGAGCTATGACGCGGGTCGCTTGGGCGCTGACGGCGTTGGCGGCCGGGTGGTCAACTAGTCCCTTCCCGTCGCGGCCTCATGTTTTTTACCAGCTCAGAGCTTGCCTGACACGCGTATCGTCTACATCCATTGCAATTCTGTCCCCCATACTCGCCACTTTGCACACTATTTCTCTCTCTCGACTTCTCCTTTCTCATTCTCTAATCTTTATTAAACTCAACATCCCTTCTGGTTTCAGCATAGACGTTCACCGTCGGCCAGTCGTATTGTACGCGAAGCTCTCAGATATTTCCATGTATTAGGCTTTAATGAGGGTTGGAGAGACGGACTTTTCCGTGTGTGTCCTCTCTCGGGAAGGTTGTAGACCGGTATATGTCTCCCTGGCAAGGTGTTGAGTGATTCTGCTGGGTTATTTAAAGCTAGACTAGGGGTAAGGTTACTGTGTCGTTGTCTCCGATGGGTGCAGTGTTAGCTAAGCCCTGCACGACATCGACAGGTACTGTGGGAGCCTAAGTTGTCTTCGGGTGGGTTTACCTTGCGAGCACAGCGCTGTGGTGTGAGAGGGCCATAGCCTATCCCTCACAACATAGTGCTGCCTCTTTGTGTTGACTTCTGAGGGATCGCCAGGATAGAACTAGGTACTAGAGACATAGATTTATCAAGAGAGCATCCCCGTCATATAACGTAATCTTCATTATACCACCTTCGGACAACGTTAGGCTACGAGCCGCATGCTCGCCCATTGTTGCCCTGCCTTGATACCCCAGCTAGACTTTATTAACTAAGCAGACACTGGTTAGAGATAAGCTCCATTATTATATGTATGCCACATTATTATTCACTGCACTTTTAAGCCGAGGTTGTTGTTGAGTTACACAACCCTAGTAGGCTGTTGCGTTGTGTCACGAAGCATTTCTTTATTTGTCGAGCATTACTACCTTTGCGCAGTCTTTATTATTCGCCTGCCTATTATTACTATATGTCCTAGCATTTATTGTGACCCGTATTCTGCATTATAATTGTTCAAGATTCTTTACGAACATCTTCCCAGCATCAGACTTATTTCAGAAGTTTCCAGTTGATGTTGCAGGACTAGCATTGCACTTTCTTTAATACAGGAGTGCCAGTTATTTGAGTATCTACCGTAACGTTAATTAATCACGTTAACTATCTTTTCTTTGTGTAACCTAATCGAGTAATCTTTTACTGTTTGAGAATAGGCTGTTTCATCGAGCGTCAGCCTAGTGTGTGTGCACCAGTTACCGAGTCATAGGATACCTCGTTGTCCAGGCACGACTCAGGGCGGTAATGGTGTTTTGTTTTCCAGTGTTTAAGGCAGGGGTTGGATCTAGTGTTACCGTTGTTGCATTTTGCCATTATCTAGTCCAATGTTGAAGAGCCCTGTGTCTTTGAGAACCTGGATCGTAACACATATTAGCTAGTTTATATTTAAAATTTGTATGCATCTTCCCTATCTTTAATACCTTGCATTTGTCAATGTTATTGTATTCAAATACGGGAATAACCCCCGTATTTAAAACCACACTTAAGTGCTGCCCTAAACCTTCATAAACGAAATGACCAGAAACAAAAAGTTATCTTTCTGAATGCTAATGATATTAAGCTTTCTACCACAAACTAGCACTCATTTGTTTTATCTTCGTTCGATATAGGGTTAGGGAAGCATTTATTGTGGATCTAACCCCCGTATTTTAAAACTACGCTTAGTGCTTCCCTCAACCTTCATACACGAAATAAGCAGAAACAAATACAAATCATCCTGATTTGTTTGTGTATTTAACTCTTTATCATAATTGAGCAATTAATTGTTTTATCTTCGTTCGATATAATGTAGGGTTAGGGAAGCACTTAATTGTGTTTTGTTTTTATGTATGAGGGTAAATAATGTGATTACTTAAATATCAGATTGAAACGGCAGTTAAAGAAGATTTACGACTCATTCTTCAATACATAACGACAAAATAACAGCCGTCAACCGCCTTTAAGATTCCCCCACTTCTTACTTTAAGGCCAAATGGAATACGTTGTCAGCAGGATCGCACGGCAGGGGAGACAACACTTTCGGAACAAAGACAAAGTCCAGCGATGAAGCAACACGCCCAGCGAACGAGTGTTGTTCGGGTTTAAGAAAGTTTAATTTTATTACCCAAGAAGGAGTGGAGCTTTTGACAACGAGAAACACTGTAAAATGGCTACATTCACCATGTCACGAATTACAAACTATCAAAAAGGAAGAAACAATAGTAGCAAACATGCTGATATATGATAAGGGTGCAGTTTGTGTAGATGTTTTGTTTTGCTGCTCACATTACTTATAAATCATCATGGGTAATATGTTACTAAGTAGTATGAAGTACAGTCAATATCGTTAAACTATCAGGATCATTAATTTTGTGTTGAAGAAATATTTCGGGGAAATCATCACAAATGCTGTATACCTACTATATTATTAATCATCACAAATGCTGTATACCTACTATATTATTAATCATCACAAATGCTGTATACCTACTATATTATTAATACACAAATGCTGTATACCTACTATATTATTATCATCACAAATGCTGTATACCTACTATATTATTAATCATCACAAATGCTGTATACCTACTATATTATTAATCATCACAAATGCTGTATACCTACTATATTATTAATCATCACAAATGCTGTATACCTACTATATTATTAATCATCACAAATGCTGTATACCTATATATTAATCATCACAAATGCTGTATACCTACTATATTATTAATCATCACAAATGCTGTATACCTACTATATTATTAATCATCACAAATGCTGTATACCTACTATATTATTAATCATCACAAATGCTGTATACCTACTATATTATTAATCATCACAAATGCTGTATACCTACTATATTATTTTTAAACGTTGTGTTATTTGTATATATTTTAGAAGGGAATTAACTGTTGATCCCATCTCCACCCGTTAGTATACAGTAGATTATGTATATTTTGTTAAATATTTTACTTTAAACCTTGTTAAGTGGTAGGCGTATGGATATGCTCAATATATTTAATTGATTAACTGTTACTTAAACTAAAGCAGTACAGATACGTATCTAATAAAATAAATATTGTCTTTGGTGTAAATTTGATTTCTTAAAATCATCATAAAGCGACTTGTAACATATAAATGCACGATGTTAATGCGGAAGTTAAAACAAAAACTACCTTTATGTTATGTAGCCTCTGACATTTAATAGGGAATTAGTGTTTGTGATATATTTCAGTAGGTAACGGTATTGTTATTGTTTTAAATAATTTCGTTTTTATTTTATATTGAAATCATTCGGTAAATCAATTCAGCTTGTGAAGGATATATAATAATTAACACTGTAGTTTTTAGTAATATTATGTGTTTTACACCAACCAACTTCACATCTAAACTCAATTAATGAAATCAACAAATACATGTGGCGCTCCGAGGACTCTAAGTTGGAGATAATCATCGGTAGTAATTTATACAAAGACGCGCACCTCTTATGTTCATGATGTATGTGGTATATTGCCATAGGGATTATTTAGTATTTAGGATGTGTTATGTGGTATATTGCCATAGGGATTATTTAGTATTTAGGATGTGTTATGTGGTATATTGCCATAGGGATGATTTAGTATTTAGGATGTGTTATGTGGTATATTGCCATAGGGATTATTTAGTATTTAGGATGTGTTATGTGGTATATTGCCATAGGGATTATTTAGTATTTAGGATGTGTTATGTGGTATATTGCCATAGGGATTTTAGTATTTAGGATGTGTTATGTGGTATATTGCCATAGGGATTATTTAGTATTTAGGATGTGTTATGTGGTATATTGCCATAGGGAATATTTAGTATTTAGGATGTGTTATGTGGTATATTGCCATAGGGATTATTTAGTATTTGGGATGTGTTATGTGGTATATTGCCATAGGGATTATTTAGTATTTAGGGTGTGTTATGTGGTATATTGCCATAGGGAATATTTAGTATTTAGGATGTGTTATGTGGTATATTGCCATAGGGAATATTTAGTATTTAGGATGTGTTATGTGGTATATTGCCATAGGGATTATTTAGTATTTAGGATGTGTTATGTGGTATATTGCCATAGGGAATATTTAGTATTTAGGATGTGTTATTCATTTTGCAGCAAAATTACATCCGCAGTATACAGTACACATTATGATTACAGATTCGTGATTATATGATAGTGTTGTTACACTTGCAATATTATATAATGCAATAGTCAACTAAATGAAACTTTTAATAATTGGATAATTAATTCATGCTGGCTTCACTGTTCTGGCTTAGATTACAATTTAAACATAAACTTAAGAGGCAACGTTCCTGTAGCCTAACTGATGGTTGATAAGAGAACCACGATTGATAAAACCGATCAAAGATGGACACCTACTATATAGTCTATTATTTTTAGAACTAATAAACTGGGAAACTTTAAAACCTGCAATCTCATCACCAAAGAAATGGATGAAGGGTGGAGATCAATGGAACAAAAGATAATTAAGCATTATAGCGTTTTTATCCTTGGGATTGTTAAGCTAGGAAACTTACCAATAGTGCAGGAAAATCTCTGGTCTTCTCCTTAACCTGGCCATATCATAAGCTAACATAAAGAGGAATACATTGACGTGACTACCCAACCGTCTGTCACCCTTGGGCCTAACAAGCTCATAAGTTACAAGCGATAGTAGGATTCCCCTCCTTGTTGCTAGAGAGTCTGTAGCAAGAGAGAGAGAGAGAGGCAATCTTTTTGTTCGAGTCCATTTTGGCTCTTTAATTACAATAAAATGGGTGGTATTTTATTTGTGTCCTCTAGTATTTAGATACAATGACCAAACAATATGTCCTATAAATGTATGGTTATGTTTGTTATGGGTACGGGCGTATACAGATGTAAAGACTAATGATTATCATTGGCTTGAATATACTGGAGGTTGGCTGCTCTCTGTTACCATATGATCGCTACTGCCTGCAGGCTCTAGAATGAGTTTCGTTCCCCTGCTTTTCACTCAAGACTGACAGGCAACGCTACCATAGTCAAACTCAACTGAAATGAGCTCCAAGGAGGTCAAGGTCGCCCTATGCGGTGTTGCCACATGTCGACCAAAACAAACCTTTTAGAAAACGGGAAACCAAGGAAAACCACATTTAGAAGGGGAACTTGAAATAAATGTAAAAGACGTTTTTATGTCTGGAAGGGTTATTGGTATTCTTGTTTAAAAGTTACAGAAACGAAATAATAGGTAGGCTATATTTGTATATACCTATTTACATTGTACAGCATCTCCCTTGCCTGGCTATGAAGATGAGAGTAACTTTTGCGAGTTTTTCCTTCCATGGTGGTCGGGCTATGAATGAGGGTTAGTGACCGTCTGACCTGGATGATGTTGTTGTCGTAGTTTGAGGCCATTTAACCCTATCACGCATTTATGACGCAGAGGTTGCCAGATTAGCAATAAGAAATAGAGTTCTCTCACTCTTATAAATACCTCTCCAAAATTAGTTTTCTGCCCACAGGTAACTCAAAGACAACTGCAGAGGTTGAAGTAACTAAACTAAAGGTTTCTTAATACCCCTGATGGTAACAAAGTGTGACGCCTCCCGGCGTTAACAGAATGGTTGCGTGGGGCATTGCAGCTCGCTAGCGCTCGCCAGGATGGGGGGATGGGCTACAGTTGTCCTAGAATGATCTGCTTTATTTCATTAGGGTCGTGTTGCCACAGACAGTCTAGAAATGGTCTTTGTTTTGGTCTGTGACCGCGCCTTATATTTTATATTCACTATAATATAAATGTTGCTTGTGTGGGAGGCGAGCGAGAGAGGGTGAGGGGGTACACCTGGCAGCGGGGTGAGCTATGACGCGGCTCGCTTGGGCGCTGACGGCGTTGGCGGCCGGGTGGTCAACTAGTCCCTGCCCATCGCGGCCTCGTGTTTTTTACCAGCTCAGAGCTTGCCTGACACGCGTACCGCTTACATCCTTTGCAATTCTGTCCCCCAAACTCGCTACTTTGCATACTATTTCTCTCTCTCGACTTCTCCTTTCTCATTCTCTAATCTTTATTAAACTCAACAATCCCTTCTGGTTTCAGCATAGACGTTCACCGTCGGCCAGTCGTATTGTACGCGAAGCTCTCAGATATTTCCATGTATTAGGTTAAGGAGGTATTAGGCTTTATTGAGGTTGGAGAGACGGACTTTTCCGTGTGTGTCCTCTCTCGGGAAGGTTGTAGACTGGTATATGTCTCCCTGGCAAGGTGTTGAGTGATTCTGCTTGGTTATCTAAAGCTAGACTAGGGGTAAGGTTACTGTGTCGTTGTCTCCGATGTGTGCAGTGTTAGCTAAGCCCTGCACGACATCGACAGGTACTGTGGGAGCCTAAGTTGTCTTCGGGTGGGTTTACTTTGCGAGCACAGCGCCGTGGTGTGAGAGGGCCATAGCCTATCCCTCACAACATAGTGCTGCCTCTTTGTGTTGACTTCTGAGGGATCGCCAGGATAGAACTAGGTACTAGAGACCTAGATTTATCAAGAGAGCATCCCCGTCATATAACGTAATCTTCATTATACCACCTTCGGACAACGTTAGGCTACGAGCCGCATGCTCGCCCATTGTTGCCCTGCCTTGATACCCCAGCTAGACTTTATTAACTGAGCAGACACTGGTTAGAGATAAGCCCCCATTATTATATGTATGCAACATTATTATTCACTGCACTTTTGAGCCGAGGTTGTTGTTGAGTTGCACAACCCTAGTAGGCTGTTGCGTTGTGTCACGAAGCATTTCTTTAGTTGTCGAGCATTACTACTTTTGCGCAGTCTTTATTATTCGCCTGCCTATTATTACTATATGTCCTAGTATTTATTGTGACCCGTATTCTGCATTATAATTGTTCAAGATTCTTTACGAACATCTTCCCAGCATCAGACTTATTTCAGAAGTTTCCAGTTGATGTTGCAGGACTAGAATTGCACTTTCTTTAATACAGGAGTCCCAGTTATTTGAGTATCTACCGTAACGTTAATTAATCACGTTAACTATCTTCTCTTTGTGTAACCTAATCGAGTAATCTTTTACTGTTTGAGAATAGGCTGTTTCATCGAGCGTCAGCCTAGTGTGTGTGCACCAGTTACCGAGTCATAGGATACCTCGTTGTCCAGGCACGACTCAGGGCGGTAATGGTGTTTTGTTTTCCAGTGTTTAAGGCAGGGGTTGGATCTAGTGTTACCGTTGTTGCATTTTGCCATTATCTAGTCCAATGTTGAAGAGCCCTGTGTCTTTGAGAACCTGGATAGTAACAAATGGCGACCTAGCTCAGGATCTTGTGAACTAAGAGATAATTGCAGGATTGTTGTGGTCATTTGTTTTATTGAGGAATATAGTGGGCACGTTAATTTTTTTTTTGGCAAAGTAGTATAGCACTTGAGAGTCTTCAGACATTTTTGGCAAGTGAATAGTGCTACATAAGAGTTTGGGATACTTCTTTTCTGAATATTGTGGTGAGAAATTTTTGTGAGCATCATGTCTTATACCGGGTCAGAGGAGAATGGAGACACAGTACGTAATGTCGAAACTGAGGAACAGCAGCATGATGAAAGGGTTAATCGGGTGAACTGTGAGGAGGATGCTAGGATATTTTTGCAATGGCCTGTTACTGCCGAGCGGTTGGAGGGTATGGATCGGTACGGTCTTCAATGCCTGGCCACAGCTATCGGTCATGCGGTTACTAGCAGCATGACCAGGGATAACTTGATAACGTGTGTACTGGGCAGGGTGACTGGTGAGCGAGATGGGTTGAGTGCTCAGAGCCCTTCGGCCATGCTTCCCCTACACTCGACTCCCAGCCATCCCAGTAGTTTGCCGACCCCGGGTACGCTTCCGCAGTTGGGTGGTGACTGGCAGGGTGGGTTGCCCCTGGGGGGACCACTGGTAATTTCAAACATTGTAGCACCTTCACCTCGTCAAGGGTTAACTCCAGAATTATTGCTTCAGCTCGAATTAGCTAAGCTTCAGCAGCAACAAAGGGCATGTGAGCTTCAGCAGCAATTAGAATTAGCCAGGATAGAAGAGAGAAAAACTATCAGTCAAGCAAAAATCCAAGCTGAGTCGACTAGGTACTGTGCCGACATGGACGTAGAGAAGTCGCGAGTAGAGACAACGGGACAGCGACTTGGGGCTGGTAACCGTGTTCATGAGCAGTCTCTCTCGCACTTATTGAAACTGGTTCCGGTGTTTGATGAGAGTGGTGTAACAGAATTTTTCACACGCTTTGAGAAGAAGTGCCAGGAACACCAGTGGCCAGAGAATAAATGGGCAGCACTTGTATCCTCTAGATTAATAGGCAAGGGTCTTAAAGCCTACGATGCATTGCCTATAGAGTCGTGTATTATCTATGAGGAACTCAAGGAGGCTGTCCTGAGAGCATACGAACTACAACCAGAGACGTACAGGTTGAAGTTCCGGGGTGTTACCAAGGGTCGGGAGAGCACCTTTTTGGAGCATGCCCAGGAGCTGTCCGATGCTTTTGGGAATTGGCTGAGGTCGGAGAAAGCTACTACGTTTGACGACATTAAACAGTTGGTGCTTTTACAGCAGTTTTTCAAATGCACGGGCGGCGACCTGACGTTAAACCTTAAAGAATAGCAACCAAAAACTCTACAGGAGGCAGCTGAGATGGCTGACCTCCGGCTATCACTAATTCGTGGGTGCGGGTCTGCCCAGCGTAGTGAGGCAGGTAACAAGGGGCGTGATGCCCCACCCCCCCGAGTTAGTGATATACCTTATGCAAACAAGTACAAGAGCCATGATACCAAGACTGACCACAAGACTAGCACCGTCCCATTTAAGAAGGGGCCGGGCCCTTCCCAGTACCAAGGGAAGCCCAAAGGGGAGTTGGAGTGTTATCATTGTCATAAAAAGGGGCACTTTGCAAGAGTCTGTCCTAGCAAACCACCTACAGCAGCTGTGTCTTTGGCCTGCAACATTGGTGTGTCTCCGAAGTCATCTGAGTTTGCCCGGGGCAGTTCGTCAGAGGCTGAGGCACAGCCAATGCAGAAGCACCTGGGAGGCTCGAACCCTGCTCAGGATGTTTTTTGCGACCATAGAGGGCGGGGTTGCGTGATGTGGGTGGGGCGCAAGCATGGAGTAGAGGTCTTGCGTGATACAGGTGCTTCCCAGACTCTGATGAAAAACTTGACTGGCTACCCTATAAACGCGGCTCGGGTGGTGGTGGTGCAGGGTATTAATGCAACTCGGTCATACCCGCTGGTGCGGTTGGAGGAGGATGGTGTGGCACGTGAATTGGATGTCGGGATTGTGGAGAAACTGCCAGTGGAGGGCGTCGACCTTCTTCTCGGCAATGACTTTGCAATGCCCGCTTCTGAGGGTCTACCCTTAGTCGTTGCCGAGAGGCCGGCCGACATGAGTAGGGAAGAGCAAGAGTGGGTCGAGCGGTGCCAGACACAACCCATGGCGTGTGTTGTCACCCGAGCTCGGGCAGCTAAAGTGTCACAGCCTAGTCCTCCGTCTTCAGACCAGCGGAGGAACGATCAACAGGAGGAGGCTAAAGCTGGAGTTGGTTTTAAGAGTTTTGACTCGGCGGCTCTCCTGGGTGATTCAGTATTAGCACCATTACTTAATTCTGGAGTAGCCCCTGGGCCTGTCATCGAGAGTGACGAGGCTGGGCATGACGAGTCTCCACGACAGCAACGTTATGTACATCGAGAGAGACAGAGGGAGCAGCCCAGTATCGGGGAAGGTCATGCATTGCTCCGGGAGCAGTTAGATCGCTTGGCACCCTCAGATATACGTAGGTTGCAACTAGAGGACCCTGAGCTCCAAACGTGTGCTAATGGAGCCGTAGAGCTCGATGAGGACGGCGATGCACAGCCAGGATATTTTTTTTATTTAGAAGGCATCCTCTATAGGCGTTTTCAAGACCCTAAACGTAGTTGGCAAGAGGGGTCCGGAGTAGTGGACCAGTAGGTGGTGCCACGGGAGTGCAGGGATAGCCTACTGAGGTTGGCGCATGACATACCACTGGCAGGACATCTATGGGTGAGAAAAACGGTGGCGGCTTTAGAAAAATTGTTTTGGTGGCCGGGGTTGAAGGGGCAGGTGGTAACCTGGATAGCAAGGTGTCATATGTGCCAGAGGGTTGGAAAACCTAACAAAACAATTCCGAGAGCCCCGTTGCACCCCATTCCTGTCAGTGGACCGCCCTTCAGTAAGGTCATCATTGATATGGTCGGACCCCTACCCCCTACTAGTGCCGGTAATAAATTTCTATTAACTATCATGGATGTGGCCACTCGTTATCCTGATGCATATCCAATGAGAAATGGCACAGCGAAAACTGTTGTCCGGAACCTGCTCTTGTATTGCTCGCGGTATGGTTACCCGCAAGAGGTGCAATCGGACCAAGGTTCTAGTTTTACATCTAATCTGTTCAAACAAACTATGATTCAGCATGGCATCAGCACTGTCGTCTCTTCTGCGTATCACCCGGAGAGTCAAGGGGTGTTGGAGAGGTGGCATGCCACGCTGAAAAGCATGCTTCGATGTTACTGCGCAGAGAATGGAAGGGATTGGGACCTTGGTCGGCCGTATGTTTTGTTCGCGGCAAGAGAAGTACCTGGAGAGAGTCTCGGTCTCAGTCCGAATGAGCTTGTTTTCGGGCATCAGGTGAGGGGTCCTCTCCACATGGTGAAGGAGATGTGGGAGGGCACTAGGCATATTGTTCTGCGAGATAAGTTGCAACCTCTTGTTCCTGAGCAACAAGAGGAGTTGTTTACTAGGCTGTGGCAGTCCGTCCGCATGTTTGTTGCTTCTCCAGGCCTGATGTACGGGGTAGAATCCGACATGGAGGCTGGAGACAGTGCAAGGCTTGAGTTCGTTCCCTACCGTGTGGAGAGGGGGTCTGAGGGATGAGGGATGTCGTGAGTGGTCGTTGCCAGTGGCTTTGCAACCTGAGTTTGGTGGCAGAGTCCGTGTGTGTGTTGATTGCAAGAGTGTGGAAGCATTATCCCTGACAGACGCCTATCCATTACCCAGAGTTGACGACACCATAGACCGCTTCGGGGCTGCCTCGCTCATCACGAAGGTGGAACTAGTGAAGGGTTATTGGCAGGCCCCGTTGCCGGAAAGAGCGAAGAGAAGTGCCAGTCTTGCGATGAACTGGGCAGTTTATCAGTGTCAGGTGTTGTTGTGCTGCCGGAACACAAGTTGGATGTGTGGCATGCTAAGGGCACTGATAATGTTTTGGCTTTGTTTGCAGGAGAACCCTCGCTGTTCAGGCAGTGTCTGTCGTGGGTGGAGGATCCGGGGTAGGCTACCACAGTATGTTGGTATAGCCTCCGGTCTTGGCTCGCGGTGTATTTTTGCGCTGGTGCTTGCTGGCTCGCGTGTGTAGCATCAGCGTAGGGTCGCAGGGCAGGAGTTGTTGGCTTTGATTAGACGATAATTAGGCTACATCTATAGTAGCCGCCAAAAACAACATTAAAATAAAATATGAAAAATTAAATAAAAACTTTCTTTTTAATAATTAATTTTAAGATAATATTGTAGCTGATTACTGAGTGCAGATGATTTTCCCTCAGTAGGCTGTGCTTCTTAAAGCTCGCTCTGGGAGCACAATGTTATGAATTAATGTATATGTTTGGGAAGGGTGATAAGATTTTTGTTTTATATATAAATGTTTTTTTTTGAGGAGACTGAGCTTGCATTCCATGAGTGGCAGAGTGGTTAGGAGTGGCAGATTCTAGCGACATTCTGTCTGTTCAGATATGGGCCCATGGTTGAGTGTCCCATATCTTGGGGGGGGTGTGACGCCTCCCGGCGTTAACAGAATGGTTGCGTGGGGCATTGCAGCTCGCTAGCGCTCGCCAGGATGGGGGGATGGGCTACAGTTGTCCTAGAATGGTCTGCTTTATTTCATTAGGGTCGTGTTGCCACAGACAGTCTAGAAATGGTCTTTGTTTTGGTCTGTGACCGCGCCTTATATTTTATATTCGCTATAATATAAATGTTGCTTGTGTGGGAGGCGAGCGAGAGAGGGTGAGGGGGTACACCTGGCAGCGGGGTGAGCTATGACGCGGCTCGCTTGGGCGCTGACGGCGTTGGCGGCCGGGTGGTTAACTAGTCCCTGCCCATCGCGGCCTCGTGTTTTTTACCAGCTCAGAGCTTGCCTGACACGCGTACCGCTTACATCCTTTGCAATTCTGTCCCCCATACTCGCCACTTTGCATACTATTTCTCTCTCTCGACTTCTCCTTTCTCATTCTCTAATCTTTATTAAACTCAACATCCCTTCTGGTTTCAGCATAGACGTTCACCGTCGGCCAGTTGTATTGTACGCGTAGCTCTCAGATATTTCCATGTATTAGGTTAAGGAGGTATTAGGCTTTATTGAGGTTGGAGAGACGGACTTTTCCGTGTGTGTCCTCTCTCGGGAAGGTTGTAGACCGGTATATGTCTCCCTGGCAAGGTGTTGAGTGATTCTGCTTGGTTATCTAAAGTGTTACGACTGGGGTTCAAATATATCAGGGCTCTTATTCATTAGACTAGTAATGGCATAAATGCTACAACGGAAAGCGCTAGATCCAACCTCTGATGTATATTCCCAGTGAACAAAGAACACAAATACTCTACAGAGTTCTAAATGCAATAATAGGCTATCAAACTCTCAATAAATGTGCGTCTACTCTAGGCTTAATGTTATGTGAAAACAGCCTATTACTACCTATAACCGAAGATGCTTGGTTATGGTATGCAAAGTAAGGTGGTAAGAGAAGTTACAGCTTACGTTACTTTAATCAATAAATGTCAGGCACTCCTGCATGAAAGAAAGTGCACTAAAGTCCTTCAACACTAACAAGGAATCTTCTTTAAATGTTAGATGCTATAAAGATGTTCGTATCGGAAATGGAACCCAAAAAGGCAGGCAGCGGAACAATGCTCGTGCAGGCTATGCACACAAAAAAGCAGAATATATAATGCCGTCGGAGCCAAGAATATCCTAAACACAACAACAATAATCGCCACGACAATGCAGTATTCCTATCAACAAAAAGAGCCTAAGTCGTTAGGCTAAGTCGTTAGGCTGCGAAATGCTTGTGTAATAATAAATGGGTATGCATAAAAAGGAGTAATTAGGTTAATATACTTAATGTCTACTATGATTGATAAAGTCTAGCTAGAGTCAATGATACGAGATACTGGTGCGCATGGCATGCCGCATAGCCTAGTGCAAATCTCAAGTCTGTGCATCAAATATTACGTTATAGGGAAGGGTAGCTCTCTTGAGAAACCTTAATACCGAAGTATTAAGCGTTCTCCTGGCGTACCTCAAAGACAAACAATCGAGACTAGAACAGTGCAGAATGGTATAGGCAAAAAGCCCTCATTCGTGCATGCTCTACTCTCAATGGCACACAGACTAGAATTTACTCAATCAACTCCAGTTCTCAGGTATGTCGTGCAGCTTCTAACTAAAGCCTGCACTCATAGGAAACAATACCTTATAATATCAGACTCCTAGTCTAGCATTATCTAATCCAGCAGAACACTAATAATTAAAGGAAGCAGTACTAAACAATATGAATGTCAACCAATGCTTCGTGATCCACTTATCTTAACACTAACATACATGGGTTATATCAGACCTTAACGCACAATACAACTGGCCAGCATGAAGCTGATTTTGCAGAGTTAACCAGAGGGGATAATGTTAATAAAAAGGTGGTGAAAGATATGGAAAATGAGAGAGATAGGCAGAGGAAAAGATTCTCAGGTGCGAAGCGGGGACAGATAGCAAGGGAAAAAAGATGGGTGCGTTCTAGAAACCAGATCTGAGGGAGAGAGTGGCGAGGAACTGTATATATACTCGCACCAGCTCGAGGCGCGTGGGAAAAAAGCGGTTACAAGTCCTCTAGCCACTAGCAAGGGACCTAACAGCATGGAAAGGACCTCTCTCAACCAACCCCCACGAACGAGGCAGCCAGCCGTGACGTCATCGAGCGGGACAAAAACACTACGCGCTCCCTCTCACTCTGTTCTACTCTCTCTCTCTCTCCCAGATCCCATCATTACTAGTTAATGATAAAACATATACTTTACAATTAAATATATAAAGCCTTGACATGGGTGAAAACAAAGAGCCTTTATGGACTGCCCATGACACAAGCTTTCATATGAAATAAAGCACACTCTAATACACAAACTGTAGCCCCATCCACTGCCCTGGCGATCCTAGCGAGTCACTGTAGGACAAGCCATGCGGTTCTAACGGAGTGGTTAACGTCACAAAAGCTAGACTAGGGGTAAGGTTACTGTGTCGTTGTCTCCGATGTGTGCAGTGTTAGCTAAGCCCTGCACGACATCGACAGGTACTGTGGGAGCCTAAGTTGTCTTCGGGTGGGTTTACTTTGCGAGCACAGCGCTGTGGTGTGAGAGGGCCATAGCCTATCCCTCACAACATAGTGCTGCCTCTTTGTGTTGACTTCTGAGGGATCGCCAGGATAGAACTAGGTACTAGAGACCTAGATTTATCAAGAGAGCATCCCCGTTATATAACGTAATCGTCATTATACCACCTTCGGACAACGTTAGGCTACGAGCCGCATGCTCGCCCATTGTTGCCCTGCCTTGATACCCCAGCTAGACTTTATTAACCGAGCAGACACTGGTTAGAGATAAGCCCCCATTATTATATGTATGCAACATTATTATTCACTGCACTTTTGAGCCGAGGTTGTTGTTGAGTTGCACAACCCTAGTAGGCTGTTGCGTTGTGTCACGAAGCATTTCTTTAGTTATCGAGCATTACTACCTTTGCGCAGTCTTTATTATTCGCCTGCCTATTATTACTATATGTCCTAGTATTTATTGTGACCCGTATTCTGCATTATAATTGTTCAAGATTCTTTACGAACATCTTCCCAGCATCAGACTTATTTCAGAAGTTTCCAGTTGATGTTGCAGGACTAGCATTGCACTTTCTTTAATACAGGAGTGCCAGTTATGCGAGTATCTACCGTAACGTTAATTAATCACGTTAACTATCTTTTCTTTGTGTAACCTAATCGAGTAATCTTTTACTGTTTGAGAATAGGCTGTTTCATCGAGCGTCAGCCTAGTGTGTGTGCACCAGTTACCGAGTCATAGGATACCTCGTTGTCCAGGCACGACTCAGGGCGGTAATGGTGTTTTGTTTTCCAGTGTTTAAGGCAGGGGTTGGATCTAGTGTCACCTATGTTGCATTTTGCCATTATCTAGTCCAATGTTGAAGAGATGTCTTTGAGAACCTGGATCGTAACAAAAGACTTTAAAGTATCCCCAATAGGCTCAAAATCGCGTCATATGTCGGAGAGGGTTAAAGCGTTGCCATTACTCGTATCCAGCTCTCTCTCTCTTTCTCTTTTGATGGGATTACATTGTGCTATATTGCATTTTGGAGATTGTGTATGTATGTGTGTGTTTGTGTGTGTATCTGTAGGGTTGTGTGTGAGTGCGTGCGTAGCCAACAGAACCGCATTGACAATACTTGGCAACGTCGCATATCCTAGCATTCCTTAAATCTATTTATAGCTGTCCCCAGAAAAATGGCAGCATGTTCTAAATAGCGTGCCATATGTTGTATAAATTCCTTCTATATATCCTTAAAATGATATGTTTCTTAACACCACATAACCTTTAAAAATTGTAATATAATATAATTATATAGTCATAAAAGCTAAAATTAATTTGTTAATAGCCTGAAAAACTAACATTTGTTGTTAAAGCTTTGAATATTTGACAACACCGCACAGGGCGAGGGACTCCACCTTGTAGCTCATTTCATAGGAGGATGACTATACTCACTAATTAAAATGCCAGAGAAAAGGTTCTGGAGGAACATTAGGATTTTATTTGTTTTTTATTGTTTAATCAAGACAGACAAATTCGAGTATGAAGGAACCCAAGTCTCTCTAGACACACAGGTTCAGGTCTTGTGAACGAGCCTAGAGATATTCGAGGTTAAACTCCTGATTAGTGCTTCCTCTCTTATCTTCGTCTTCTCTTTGCTATTTTACAAATATAGGTAAGACAAAATTTGTATCAGTGATTCTTTCTTGTGCTGAACTTCAATAGTGTCTAGTCTAGATTATATAAACAAAACTATAGACAACGTATATTTTGTCAGTGATAATACATAATTATTTACTAAGTATTAATATACAAATTGGAAATTCTTCTTCCTGGTTCGTTGATCAAGTTTCAAGCAAAAAATTAACTTCAGTACGGAAATATAAGTTTGTGCTGGTCTTTTCAGTTTTTGTCAAAACCAGAGGTCGAGTGGAAGGCAAATTCTGACAGTTTTATCTTTGTTTGTTCTCTGGCCCACGACTAATTACGTGGTCGACATTCTGAGCGGTGGTTTCTTAATTTTACGAACAAATATTTTTGTCTGAAAGAATCTCAACTGTTATGTGTTGACAAGGCCGAGTCCTTATAAGTCGGAAACCCAAATGATCTTAAACGAATATTTGCATAACAATACATTTAAGAAAGTCAATGAATAAAAATGTATAACTTAATGATCGGACAGATCATCCCTCAGTTGCATAATTTCTAAGCCAGATATATTTGTATATTATTATTATCATTATTAGTATTATATATATATATATATATATATATATATATATATATATATATATATATATACAGTATATACAGTATATATATATATATATATATATATATATATATATATATATATTATATATACAGTATTGAGTATATATCACAAATACACGTGAGCCACTAAATGTTTCTAATCTCTCAGTGGGGTTCGAACCCCCGGCCGTGGTGTAGTTGATTAAAGCGTCGGCTATCGTCCTGACGGGCGGCGGTTCGAACCCCACTGAGAAATTAGAAACATTTAGTGGCTCACATGTATTTGTGATATATACTCAATATTTGTAACTCTCATGCTTGGTGGGTTAGAATTAAATGAAATTGATTTCGGCCCGAGTTCCGTCGGGACACTCGGAAATCCTTGTATGGTATTCTGGAATATGGATCCTACGACTAGTAGACAGGGCTAAACCTAGAACAATTTGATAATCGTCACTACCAAACTTTTCTCAGTGGTTTTTAGGGTAATTTTTCCTGTAGAATCCATTTCTGCTTTGGGCATTTTTGTATCGTGCATATTTAATGAGATAATTTGCATATTTGAATAAATTAACGGAAATAATGAGAAATACCATAGTAGTTGTGTTTTGGTGAGCATTTGAGGTAAATAAATGAAACTTTTGTCCTTTTAAGGTGTAATGATATCTGCAGGGTAATATTTGGGCATATTTATGGCGATTAATTAGCATAAATTATGCATATTTACCAAATTACTTATTACGACTGAAACCAAACACATTACCAGTAAAATTATGTTCAATATTAGTTAATTTACCTTCCTGTACACAAATTACATCATATTCTTTCACAATTGATCATTAAACAGGCCGATACACCAATAAACTGTTTTAGTTCATGTATAATTAATTAATATAGCCCTAAGAATATCAAAATATAAACATGCTTTGCAAGGGGTACCCCCAAGCATATCATTCTTAACACGAATATAAGATAATAAAGCATACACATAAGTAAACAGAATACAAAAGTTTAAAATTATGCAATTTCTGAACAACTGACATGTCTTATTCCAGGTCATCTGAGTCATCACTGTCTCTGTCAGATGTTTCTGAAGCACTACTTAATAGAAAATCACTGTCACTCTCTGATGATGAAGAAGAAACGTCATTAGCAGATGCCGAATGACTTTCGTCAGGTGATGCTGTAGCATGTTCCCTTTTCTGTCTCTTCTTTGGAGGTTTAGTTCCTTGTTTCCTTCTTTCAGTTTCAGAGCTCTCATCATCAGCCTCCTCCCCACACTTTGATTTCCTGGGAGGTTTCCTGCACAAGCTTGGTGGAAACAGTGAGCAGGAGAACCAAACAGGGATAAGACCATCATCAGACTGCTGCCAGCCATTGTCCTCGGGTGGAGGATAATCAATATCCTGCTTGAGACATTGCTTCCAGATATATGCTTGTAAATTAGACCTCTTCAGATGTTCATCTGAACTATGTTTGTCAGGGATAAGACTCAAACTTGATTTCACCTTCTGTTGATTGTACATTCTGATTCGGGTTTCAATATAATCTTCACTCTCTTTTCCTGGATAGATTACTGTCTGCATGAAGGTAAGTATGTTTTTGCGTTGTTGAAGTGAGCTCGGAAACATTCCAGCTGAAGACAGCAAGTTAAACTTGTTCTGTGTCACTAATTTCTTGAATGGCTTCCCCTTTCCTACTTTGTATGGGTATGAGGTTGTGTCACATCCTGTCACACTGTGATAAGCTGGCAAGACATCACACACTTCTTTCCCATAAGTTCTGCAAGCATCGCCTATGTCCACATATCGCTCTTTGTCTATTTTCATGTACCATTTCTCAGCAGGGGCAACTTTGCTGAAGGCATATACAAGCAAAACAAATATGTCAGTATCTGTGGCAACAACCACAACAGGTCTCTCAGATAAGGATGCATGCCGAACAACTCTTGTATCTGCTTCATGGTGATTGTATTGTTCAATGAGAAGTACATCTTCAGTAGTGATCATCCAAGTGTTATTCGATTCTGTGAATACTAGTGGGATGTCAAGCTTTGATCTGAATGAGTCACTCTTGTAGTGATTAGCAAGAAAGTTTATCAGTTCTGTTTTGTTTTCGCCACTCTGCAGAAAGGTATTCCAGTCTTTGCCCTTTGGCATCGATTGTCCCTTTTCTGTGATCAAAACCTTTCTTCCTGCATGGCCTCTTCTCTTTTGTGTCATGCCCTTGATTCTGTGTTTCCCATAAGTATCCATGATTATCTCTAGTCTCGAAGGATTGAACATCTTTGGTGGCATGCAAAATCTAAGCAGACTATCTGCATATTCCCCCCATGTATCCTTTGGGGAAACAGACTGAACAGCAGCCATGCCATCAATTATCCATTCTGCTCTGATTGGGGGTTGTTCACCCGCTGCCGCAGCCTCTGTGATCATGTGGTTCTGCAGCATTGCTTTTTATCCTTGTCTCAAATCGTTATCTTCTGTAGAAAGGGCTATTGGTACAGAGGTCAATGGGTAGGAATGAACTTCCCTCGCACTTGTAGCTTTGCCTACTAGAGTGCCGAAGGCCTGCTTCTCCTCTTTCAGTATGTTAACAGCTCTTGGTGCTTTCTTGGGTTTTTCTAATCCTGTTTTTATCTTTGGTTTCGGTATGGGTTTGAAGAAGCTGACACGATCTTCCCCTGCTCTCTTCAGCCTTTCCTGTACAAACTTCAACAGCAAAATGTCCCCTGTCTCAGTGGAATGCAACAAGCCTTTCACAACTTCTCCATCAAGGGCCTCACCAGTCTTGAAGTGCCTTGCCACACCTGGTGCGAATGGATCCATGTACTTGGTCATTTGGTCAACCAGGGCCTGCACTGTTTTCTCATGTTCCTTTTTAGCACCTTGGGTTGTTTCTTTGTGTGTTGAAATTGTCATTAGGTTGTATTTATCTTTCAATGCTGTCCTCACTTTTGCCATCAGATGACTTGTTTTGATGAAAGCATCTTCTGCTTTGAGTGACGTACTGAAGCCTCCTTGCATAGGGCCGCCCCTGACTTTGACCTCTCTGTTTACAGTTACCTCAGTTATGAAGTCCCCATGAACTGTGGAGAAGGAACCTCCTGTGATACTCCCTCCAAACCCATTCTCTTTCAGTTCTTTCCATGCTGTAGGATTTGTCTTCTGCAAATTTGCCAGAGTCACATGTTGATAAGTAAGGTACCTTGCATAATTGAAATGTCCAAAGGCAAACAGTTGAGGAACTAATGCTTGTTCTGCTTGTAGGTGTCTCTCAATGTGTTTTTCTCGTACTGAACTAATCAAAGCAAGCATGGTTGAAACATCTTTCAGGTATTCAATCATCATTTCGGCTTCTGTACCACCTGTGCTGGACATCAGATCAGTGCACAGTCTCTCGAATTCTGGGTTTGACATTAAGAGATCAAGTTCCTGAGGAGTGGGGCTACATATAAGTAATCCCAGCAAATGCCTGAAATCTGGTACAAACAGTGAAACATCTCCCATCTTCTTCATTCTGTATCTAAGCAGTGCCTGAAATGACTGCTTGTGCAGTCGAATTGCTCGAAAGTAATGACGACCTTCAACAGCCTGTATACTTGATCCCTCTGCAATTGCTCCAGCATCTACCCACCAGTCTCTGAAACCAAGTGCTCCATACTTTTTGTACATGATTTTGAGTTACACCATGATGGTGTGAAAGCCTCCAAGAAGATTAACTACTTTCTCATACTTTCCTTCGTTAAGCCATTGCAAGACTACCATCTTACAATATATGGCTTCATCTGAATGCAAAAATATACACTGCAGTCCGAAATCCTCAGCCATGTCAATCAGGAGATCCAGGTACCATTTGCATACTGTGTCACTTGGTGGTAGCGGTACTACTTCCATATATTCAATCAAAGATTTGCTTGTATCTGAGGTTGTCACTGCCTTCATGAATGCAGTCCAAGACCCTACAGGTGGTATTGTACTTTCTCCATCTTGACCGACCACTTGGTCTCCGAGTGCACTAACAATAACCCATGCAATATCACGCTTCAAACACCAGTCCAACAAGTCATGTTCTTTAGAATCATTATACTCTGGAACAGGAGGAGGCTCCTTCTTCTTCCCTATTCTGTATGTTCCATAATCACGTTCTTTTGACTCGGCATCAACGAGTGTAAGGTTTTCCTCTTCCTGCCGATATTCACCAGTAGGCATATTGTCATCTTCAAACAGCAATTTATTCTGAAACAAGGTTCCGTTTGTGTAGTGAGTTGTGTGTGAACCTGTAACGGTCTGCTGTTTCCCATCTGAATTATCTATTGTGGCGTGCACGGCTCTTCCTTTCACAAATCCAGGTGGAATCTTTCGTGTAGATTGTTCAGTCACTTGCTGTGCCCATGTATTGTTCAGCAAACGCACATCAGAATAGGACACTCCATGACCACATTTGTTCAGAAGCTTGGTTACTTCCTTTGAGCCAGTCAATCGATGCACAGCCAGGCTCAAAGCAGTGCTTTTTGCAGACCTCTGATGTGTAAGCAAAGACTCCCAGTCACTAGCAACAGACCAAATCTTCTGAGCCGAAGATGTACTGGTAGTAAGCACATAGCCCTTGTCATTCTTTGGAGATTGAGGGTTCACAGTCCAAGCAATAGCATTATAAAGGCATGCCATGGGTCCGCTGGAGTCCAGCCTTGCAACCAGTTCTTCAGCTGTTATTGGCCATTCTTCACACGATTGCTTTATCATGTGTGCAAATGCTTTTGTCAGGTCGTCATCACGAAGCCCAGAACCTTTTAGTGTCGCAACAACATACATGCAAGGATTTATGGACGTTGGATGGACTACCAAATTTCTCCCTGCTTTGTAGAATGAAATTTGCTCTCCAAACTGGCCTTGTAATTTGTTTTTCAACTCATATGTGTACTTTATACAAGGCTCTTGCAATCCATTTTCAGTACTCATATTCTCAATATCTGCTAGCAAATCTGTCATTAGGTAAGCCTCCTTGTTTTTGATAACTTTCCTCTCAACCAATGTCAGAAATTCTTCAGTGACTTTATTCTTCAACAAATTTACCCTTGCCATTTCATCTTTATCCAATACAGGTTCTTTACTTTTGTAAGGACTAGCAAATGAAAGGTAGCAGCTTTTATGGTAGTATACGTCCACAACAAACACATCAAATGACTGACCACTCAAAAGAAGCTCAAGTCTCTTTGCTGCCCCTTCATACTTGTCTCCAGGTGCATTTCGTAAAGTCATTTGGTCATGCAGTTTCTTGAAGGACCTGTATTCAGAACACCGGCCAACACCACCTTCAGCATAGGGCTTTGTATCCTTACTTGTTTTGGTGTTGCAGATGAAACATATAAGATTTGTATCCTTGACCACTCGTCCAGACGTTCTCTTTTCTTCCTGCTTGTTATACTCTTCTAATGCTGGTGTATCTGCATCTGTGACTCCAGTGTCCTCTTTGATTCCATACTCCTTTTGTTTCTTCTCTAAATGTGTTCTGAACATCAATCTGCATGACGAATGAGCCTGAAAACTTCTTGTGGTTGTACTCTTGATTCTTTCTTGTACACAGGTAAATTCTTGATGAGGCTCATCACCATCAGGTACTTGCACCATGGCCCAGAGAACTGCTTTGTCATCTATTGTGCTCAAGCCAGATGTTCCGATGGTCTGCTTCTTCTCTTTATCAACAATAACTTTTGCACAAAGCAAGCACTTGGTGCTTGTTGTAGAATGAGCTGCCAGGAATGGTTGCGCTGCCATTGTCAATCAAACACCATCTGCAAAAAAAAAAAAATCATAATTAATAAATTATTAATAAATAATTAAATAATTAATAATAAATAATTAATAATTGTCACTACCCAACTTTTGCATGTGTATTCAAGGGTAATTTGATGTTTCTTAGTTTATGCAAAGTACATGGTTACCAACTACGCTCTCTTGCAAAGCATGATTATATTTTAATATTCATATGGCTACTGTATATATTAGTTATTTATACATGAACTAAAACAGTTTATTGGTGTATCGGCCTGTTTAATGATCAATTGTGAAAGAATATGATGTAATTTGTGTACAGGAAGGTAAATGAACTAATATTGAACAGAATTTTATTGGTAATGTGTTTGGTTTCAGTCGTAATAAGTAATTTTGTTAAATATGCATAATTTATGCTAATTAATCGCCATAAATATGCCCAAATATTACCCTGCAGATATCATTACACCTTAAAAGGACAAAAGTTTCATTTATTTACCTCAAATGCTCACCAAAACACAACTACTATGGTATTTCTCATAATTTCCGTTAATTTATTCAAATATGCAAATTATCTCATTAAATATGCACGATACAAAAATGCCCCAAGCAGAAATGGATTCTACAGGAAAAATTACCCTAGAAACCACTGAGAAAAGTTTGGTAGTGACGATTATCAAATTGTTCTAGGTTTATAGGTATGAATTGAAATATATTCGCCTAGTGGGTTTCCCTTCTCCCTAACATAAATAGGATAGAAGGTTGAGTGTCTTTTGACTGCCGTGGTGTAGTTGATTAAAGCGTCGGCTATCGTCCTGACGGTTGGCGGTTCGAACCCCACTGAGAGATTAGAAACATTTAGTGGCTCACGTGTATTTGTGATATATCTTAATAAATAAAGGTCAATGTTTGTCTGTTTGTCAGTTACCCGACTACCCGACCTTTGTTACTAAACTCCTCCCACAGTTTTGGTGCCAGGTGAGAGTGTGGGGCACCGTTGGAAAGCCCAGGCTTTGGAGATGGTTTTAGGTGAGTTTATGGAAATCAGAGACCCTTTTGTTTAATAAACAAAATCGGCAGAACTTATGTAGTAGCCTATACGGGAGCGAAAAAAATGCGAAAAATATTGCCGTTTGGGGCAGGAGGCCTCCGATCGAAAAGGTGTATGGAACGAAAGTTGTTCGCAGCCCCCCAAAATGGGGGTACGGATGAGGTCAGATCCAAAATCGGAGGTCATTTAGCGGCCGAAATCGAGGTCGCCGTTTAATGAGGCACAGGGAGGTCGAGGCTGGTGATTATGGTAGTAGTAGTAGTATTGTGATGATTGTGGTAGTAGTGATTGATGATGGTGATTATGGTAGTAGTAGTGGTGGTAGTAGTGATGGTGATTATGGTGATTACCCGGGCAACACCGGGTACCCCTGCTAGTACTCAATATTTGTAACTCTCATGCTTGGTGGGTTAGAATTAAATGAAATTAATTTCGGCCCGAGTTGCGTCGGGACACTCAGAATCCTTGTATGGTATTCTGGAATATGGATCCTACGACTAGGTATGAATTGAAATATATTCGCCTAGTGGGTTTCCCTTCTCCCTAACATAAATAGGATAAACATGCCAATAGAAAAACGTCGCATGCACACACACACACAACTGAACAGGGCGGGCAGAGATACAGGTGTGTCACACGTGTAGGCCTAGGCGCCACTGTGTCTAGTGCGGGTGTGGACGTGTCCAAGATCCATATACACCAGGTCAATCAGGTAGGCAAACCCGCGCAGGTGACACGAGAAGGGTGCAGGTGGCGTGACGTCACGAGTAGTCTAGACCAGCGTGGTCCAGCATCATATACGTACTCCTAGTCAGTCTCCCAGATATAAGACTAATATTAAGGTTTAGCTACTGTATAAGGCTAAGTTTAAGGTGTAGTTATAAGACTAATTTTAAGGTTTAGTTATAAGACTAATATTAAGGTTTAGTTATAAGACTAATTTTAAGAACATAAGAACATAAGAGTCTGCAGAAAGCCGATTGGCCTAAGCAAGGCAGATCCCTGTCCCACACAACCCCAATTCAATTACAAAGCCCAATTATAAGCTCAACACTCTAATACCCTGAGGATCATCTTACCAAAACGGTTAGAGATTAACGCAGGATTATGGGGGTCTGCAGAGCGCTGATTGGCCCAACCCGGCTGATTCCCCTTCACACCCAACCCTTCTCGTCCATATGCTTATCCAATTTTATCTTAAAGCTCCCTACCGTTTTAAATCCCACTATAGCACTTGGTAGTCCAGTAAGGTTTAGTTATAAGACTAATATTAAGGTTTAGTTATAAGTCTAATTTTAAGGTTTAGTTATAAGACTAATTTTAAGGTAGAGCTATAAGACTAATATTAAGGTTTAGTTATAAGTCTAATTTTAAGGTTTAGTTATAAGACTAATTTTAAGGTAGAGCTATAAGACTAATATTAAGGTTTAGTTATAAGTCTAATTTTAAGGTTTAGTTATAAGACTAATTTTAAGGTAGAGCTATAAGACTAATATTAAGGTTTAGCTACTGTATAAGGCTAAGTTTAAGGTGTAGTTATAAGACTAGTTTTAAGGTGTATTTATAAGGCTATTTTTGAGTTGTACTTATATGGTAGACCTATAAGACTAATTTTATGGTGTAGCCTAGTTAGACTACGGTATCCCAAAGGTATACTGGGATTAATAATTATTTGTATTAATAACATAATAGTCACACACTTGTAGGAGCGGCCTTGTAAACAAAAATTATTTCTATTGCTTCAGCTCACCACCCAACAGAGATGTCTGGAAATAGAGGTGCGAGAGTAGAAAAGCGAGGACTGAAGAGGAAAGTAGAAGAGTTGCTGAATGATCATAATCCAAGTGACTGTGTGCCCTGTGATAGCTCTGAGATAGTAAATAACCAACGTCCAGTATGTGTGAGTGAACAATCAGGTGCACAAAGGTCACATCATGACATAATGCCGATAAGAAAAGAAACTACTTTGCTGGAAAGTGAAATCAGTAAAGCACCATCATCCTGCAAACAGTGCCAGAAAATCCAAGAAGATTCACATAAGGACAAAATGAAGTTGTTGTTGTTGTTGTTTTTCCCCAAGCTGCCTGGCCGAACAGCCCCAAGGCCCCGAGCAAGGCCAAGGCCACAACCGAGCGCCCCCACAGAACCCTCCCCGCCGACCACAATAAAGCCTGGGTGACCGAAGCCACTCCACGGCGGGGAGCTGAGGAGGGTGCGGAAACGCCCGGGAAACCAAAGCCCCACCCAGGGCCCTGTGCCCCTCAGCAATTATGAAGAGAAAGTTGAGGGGCAAAGGAAAGATGTGACGCTTTGGCTTCCAATCTTGGTAGATTAGGAGGTCAATCCACGCAAGAGACGCCGTCACTTGAGATCTAGAAAATATATAAGTAAAAGGAACAGTCAGAGTAAGCTATGGGTATGGCAGAGATCGCTCAGTTCTCACTCTGATAGACCAGCCCATCACCACATGACTAGAACCCAATCCTCTCAGCATCAGCTAGGAAAGGCCCTAGAAAGCTGCCTTTGGCGGGGGGATAGCTCCCCTATTTCAACCCTTTTCGGGGTTGGGCACCCGCCCGCACAAAATGAAGTTGCATGATGAAGTAAACTTTTGGCGAAACAAGTATTTAAAACTGAAAGAAAGTGTTGCAAATACTATGGGCAGTGAAGTGAAAAGAAAAGTGGATACTATGTTAAAGCCTATTTTCACTCAGACTCAAATTGATGTCATCAGCAATCAAAATAAATATGTGAAATGTTGGCCAGAAGAGGATATAGCTCGTGCCATGACAATATGGAGCATTAGTCGAAAATTGTATAAGTATCTTAAAGACATTAGAAGCTTCCCACTACCATCAGAGACCACTTTAAAAGACAGAGCAAAGAGTTTTGATTGTGAGCCAGGCATCTTGTCATCTGTCTTACAACTAATTAATTCAAAGGCAGATACTTTAGATGCTAAAGAAAAGTTAGTTGTTATGAGCTTTGAAGAAATGAGTATCAGCAAACAATGGTCTTATGACAAAGGTAAAGACACCTTATACAGGCCACACAGCAATGTACAAGTTGTTATGTTAAGATGTCTTGTAGGTCAGTGGAAGCAGCCGATTTAATATAAGTTTGATGAATCGAACATGCATAATATTATACTGGATTTAATTAGACAAATAGAGTCAGTAGGGTACTCAGTGATAGCGATAGTACATGATTTAGGGCCATGTAATCTTCGTGTATGGAAGGCAATGGGCATAGATCCTGTTAAAGCTAAGAGTATGTCTTTCAAAAATCCATGTGCTGACAGGGATGTGTTTGTCTTTGCTGATGTCCCACACATGATTAAACTAATTAGGAATAATCTTATGGATTCTGGATTTTTGCTGGAGAATGGTGATATAGTGTCTGATGAATGTATTCGTGAGATGTTAGCAAAGACAAAAACAGAATATGGTTTGGCCTATAAAATATCGGATATTCATCTGAATGCAACTGGTCAACAGAGGCAGCGAGTTAAGTATGCAACACAGCTGATGTCAAAGAGCTGTGCAAGTGCAATTCAATACTTAGGTGAGAGAGAACTCTTGCAGACTCAAAATTGGGATGTCACAGCAAAATTCATATGCCTCGTTGATCAGTGGTTTGATGTAATGAATTCACATATGTATGGTGATAAGCAAGAGCGCTGTGCATTTGGAATGCATTTTGATCTCCAAGCAGACATACTACACAAAATAGTTAATTTGATGTCAACCATGAGAGTATATTCTGCAGCAAAGACTAGGCCTATGTATAGTTTTCAGAAGGGCATAATTCTCTCTAGCCAGTCTCTCTTAGGGTTGTATGAAATGCTGAAAGTAAATTATGGGTTTGATTTCATAATGACTAGGAGGCTAAATCAAGACTGCATTGAACAGTTTTTCAGCTGTATCAGGCAAATGAGTGGTCCCCATGATCATCCAGATGCTCTTAGTTTTAAGTATCGGATGAGAAAATTCATATTGGGGAGAGAGTTTGTTGTGGTTAGTGAGAAGAGTAATATTAGCCACAATGAAGAAAACCGAGACTGTTTTTCTAACGAAGTACCCAGTGAACCAAGCAGTAAATCACACTCTTATGATCGTGAACTTGACTTGGAAATTTGCTTAACTAGCCTTCTCTTTAAAGACATGGATTTTGATATGGAGGAAGTGGATGGTAAGCTGTCTATGGAGTTTCAAGAAGTTGATGTAAATGAGGATAATGTAAATGTATCAGTTTCTGGTCTGGTATCAGTTTCACCTAGCACAGTCATAGAAGAACAGTCTCTACACTATATTGGTGGGTACATGGTGAAAAAGTTTGTGAATAAACATCCAGAACTAGGACACGTGGCAGGGAACTGTGGGTCATCTACCAACTCATGGACTGAAATGATCAGTAGAGGTCATTTATACATTCCCTCTGACAGTTTCTACTCCAAGTTACTAGTTATGAGGGAAGTGTTTAAAGCCGTGCATGGTGAGGGCTTGCGAGAAGGAGTAGTATGTGTACAGACTCTTACAGCAGAAATGAAAAGTGCTGGAGTAGATTTGCCACTTGAGATAATATCGTTCTATGCAAGAATATCCATATTTTTTTAGGATGAGACATCTTAATAAAATACTCAGAATGAACAAACACAAAAATGTTGGAAACAAAGGAATGCCAAGGAAAATTATGAAACTTGTAACTTAGGCTATAAGTTCCATAATCGTCCTTGTAGAAAACTGTAATTAATACCATTATGCTACAGTTAATGGGAGGCAGACCGATTGTTTGGTCTATTAATTAATGTATTCATATATTGTGTTTAGTTTCCTCCCTAGACCTCCATCAAGCGTATGAAAAGAAAACCCTAAACCCCCTTCAAGATAGATTTGTACATTTTTCGATAGAAAAATATCCAGGCCAAAGGCCGATTCCTCCTAAATTAACAGGTTTGCTATCGCTCGTCAGGAACAAATCAACACCAAACGGGGACGAAGGGCCTTTACAATCTCCCCTTAGCACATGAAGTATTCCCTATGTTATGTTAGAATGTTATGGTATGTATTCACCTGGCTTCTAGATATAGTATTTTATGTTGAATTATCTACGGATTTATGGTAGCTTTTACTATTTTTGCTATACAGTGATCACAAGCTACATTTTGACCTGTCTTAGTGTATAATTATTGATCTATCTGTGTATTGCGATGTTTGTATCTATACATTTTTTACTAATAGGCTACTAGCTTGTTCTGCCTTTCTATATTGAGTTATGTGTTTATATATCGCTCTCTCTCTCTCTCTCTCTCTCTCTATATATATATATATATATATATATATATATATATAAAATGGGAGCGTTCCTGGGGAATCTCAACTTCAGGAGGAAAAGAATGACTAGGGACGTAACAACCAACATCTTTATTACACACATTTTCAAACGTTTCGACATATAGTGTATGCCATCATCAGTGACCTAAAAGTGAACAAAAACGAAAACATTAATTTATTGAGGGATATAAAGTCTGTACATTTAAATCTGAGTAACGCTAAAACCTAAAACTAAATAAAATAAAAGGTATAGATACTAAACAATTAAATTTGAAAACATATGGGGGATTAGGCAACACTTAAGGGGAAAGCAGAAGTCGAAATATTGAGTTTAGGTTGAATTATCTTAATGTGAAGGGATTCCCAAATTCTCAAGTTTATAGAAGAGCAACTATCAATGATTTTAAAGTTATTTAGCGGAATTTGTTCATACCTTAGTGCAATGGTCCCTCACAGCAGAGTGAGGAGGGTTTGTGAATGGTTGACCCGTCCTGTAAGACTGACCTAAATGCTCATCAACTCGAGTCTTAAGTGAGCGAACAGTGCTGCCCACATATCCCGCTTGGCAACTGGGACAATTAAAACTATAAACAATTGACGAGCGTAGGTTGTCTGGCAGGCGGTCTTTAAAATGAAAAAATTAACCAATTGTGAACTTATTAACAGGTATGAATTTAAAGATCTTGTCAGGGTAAAATTTAAGTAAGGTAATCTCAAGAGACGTTATTATTTTCTTGGTCCAGTCACCTAGATAAGGAATTCAAAAATAAATAACCTCCTTACTTGCTGGGGGAATAGACATTTTTGGTTGGAATTTCTTGTTTAGGAATCTGCCTAGTTGTTTATCAAAGAATGATCCAGTATATCCATTATTACTAAAATTCTTCCTCAAAAAGTTAACTTCATTATGGAACATAAAATAATTAGATGAGAGGCTAAACGCTCGATGGAGGAGAGTCTTGATGCTATTTAGTTTAAAATTAAAATGACAGAAACTGAACAAACTAGTGCCTAAACCCGAGAAGGTTGGTTTCCTATAAATCGAGAGAGTTAAACCGCCATTCTTCTTGTTAATTGAAAGGTCTAAAAAGGGGAGTTTGGAATCATGTTCTTCTTCCAAGGTAAAAGAAATGTTATTATGTTGTGAATTAAGGTACTCTAAAAACTTAACAGCGTGACCTTTCTCCTTTAGGTCACTGATGATGGCATACACTATATGTCGAAACGTTTGAAAATGTGTGTAATAAAGATGTTGGTTGTTACGTCCCTCGTCATTCTTTTCCTCCTGAAGTTGAGATTCCCCAGGAACGCTCCCATTTCCGATACCTTACGACGACGATATGGATACCCGGCACTCCAGGGGTTCAGAAAGGCCGAACATGCATCTAAGAAACTCGCAAAGAAAGAACTAGATCTACAATTCCTTAATTGTTGCAAAGTATATGAAGTAATTCCCAAGTTTTTGAAATTCAAACTATATCGTAAATCATTGCATTCAACTGAACAGTACAAAGCATGGCAGAAACAATTACTGAACCTGGAGATTCCTACCAAAGAAAAGGAAATACACGAAGCAAAATTAAATTGGTCTCTCTGCAAAGAACTACTTCGATCATTAGTGTCTCGTTTGGATTTAATTTGCCTAGACAAATTCATAAGGAGTAAAATTGATGTATTTAAGAAAAACGTATGCAACATTCATGAGAGAAAACTTTATAAGATTGGTGGTAAACATACCCTGTCTTCTTGTGATCCAGATAAAGTTGTATTTAATTATTCAAGCGCTATTTTGTTTTATAGGGAAACATTTCTACTTAGTTTCGGCTTAGATTTTGGCTTGCCTGTTTACAAACCTTCCTTCTACAAGTATTGTTTGGACTTTGAGAGTATAGTTACACGCTTAAAACAGTTTAAACTACCCCATAGCTATAAGTTTGGTGACGTTGTACAAGGCATTCAGAATATTGCTAGGTATCATTTTCATGGTTTCAAGTCTTACAAAGTGTTTTCCCCTATTATATCTCGCTCTGATCTGAAGCTGCTAAAGTCACTTGGTAGTAGAAAGGACCTGGTCATCTGTAAACCTGACAAAGGGAGAGGCGTAGTTTTGCTTAATAAATTCGACTACATTTCGAAGATGAAGGATATTATACAAGATGCCTCTAAATTCACGAAGCTAATATATTCAGATATCCACAAATTTACGACTAAAATCGAGGATAAAGTTTCACGCTTTGTGAACAATTTAGTTTCCCTGAACGCCATTGATCTCGTTGAATCCCGATCCCTTAAGCATACTGGTTCATCCCCTGCAATCTTGTAAGGTCTCCCCAAGATCCATAAAGCTTCGATCCCCCTTAGACCGATCATGGCAGCATAATTATAATACAGCCTCATATAAATTGTCAAAATTCTTAGTACCTATCCTGAGTCCTTTCACAACCAATGACTATACTGTTCAGAATTCGTACGATCTAGCTCAACATGTGTCAGATTATAAATTACCTGAGTCATGTTTTATGGTTAGTTATGATGTCAAGTCACTTTTTACGAATATCCCACTTAATGAAACAATTGATATATGTGCAAATTTAGCTTTTTCGGGTGTCAATAAGTTTATAGGATTGACAAAGAGAGTTTTTAAGAATTTAATATCAGTCTGTGTTAAAGATAACATGTTCCTATTTAATGGTGATCTATACAAACAGATCGATGGCGTAGCCATGGGATCTCCCCTGGGCCCCACTCTTGCTAATGTGTTCTTATGCTTCCATGAACAAAACTGGATTAACAACTACTGTCCCATTGCCTTCAAATCACTTCTCTATCGTCGCTATGTCGATGATACGCTAGTATTTTTCCAGGAGAAAGGTCACGCTGTTAAGTTTTTAGAGTACCTTAATTCACAACATAATAACATTTCTTTTGCCATGGAAGAAGAAAATGATTCCAAACTCCCCTTTTTAGACCTTTCAATTAACAAGAAGAATCGCGGTTTAACTCTCTCGATTTTTAGGAAACCAACCTCGGGTTTAGGCACTAGTTTTTTCAGTTTCTGTCATTTTAATTTTAAACTAAATAGCATCAAGACTCTCCTCCATCGAGCGTTTAGCCTCTCATCTAATTATTTTATGTTCCATAATGAAGTTAACTTTTTGAGGAAGTAATTTAGTAATAATGGATATACTGGATCATTCTTTGATAAACAACTAGGCAGATTCCTAAACAAGAAATTCCAACCAAAAATGTCTATTCCCACAGCAAGTAAGGAGGTTATTTATTTTTGCATTCCTTATCTAGGTGACTGGACCAAGAAAATAATAACGTCTCTTGAGATTACCTTACTTAAATTTTACCCTGACAAGATCTTTAAATTCATACCTGTTAATAAGTTCACAATTGGTAATTTTTTTCATTTTAAAGACCGCCTGCCAGACAACCTACGCTCGTCAATTGTTTATAGTTTTAATTGTCCCAGTTGCCAAGCGGGATATGTGGGCAGCACTGTTCGCTCACTTAAGACTCGAGTTGATGAGCATTTAGGTCAGTCTTACAGGACGGGTCAACCATTCACAAACCCTCCTCACTCTGCTGTGAGGGACCATTGCACTAAGGTATGTAAAATTCCGCTAAACAAGGACAACTTTAAAATCATTGATAGTTGCTCTTCTATAAACTTGAGAATTTGGGAATCCCTTCACATTAAGATAATTCAACCTAAACTCAATATTTCGACTTCTGCTTTCCCCTTAAGTGTTGCCTAATCCCCCATATGTTTTCAAATTTAATTGTTTAGTATCTATACCTTTTATTTTATTTAGTTTTAGGTTTTAGCGTTACTCAGATTTAAATTTACAGACTTTATATCCCTCAATAAATTAATGTTTTCGTTTTTGTTCACTTTTAGGTCACTGATGATGGCATACACTATATGTCGAAACGTTTGAAAATGTGTGTAATAAAGATGTTGGTTGTTACGTCCCTCGTCATTCTTTTCCTCCTCTATATATATATATATATATATATATATATATTACGGTCAATCAATACACCTTAGAACCTCATATGTTGTAAAATACCATATTCAGGTTTACTAAAGCACAAAGTAAATAGTGGCAAATCCTAGTTTGGTAAAAGTTATAGAAATGTGGAATAGGCTACCTAGCACCATAGTAGGATTACAAATGATAGAAAGCTGCAAGATAAAAATAGATGGCATATGGACGATATGGGTTGGGTGTGAGAGGGATCTGTCTTGTGTGGCCATTCGGCTTTCTGCAGACTCCCATTGTCTTATGTTTTATGTACAATATATTTACGAGTACAACATACTTGTTCTGTTGTTAAAATCAAGTTGACTTACCCTTAAAGGAAAGTACTGTATTATTACTCTACCCTTTTGTCTACCATTGTTATACTATAGTATTCTCAGTAATACATAGGCTATATTTACAATTGCGATAATTTGCTTACAAAAAATACTGTAAATGAACAACAATTGTCACACACACACTTAATACTAATAATAATTCAATGTGGGACATAAAGTGAAAAACAAAGAGCTATAATATGCTAACGAATAAGTGGAGGAGCGCGGTGGTCAGTCGACCTCGTACTACGTCACGTGCATAGACCTTGCGTATTTTGGTAATTACCCGGGCCGACCTGGTGTATATGGATCTTGGACGTGTCTAGTGCAGGTGTGGAGTTGTGGACATGTAGTGCGGGTGTGGACGTGTCTCATGTGGGTGCGGCGTGTAGGGTGCTAGTGTAAAGTACCAGGCAGCAGCTGACGGCTACTGCCAACACTGTGTCACACGCACCACCACAGTGGATGCACCCACATACAAACACCCCCACACACACCCGACCATACCTTCAGACGCGCCTCTAGGCCCGGCGCCAGGCCCCACGAAACTGCAACCCAACCCAAGCCAAACTAGCTCTACAATCTAAGTCAAACTAGCTATACAACCTAAGCCAAAACTGCTCTACAATCTAAGCCAAACTGCAGCCGAATCCATGCAACAGTTTCGGAGATATCGGCGTTTGAATGCAAATTATTAGCTTCACGGCGAAATTACCCTAATGTATAACTTGCAAAATAAACAAAACATAAACTTGGACGAACACAGTAAAAAGACAAAACAACTTATCAAAATCGTTTCGAAACAACGCTTAAGCAAAATAATAATCAGTCCAAAGTTATATTTTTGTAATGTATATAGTATGGATTGTTTTTTATCCCAGTAAGTGCGATAAACCTTCCGGAAGGCTCAGTATTTAAGGGGGGATGATTCACTTTTTGGCCGATTTTTGCATGTATTCATTATTTTTCTAGTTTCCTCCCTAGACCTCCATCAAATTTAAAAAAAAACATCCATTAGATCCCCCTTCTAGATTAATTTGTTCATTTTTCGGTAGAAAAATGTCCCGGCCGAAGGAGGTTCTTCCAACATTACAGGCTCACTATCGTTTGCCAGGGAAAAAATAGACACCTAAAGAGCACGGAAGGTCTAAATATTGACAAAGAAATAGGCCGAAAGGTCTTAAAATCAACTAACTAATGAGGCAAACATCTTAACATCTGAAAACTAATGGGGCTAAACATGAGGGAGAAGTGGTCCAGAAAACCGGCTCTTGTCCCCTTAAACATGTACAGTTGGTCACCTTTCCGACTGGGCCACCTAATGGTAATTTCGCTGGGTCTTTCGCTCTGGTATTACTAAGATCGCTCACTCCCCCCCACCCTGAATCTGTTGCATATTATGTCCCATAGATGGCGTCGTTAGATTTGCTGGGAAGGAGAGGGGTGGGCTGCACGGAGAAGGGGGGGGGGGGGATTGTGTAGGGAAGGTTAGAAGTGTTTAGCGTGGGGGAGGGGGTTACGTGAATTATTTCACCAGTTTTATGGTTACTGTTTTATCTCTTGATATTAACTAAGATGTAAATAGTTTTTGCTAGTGAAATCTGCCTTTAAGAAATATTTGTTTATGTGTAATTATTGTTTGCAAACCAATTTGTAGGGATTGCTAGTTTCACTATCTATTTAGTAAGACAGCTCATTCTCACTCATTCACTCACACTATCTATTTATCTATCTATCTATATCTATCCACATTATAGATTAGTCTTTTCCTTAGCTGATGTTCATAATTAATTTGCTCTTCTTTGGGTTAATGTTGGTCTCTTAATTTTGGTTGAGGTCCCGGGCTGGCCCGTATTGTCAATTTGCGGCATTTGTTTTGGGGCTCCTCATACCTCTCTGTCTCATGCCTTTTTCTTCAAATACAGCATTATGTGTAGCATTGTGTTGTTACCTAAAATAAAATAATGTATTGCATATCCATATCCATCTAGTCGTCATTAGTGAAATTCCCATACCAAAATAACAGCTTTCATATCTAGTCGCTTACACCAAAGAATCCTACCTGTTAGAGAAAATAGGTAATTCAGCAATAAAAGCAGTGCAATATATATTGATATAATTATGATATTCTCAAGATGTGTATTTTGTGTTTGAGAAGGGGGTTTGGAGAAGAACAAATATATATATGGCTAAAATACAGTACAAAAATATCAGACTTTATAACTGGTAACCCACTTATATAGAAACAAATAAATGATTTGCTCGGAAATAAGTGATACAAACCTCAAAGTCGTTATAACTTATACAAAAATAGGTCCTACTAAATTGTCATTGGAAAACGCTATATACTTTCACAGTAGCCCCAGAGTAGTTTTAGTGGTTTGCATTTCCCAATCTTGATATGTAGGATAAAGGTGTTTGTTATTAGCATATATATTTGGATAGCAATGCAAATATAATTAAACCGTTCAGAGAGAGAGAGCGAGAAGGAAAGGGAGAGACAAACTAAATGGACGAATAAATCGAAGAGATTTATACACGAAAGCTTGACTCTAATATCTGTGGATAGAGTATTTAATAATCAAAATTATAAGTATTCAGTAATGTTTACTCTATATATTCATCTAAACATATGAAAAAAATTACCCGCAGAGCCACTTCACCTATGTAATGCAAATTCCCATTACAAACAGTAACATACATGCAATTTTCACAATGTGGAGAGATTGTAGACAATATGGTAGAGAAGAGTAGAGATTACATGCCTTTGACTGCACCCTTTCAGAGGCATTTTTCATAATTATGCGAACAATACCTGATACGCTTACAACAGTGTCCATGTACGGAGAAAGAGGCTGTACGGGGATAAGGGGGTAACAGACGATTGAGCAAACCTAACCTCTGGGAAACCTTTTAATCAACAATGCTAATATGATCTTTCAAAGACACACACACACACACACTTGTGTTTCGATAAACACTAATGTTTCACTGCATGCACGCGCATATCAGTATATGTTATGGCTCTAGCCATCTCTCTCTCTCTCTCTCTCTCTCTCTCGCTCTCTCTCTCTCTCTATGTGTGTGTGTGTAGGAATAGTGGTTTGGCAGGAGAGTCACAGGGACCGCACTTACAGTACTACCAATTATTATCTTTAGCAACTAACGCAGCGCGTTACAATTTGCCAGAGTAGTTCATGAAAAAGATATATCCACTGATATGTTAACAACCAATCATGTTATGACTTATACCTATTGGCTTCTGGAAGAGAAAACATGCGTAGGAACTATTTAAGATATACTGAAATTTAGCAACCACGCTAGGCCTGAAGAGACCATAATTATATCACAATTCCACGTGGCAGCTGTATCTGTGTGAGTGTGTGTGTGTGGGGGTGGGGGTGGCGGGGTTTAAATGCCGATACAACTATGTTAACGTTAAATATTTCATGATTAAGTCTATGCAAGGGAAATTATAATTATATTAGGCCTATGTGCAGTAAAATGTATAAGTTAGATAAGAGACTGTCACCCTACTGTATATAATCATTAATAACTATATGCGTAACCATAAACCGAGTGCACTGTGAGGAATACTGGAGAATTCGCCCCGAAACGAGTTCGCCCCGCTTTGAGAAGTAGCCCCGCCGCGAGTTCGCCCCGTTAATGTCCCCTCTCCACCCTAAAGGGGTACTGAAGAATTCCCCCTCTATTTATCTATCTAACCTAACCAAACCAAACCAAACCAAACCAAACCTAACCTAACCTAACCTAACCTAACCTAACCTAACCTAACCTAACCTAACCTAACCTAACCTAACCTAACCTAACCTAACCTAACCCAACCTCAACCAACCCAACCAAAACCCACCCAACCCAACCAACCAACCAACCAACCAACCCAACCCAACCCAACCCAACCCAACCCAACCCAACCCAACCCAACCCAACCCAACCCAACCCAACCCGCAATGTCCTCAATTCCTTCTTTGCATCAGTTTTTACTACAGAAGACCTCAGGGGTTGGGGGAGGGATGGAAATAAGTGGTAAGCTCCAGGAGTGGTGGTGGGGGGGTATAAATGGTGCGAACTCCTTGTCCAAGAGCGGGGCGACTAGGTTTCGGGGCGAATTCTCCTGTAACCACTGTGAGTGATAGCAGATAATATCTGTAGGACGGTGACTCCGAGGACCATTAGTTTGTAAAAACCTGTTGGGTATTGTTAATGTGTCCATTATGTGGGCTGCTGGAACACTATACTCTTTTTCAGCGACGCTGAGGTGAGATGTCAATAAGTCTAGCTGATTAGCTCATGCGATAGTGTTCAATGTTTCGTCCTTTAGTAATTATTAATTCTTAAAGGTTTAAATAATCACAGTCGCACAAGTCAATCAGCTGGAACTATTGACATCTACCTGGTCGCTGAAACAGTATAGTCATTAGTATATAACAGACAGCACCAGGTCATGCTAATGCTACCACAGAAAGTGTAACAGGCAGTCAGACAGTCAATAGCCAACCCTTCATTCCCGTTAAATAGATGGGGAGGATTAGCAAGGGACATTAGAAAGGGAACAATGATGACCGGGAGAAAATGAATACAATAAACACCTTCCAAAGCAAGTATCTTAACATTCAGAACACCATTCACCAGGCCTCAATATCATTGACTTCACCACAGATGATATACACTTCCACAACAAAGTCTCTTCACAACATCGGGGATGATGACCTTCCAGGTTTGTCAATTAAAAGGTTACAAATACCTTCACATGTTTTTCCTAACAAACCTCCTTCATTCATTCCTGTAACAACAATCGCATATAATATCCGTGTTAATAGTTCATACATCGACCATGAACCTCCCGACCATGGTTCACCCTAATTGTTTTGGCTGCAATCATCCATTTTATTGAGACTAGTGCTTGATAATTTCATTCAGCACTGGAGCCACGGCGGTCGAGTGGCAAGCATGCTCACTTGTGAATCTGGTTGACCTGGGTTCGATCCCAGCCAAGGCTGACATATTTAGTGGATGTGAAACTCAGGTGTCTGAAGCAACTGCCATCAGCCCCTTCTCTGTATCCTCCTACTTTCTCTATCCTAGTTTCAAAGCCAACGGCAGATGTTGTGCATACGTGCACAACAAACTCACTTGCTCTCGTATTTCCGATTTTGGCTCCTCTGAATTCTCCACTTTTTGGCTCAAACTGTCCTGTCATTCTCATATTAAATATTTATGTGATATCTGTCTTTCCCCTAACTCTACCGACTTTCCCAAATTGTTTGATTATCTACTCTAAAGTGGAACACATTCTAGCCATTTCTCCTTTCTCTTAATCTCCATTTTAGGAGATTTCAACGTTCATCACCACCAATGGCTCTCCTCTAATTCTACTGACCAACTTGGTGAACAAGCCTACGTCTTTTCTATCCTAAATGACCTAGAGCAGTTGGTTCAGCAACCTACCCATATCCCGGATCGCCTCGGAGATTGGCCCAACATTCTTGACTTGTTTCTAACTTCTAACCCTTCTTCTTATACTGTCGAACTTTTCTCTCCTTTGGGCTCCTCCGACAATAAACTTATCTTTGTCATCTGTCCTATCACTCCAGTACGGCCACCTGATCCTCTTAGCAGGCGGCGCGTGTGGCACTTTGTCGCTGACAACTGGGAGGCTCTCTGGCAGTACTTCTTTGATTTCCCATGGAATGAATTTTGCTTCTGTGGCTGAGGACCCTCCGAGAGTGCTGAACGCATTACCGAGGTAATCCTATCGGGCATGGAGGCATACATTACATTTTCTTTCTCTCTGACTTGTGCAAAAATTCTTGGTTTACTCATGCTTTTTCTACTGCTGTCCGCAATGAGGAGGAAACATTTAAACGGTACCTACGCCTTAAACCTCAAGAATCTTATTCTTCCTATGTTTCTGCCCGGAATCAAGCCAAATCTGTTCTTCGACTTGCCAAACACTCTTTCATCAATAATAAATGCACTGAACTATCCAACTCTAGCTCTTCCCAAGCTTTCTAGCATCTAGCCTAAAACCTGTCCGACAATTTTTCTTCCTCGTCTTTCCCTCCCCTTTTCCACTTGTTACGTCCTGGGATATATAAACACTGGGCTCTTTCTATTGGACTAGGTATGCGGCAACAAGCAACAACGGAAAACGCTAGATCCAACCCTTATCTATAAACCCAGGCAACAAACCACCCTAAACCGTCAAGAGTCCTGCCTGGACAACGAGGTATCCTATGTCTCGGTTACAGGGTGCACGCACTATAGACTGCTGATAGTCAAGCAGGCTATATAAAATATCACCCAATTTAGTTGACTTAAAGCTTCAAGGAAAAGATAGATAACGGAATTAAATTGCAGAAACAATTTAATAACAAACTAGAAGAAAGTACATTTAACGTTACGTTAATTAATACAACTAATCACCCCTGCGTGAAAGAAGGTGAAAGCAAACAGTCCTCAAAACATCGTACCGGTAGACAAGGTGCAGGTTTCTAAACTGCATTCGGCTACTGTAGGATCTGATGCTTAGCAAAGAAAGTACGTTACGGATTTAGAGAACTCTTAACTCATAAGCAGGAATAAATACTAGTGATAGGCCATACAGTGTATAATGGCATAGGTATAATTAAATAAAGGCAGCAACTCGCAACATAACCACATACAGGTGTGCTTCTCACTCTTAGTCAGGCAAGCCTGCTCGGACAGAGTCTCTAAGCCACACCCTGACTCACAATGCTCACAAAAACGGTAAACTGTGGCACAATAACAAGCATACAGAAATAATAAACCCCTAGCTGTTAATCTGCCAGGCGGCAGAGGTCTAGCCGGAAGGATATAGGCTTCGGATACCCGGGCTGAGCCACCTGCTCTAGCCTAGGGACGTTCCCAGGTTTGTGCGCCAAATTACTCTAATTGAAAGGGTGTTCTCTTGAGAGACTCAGATCGCAAGTATCTGACTCTCTCCTGGCGACCCTAAAACAAAAGCAAGACGTGCTAGCGCATTGCTGAGTGGACTAGGCAAGGGCCCTCACACAACACAACACTAGACACACAGGGACACAGGCAAGAAAATGCCCCCAGACTCCCACAGGTATCCTAGTAAAGTAGTGCGGGTCCACAGGACTCGTACCAGCAGACTTTACTTAAAGGATCGCAAAAAGCCTCCCCTCCGGTCTAGCCCCTGCTAACCTGACACAAGAACACACCAGCAAGCATGAAACCACCAAATATGAGGCAACAAAAAAAGCTTCCTAGGTCTCATTAACAATTACATCTCTGCATAAGGCCCAAATCCTATCTAGTTATCTGAGAGCTCGTCGTTAATACAATAATAGATATAAGGTCTATCAAGGGGATGGGATAATTAAATAGATTGGTGAAGTAGTGGAAGGAAGGTATACAAAGTAAGAGAGAAAGTTTCTAAGTGGGGTTGAGAGGGATAGATATCAAGGGGGTCCGAAGGGTACGACAGTGAGGTGAGCTCTGAGTCTTGAATCTGTCTGGACCCCACCCTAGGCGTGAAAAATACATCCCATGCTTGGCAACACTCAACACAGTTGCCGGGTCAAAATCCTCTACCCCGTGCGTGAGTCGAAACTAAGCCTAACGTTGCAATCAAATGAACGTGGCAACATCAGGCTCGTCCCAAGCTGGACTCTCCGCGCGAAGCAATGTCCCCCAGCCGGTCTCTCTCTCCCGCTCTCACTAGACTTACATCTTATATATTATAATGGAACAATCAACTATCGAGAATAAAATATACTAAGATGCGTTGGTTAAGAATAAGGGCAGCTTCAAGCTGTGAAACAACATAAGAATATCCCAGACATTAGTTACGTTGTCATAGGATATATACTAAGGAAAAGCCTGCCGGCCGGCTGCCGCGAGCCGGTTTCTAAACGGCTGAGCAGCCGACGCGCGCGCATGCCCGCACGTGGCTACTATGCAGAAGCGTCACACCTCCCCCAAGATATAAGACCTGTGACTAAGTTCTTCATATCTAACAGAAAGCTTCTCATAGTACCACACACTGTTGCGACACAAGGCACTATATATAACAAAAATAAAGACTGTTGCGCTCCACCGAGCAAGTTCAACTAACTTAGCGACAATAAGCGAAAACATTCAACTTAGATACTGCTACAACATCTTATACAAAATTCTACACGTTATAAAAATAAAGAGTTTTTATAAGGTTTTTGCTTTTTTAATTTGTTTTTTTTCCGGCTGAACTACAGTGACAGCCTATTTTCCTCCACACTCAACCCTCAATCCTGTGGCAGTCTAACCAACTTCATCCACCCTTGATACACAATCCGCTATCACGTTATCAGAACCGGCAATATGGCGTATGTCCAGATTATACTCCTGAAGCATGAGTTACCACCTGGTCAGCCTCATATTCCGGTTATGAAACTGATTCAAGAATTTCAGAGGGTGATGATCGGTATAAACCACTACGACTGGTCCGAAAGCAGGAACATATACATCGAAGTGCCTGAGCGCCAGCACTATCGCCAGGAGTTCTTTTTCAATTACAGAGTAATTCCTTTGTGCACTATTGAATTTTTTACTGTAAAAACTCACTGGATGTTCGATACCTTCATCATCTGTCTGTAACAAGACAGCCCCAGCCCCTACGCCACTGGCATCAGTCGCCAGCTGAAAAGGTCTGCTGAAGGCCGGGGCCCTGAGTATGGGGTGGGTACATAACAGGTGTTTCACCAAGGAAAACGCCTCTGCACACTCAGGAGACCACCGGAACTTCTTGTCCTTAGATAATAAGTCAGTTAAAGGTGCAAGTACAGTCGAATAGCCTTTGATGAAGCGACGATAATAGCCTATCATACCTAGAAACCGCATGCTTTGTTTCTTAGTCGTAGGCTGGGGAAACTGATCGATGGCTTTGATCTTTGTCTGTGGAGGGCACACCTGACCCATCCCCACCTCGAACCCCAGGTACAAAACTGTGGCTTTGACAAAATCGCACTTACCCAGGTTTACCACCAAACCTGCTTCATTCAGTTTATTAAAAAGCTGTCCGATGTGAGCACAGTGACTGTTAAAATCATCGTCGTATATTATGACATCATCTAGGTACACCGTACAGTTGGGAATGTCGGCTACAATGTCGTTCATTAATTTCTGAAACGTTGCAGGGGCATTTTTCAGCCCGTATGGCATAACATGGCAACGATATGTGGCACCGTCCACCACAAACCCACACACCTCTCGTGCTCGCTCAGACAAGGGCACTTGCCAATAACCCTTAACAAGGTCTATCTTAGTGAGGAACTTGGCTTTTCCTATCTTATCCACACTGTCGTCCACGCGAGGGAGAGGGTAGGCATTTGTGGGGGTTAAACCATTCAACCTGCGGAAATCTATACAAAACCGCACCTTGCCATCTGGTTTGGGCTGCAGTGTGACGGGGGAAGTCCACCTTACTGCACCCTCAGAAATCAGCCCACGTTTCAGCATATAATCCAGCTCTTCCCTAAGTGCTGGTAATTTAATAGGGGGAACACGGTATGGCACTGATTTAAAGGGCGGGTGGTCCCCAACATCGACATCGTGCACCGCTTGAGTAGTGAGGCCAGGATGCTCCGCGAAAACAGCTGGGTTTGAATCAAACAAGTGCTGCACAGATACACGCTGTTGCTCAGGCAGGTGCAATATCAACTCGGGAGCCACTTGTCTAGAATTCCCCGCCCACTGATCCGCGGAAACATGGCAATCCCAATTATCCTCCCCCGCAGCTTGACTGTCCCTTCCTCCTTCTCCACCACGATCGCTGCAGATCAACACCGGGACAGTGAGAGGCTCGGAGGGGCGCCTCACATACTCCTTCATCAGATTTACATGGCAAAGTTGGTTCTTTTTCTTACGATCAGGAGTAGCTACTAAATAGTCGAGATCAGAAACCTTCCTTACAACCCGATACGGACCAGAATACTTGGCAGACAAGGGGTGTCCCACCAGAGGCAGTAGTATCAGTACCTCCTGATCTACTTCAAACTCCCTCAGCTTCACCTTCTGGTCGTATCTGTCCTTCATCTGAGCTTGTGAACACTTAAGGTTCAGACCTGCTACCTCCAAGCTCTTTAGCATTCTCTCACGGCTTTCAACTACATACTTTAGAAGCGAGCATGGCTTTGTGACTCCCTCCCAGATCTCCTTGACTATGTGGAGGGCCCCCTGACCCTGTGTCCAAAAACCAACTCGTTCGGGCTAAATCCCAAGCTCTCCCCAGGTACTTCTCTCACAGCAAATCAAACGTATGGGAGACCTAGATCCCAGTCCTTCCCATTTTCCATGCAATAACACCGCAACATACTCTTGAGAGTCGAGTGCCACCTTTCCAAAACTCCCTGACTCTCGGGATGGTAGGCAGATGACTCCACAGACACTATCCCATGTTGCTGTATGGTCTGCTTAAACAGAGCAGAAGTAAAATTGGATCCCTGATCAGACTGGATCTCCTGAGGGTAGCCATAACGAGAGAAATAGACAAGTAGGTTTTTGACAACAGTCTTAGCCATCCCGTTGCGCATGGGGTAAGCATCTGGATACCGTGTTGCTACATCCATTACAGTTAGTAAAAATGTATTGCCGGCACTAGTGGGGGGCAATGGGCCAACCATATCGATTACTACTTTGCTGAAGGGCGGCCCAATGACAGGGATTGGTTGTAACGGGGCTCTCGGGATGACCTGATTGGGTTTCCCAACAACTTGACATGTTTGACACTGTGACACCCATGACACGACACTCGCCTTTAACCCAGGCCACCAGAAAAGCTTGCTCAGAGCTGCCTCCATCTTACGTGCCCCCAGGTGCCCTGCCAAAGGCACATCATGAGCTAATCTCAATAAGCTCTCACGGCACACCCTCGGTACTACTAACTGGTCCACTAATCCTGACCCGCCATCCCACTTTTTCTTGGGATCCTGATGTCTCCGATAGAAGATCCCCTCGGACAAGAAAAAATCACCAGGCTGCGCATCCCCATCGCTCTCCAGTTCGACAGCACCATTACCACACGCCCTGACTTCAGGATCTTCCAGCTGCAAGGAACATATATCAGCAGGTGCGAGATTATCCAAGTTCATCTTAAATAATTTATTTCCACCTCCAATGTCCCGCTGAGCCATCCTTTCCTCTCGCTGCGCATAACGATGCTGTCGCAGAGTCTCTTCCTGCCCTGCACCTGCACTAGCGGTGACAGGCCCCGGGGCCTCTCCAGACTCTAACATAGGTGCCAATAATGAGTCACCAAGAAACACTGCCAGCTCAAAACTCTCCAATTGACCAACACTTCCCGTTTTCTTGTGACCTTTCCTCCGCGGTTTGATAGACTGAGGTGGTGGCTGCAAGGCTCCGGATGTCTGAGAACGCGTCACAACACACGCCATGGTTTGTAAGCTACACTTCTCAACCCACTCCTGTTCTTCCCTACTAACGTTGGCCGCCTCTCGGCAACGACCAAGGGTGAAACCTTAGAAGCAGGCACCGCAAAGTCGTTGCCGAGGAGGAGGTCGACGCCCCCAACAGGCAAGTTCTCTACAATTCCTACATCCAGCTCCTTCGCCACACCACCCACCTCCAGCTCCATCCGCACCAGCGGGTAGGACTTCGTAGCATTGATCCCCTGAACTACCACCACCCGAGCAGCGTTAATCGGTCTACCAGTAATGTTCCTTAACAAGGTCTGAGAAGCCCCAGTATCACGCAATAGCTTAACTCCTCGCCTTTCGCCAGCCCACCTCACAAAACCATGCCCTCTATGACCTCCAAAGACGTCGCGGACAGGGTTCGAGCCTTCCGGACTCTTGAACACAGGCTGTGTCCCAACCTCTGATGAACTACCCTTGGGCAAACTCAGAAGATATAGGCGACACCCCTATGCTGCGGACCAATGACACAACCTTGTTTGGTGGCTTGTTCGGACAAGCATTTGCAAAGTGACCCTCCTTGTGACATGCAAAGCACTCTTTACTCTTTGGTTTCCCTTGGGAGTGGGAGGTACCATTAGACTTCTTATACGGGATGGTATTTGGTTTATGTTCAGTTTTATTGTCAGTGCTAGATGGTTTTGTGTATTTATGTGTATCAAAATTCTTGGGAGGGGGAGGGGTACGATCCTTTGCACCCGACTCACTCCTAGCTGCTGCTCCGCACCCTCGAATTGACAGTCGGAGGTCAGCCATTTCTGCTGCCTCCTGGAGAGTTCTAGGATTTTTTTCCTTTATATTTAATGTTAAGTCCCCGCCTGTGCACTTAAAAGAACTGATCCAAGAGAACCAGCTCACTCAACTCCTCAAAAGTAGCTGCCCTCTCGGAATGCAGCCAATGTCGTAGTGCATCAGACAAGTCCCGGGCGTGTTCTAGGAAGGTACTATCCTTGCCCTTAGTAACACCCCGAAACTTGAAGCGGTAAGTTGCTGGTTGTAACTCATAGGCCCGTAGCACAGCCTTCTTTAGCTCATCATAAACTACACAGGACTTTAAAGGTAGTGCATCATACGCTTTTAGCCCCTTTCCTAGGAGTCTTGATGAAACTAATGCTGCCCACTTTTCCTGAGGCCACTGGTGTTCCTGACACTTCTTCTCAAATCGCATAAAAAACTCAGCCACACATAATTCATCGAACACAGGAACTAGTTTAAGCAGGTGCGACAATGATTGGTCTCGATGTCTGTTGCCTCCCCCAATATTTCGCCCTGTTACCTCCACTCGAGATCTCTCCAGCTCCCTGTCAGCCCGATACCTAGTAGACTCTGCCTGCAGTTCAGCCTCTCGTATAGCTGTTCTCTCTGCAGCCTCAGCCTGCACACTAGCCTGTCTCTCGGCAGCCTCAACCTGAGCTCTAGCATGTCTTTCGGTAGCCTCAACCTGAGCTCTAGCAACCGCAACCTTGGCCATCTCCAGCCGAAACAACAAATCTGGAGTCAACCCTTGAGGAGGGGAAGGTGCATTTAATGGAGAGGGTCCCTGTGATTGAATTCCACGCTGCCATTGACCATCAACTTGGGGGTATGTACTAAATTCAGGCACCCTGACGTTTGATATGGGGGTAGAGTGGAGGGGGGGCTGGGGACCGGGGCCCCCAGTCGCCTCTCCACCCAGGTCTCTCCCTTCTAAACCCAATATCAAAGTCCTCAGCTGATCTTTCCTCATGCCACTTAAACCCTGGTGACCCTGAAGACCTGCCACACACTTTAAGCCATACTTATTCAGCTTCAACACCCTGGCAGCGGTAAGGGGCACCTCTAAAAATCTTCTAGCACCCTCCTCGCTATCGACTAGCCACTCCACAGGTCTTTCTCCCTCCGAGCCCGTATCGTGACCTGACCCATCACTGTGTTCTGATGTATTAGAAATGTTTGTGTACTGCAGTAATTATCACGGTTATAGAATGTGCCTTATCTCCTATGCAAGTATGTATATACTAATGTTATTTAAAGTCTTTAATGTGTTATATTGGTTGCTCCAAAAAAAAAAAATCTATGTCCACTGTATTCCTCTAATCATAAGGAATCTCAAAACAAATGACCACTATAATCCTCTGTTCAGTAAATCCTGGCAAGGTCGCCATTTGTTACATCCTGGGATATATAAACACTGGGCTCTTTCTATTGGACTAGGTATGCGGCAACAAGCAACAACGGAAAACGCTAGATCCAACCCTTATCTATAAACCCAGGCAACAAACCACCCTAAACCGTCAAGAGTCCTGCCTGGACAACGAGGTATCCTATGACTCGGTTACAGGGTGCACACACTATAGACTGCTGATAGTCAAGCAGGCTATATAAAAGATCACCCAATTAAGTTGACTTAAAGCTTCAAGGAAAAGATAGATAACGGAATTAAATTGCAGAAACAATTTAATAACAAACTAGAAGAAAGTACATTTAACGTTACGTTAATTAATACAACTAATCACCCCTGCGTGAAAGAAGGTGAAAGCAAACAGTGCTCAAAACATCGTACCGGTAGACAAGATGCGGGTTTCTAAACTGCATGCGGCTACTGTAGGATCTGATGCTTAGCAAAGAAAGTACGTTACGTATTTAGAGAACTCTTAACTAATAAGCAGGAATAAATACTAGTGGTGATAGGCCATACAGTGTATAATGGCATAGGTATAATTAAATAAAGGCAGCAACTCGCAACATAACCACATACAGGTGTGCTTCTCACTCTTAGTCAGGCAAGCCTGCTCGGAGAGAGTCTCTAAGCCACACCCTGACTCACAATGCTCACAAAAACGGTAAACTGTGGCACAATAACAAGCATACAGAAATAATAAACCCCTAGCTGTTAATCTGCCAGGCGGCAGAGGTCTAGCCGGAAGGATATAGGCTTCGGATACCCGGGCTAAGCCACCTGCTCTAGCCTAGGGATGTTCCCAGGTCTGTGCGCCAAATTACTCTAATTGAAAGGGTGCTCTCTTGAGAGACTCAGATCGCAAGTATCTGACTTTCTCCTGGCGACCCTAAAACAAAAGCAAGACGTGCTAGTGCAGTGCTGAGTGGACTAGGCAAGGGCCCTCACACAACACAACACTAGACACACAGGGACACAGACAAGAAAATGCCCCCAGACTCCCACAGGTATCCTAGTAGAGTCGTGCGGGTCCACAGGACTCGCACCAGCAGACTTTACTTAAAGGATCGCAAAAAACCTCCCCTCCGGTCTAGCCCCTGCTAACCTGACACAAGAACACACCAGCAAGCATGAAACCACCAAATATGAGACAACAAAAAAAGCTTCCTAGGTCTCATTAACAATTACATCTCTGCATAAGGCCCAAATCCTATCTAGTTATCTGAGAGCTCGTCGTTAATACAATAATAGATATAAGGTCTATCAAGGGGATGGGATAATTAAATAGATTGGTGAAGTAGTGGAAGGAAGGTATACAAAGTAAGAGAGAAAGTTTCTAAGTGGGGTTGAGAGGGATAGATATCAAGGGGGTCCGAAGGGTACAACAGTGAGGTGAGCTCTGAGTCTTGAATCTGTCTGGACCCCATCCTAGGCATGCAAAATACATCCCATGCTTGGCAACACTCAACACAGTTGCCGGGTCAAAATCCTCTACCCCGTGCGTGAGTCGAAACTAAGCCTAACGTTGCAATCAAATGCACGTGGCAACATCAGGCTCGTCCCAAGCTGGACTCTCCGCGCGAAGCAACGTCCCCCAGCCGGTCTCTCTCTCCCGCTCGTCTCCTCTCACTTTCACGACTTACATCTTATATATTATAATGAAACAATCAACTATCGAGAATAAAATATACTAAGATGCGTTGGTTAAGAATAAGGGCAGCTTCAAGCTGTGAAACAACATAAGAATATCCCAGACATTAGTTACGTTGTCGTAGGATATATACTAAGGAAAAGCCTGCCGGCCGGCTGCCGCCAGCCAGTTTCTAAACGGCTGGGCAGCCGACGCGTGCGCATGCCCGCACGTGGCTACTATGTAGAAGCGTCACACACTCTAATGGCACAACCATCACTTCTTCCTCTGACAAAGCTGAACTATTCGCTCAAACTTTCACTAAAAACTCCACCTTGGATGATTCCGGTGCTATTCATCCCTCTCCACCTACTTATGAGTAATATCCTAATCTCTTCTAAAGATGTACTTTCTATCCTCTCTGGGCTTAGTACATAGAAGGCGTATGGTCCGAATGGTGTTCCTCCTGTTGTACTCAAAAACTGTTCTTCCGTGCTGACTCCCTGCCTAGGCAAACTCTTTTGTCTCTGTCTCTTCTCTAACGTCTTCCCTTCTTGCTGGAAGTTTGCTCTCATTCAACCTGTCCCAAAGAAGACATGCCAGCTTTCAAACATTTCTATGCTCACTTTTTACGGAACTTTTTTTTGCTATTGGCCTGTCCGTTCACCTATGATAGGCACAATTTTGGGACAGGCCAAAAACTATCCTGTACTAAAACTGAATATTGGTCATTTGTTCCCTAAGGTGTGTCATTAATGTTCCCTAACGTGAATTTTTTTCTGACCGGCCCAAATTTGGCAAAACTAGCCTGTCCCGAAAAAGCATATTTTCCACTAGCCTGTCCGTCAACATATAATGGTTTTTATGCTATATGAGTTACTTAAGGTTTTTTAAGGGCAAAACTGGCAGAAATAGGGCTAGCATTACCAAAACTATGCAATAGGAGTAGAATGTTATGGTTATTCCAAATGTTGCATCCATTTTGTAATAACTGAAACAAATGGAAGTGGTAAAGCCATATATGTTAAAAAAACATGATAAAGTTGACCATATTTCCTTTCTCTGAAGATTAATCCAATTTCTAGGTGCAATTTTGAAATCAGCATAAAACACTACTCCTAATGCAAAGTTCTGGTAACGCTAGTCCTAGCTGGCAGAAATGGGGCTAGCATTACCAGAACTATGCAATAGGAGTAGAATGTTATGCTGATTCCAAATCTTGCATCCATTTTGTAATAACTGAAAAAAAAATGGAAGTGATAAAGCCAAATATGTTAAAAAGAAATGATAAAGTTGACCATATTGGGGGAAATAAAAACAAATTAATTTATTTGTGTTTTTATTGACCAATAATTGTTTTCCTGAGCTTAGGCATTACGGAATGTCACATACTCAACACTAATTTCAGTTTATCATCATTTCTGGTAATCATTTCAGTAATAAAGTCTCTAATTGCGCCAAGGTAGTTAGTGTCCTCATTACTGTATGGAATCAGATAATTATTACCAATAACCTCCAACATCTGTCCTAGAATAGAAAAGTGTATTCTGCTATCATCTAGTACAAACCGGGGCACCTCTGCGGCACGCAAATATCCCAACACGTAGGCATATCTCATTAATATTATGGTGACACCCTTCAAAATCTCACGCCCATGTTTTTCCTCGTCGTTGTCCACATTCATGGCGTTACCGACAATGAGGGTATTATCGTTCCAGATAATGTCATTCGTGATACTGTAAGTTAGATACGAATCTTCGTGAATGGAGTGATCAACGTTATAAATTACCGGAAAACGGACAAACCCACAAGGCAGAAGGGCGGAGCTCTAGACAGTGCAGGGTGCCCATACTAAGCTGTTTCGATCATCCACCAGAGGTCATTACATTGGTGACCACTGAGGTCAGTGCCACTACGACAGAGGCCATTGCAGCATCGACAATAACAATGGGAATGGTACAAAATATTTGAAAGAGTGATGTTGACACGAACCGAAGCACATATCGGACGGATGTAGTCCAACGCCGGGACATAGTGTAAGACGATGGGCCATATCCGTAGAGTTATTACGATTATCCTACACCGTCGGCTCAGAAGGGGTACTGCTTCATATAATGCGTCGTATAGCTAGGTCATGCGTCGTTTACCGAGGCCATGCTTCGTATACTGCAAACTTTACGGCCATCCGAGAGACGACCTGACATCGCTTTTCGATGGAAAAATAATTGACAACTCGATTTCTTTAACAGGACAGCGTGAGCGCGCTCATTGCTGCTGATTATGGGCAAGATGTTAGCTAAAAAATCATTGACTCAGAGAGAGAGGGAGAGAGAGACAGACACATTCTCTTCTAAATTTTTGTGGGTGAATGAAGTCATGGAAAAATAATTGACAACTTGATTTCTTTAACAGGACAGCATGAGCGCGCTCATTGCTGCTGATTATGGGCAAGACGTTAGCTAAAAAATCTTTGACTCAGAGAGAGAGAGAGAGGGAGAGAGACAGACACATCTCTCTCCTAAATTTTTGTGGGTGAAAGATGTCGTGGAAAAATAATTGACAACTCGATTTCTTTAACAGGACAGCGTGAGCGCGCTCATTGCTGCTGATTATGGGCAAGACGTTAGCTAAAAAATCTTTGACTCAGAGAGAGAGAGAGAGAGTGTGTACTCTCTCTCTGCCATGGTTCGTATACTGCGTCGTTTACCGAGGCCATGCTTCGTATACTGCGTCGTTTACCGAGGCCATGCTTCGTATGCTGCGTCGTTTACCGGGGCCTAAATTTTTCGAAACGCGACTCTCCATCATTTCTCGATGACGGCTAGGGACTTCTCTGATACTCTGGGACGAGGTGGTGATGGCCAACCAAAAAAATGCTGCTGAGAAGCGGGAAGGCAAGAAGGTGACGATAAGCCACATGTCTCTGGCTTCTTCCAAGGAAGAGGGGATGAGCCCTCTCGACTTTCTGTTCCGCAGGAGGACCCCTCCTTCGGACAACTTTGCTGTGTTACAATCTGAAAATTCAAATGGCTACTCTCCCTCAATCGTATACCTAGCTCATGCTTCGTATACTGCGTCGTTTACCGAGGCCATTCTTCGTATACTGCGTCGTTTACCGAGGCCATGCTTCATATACTGCGTCGTTTACCAAGGCCATGCTTCGTATACTGCGTCGTTTACCGAGGCCATGCTTCGTATACTGCGTCGTTTACCGGGGCCATGCTTCGTATACTGCGTCGTTTACCGAGGCCATATCTCGTGTACTGTGTCGTTTACCGGGGCCTATATTTTTCGAAAAGCGACTCTCCATCATTTCTCGATGACGGCTAGGGACTTCTCTTATACTCTGGGACGAGGTGGTGATGGCCAACCAAAAAAATGCTGCTGAGAAGTGGGAAGGCAAGAAGGTGACGATAAGCTACATGTCTCTGGCTTCTTCCAAGGAAGAGGAGATGAGCCCTCTCGCTTTTCTGTTCCGCTGGAGGACCCCTCCTCCAGGCAACTTTGCTGTGTTGCAATCTGAAAATTCAAATGGCTACTCTCCCTCAATCGTATTCCTAGCTCATGCTTCGTACACTGCGTCGTTTACCGAGGCCATGCTTCGTATACTGCGTCGTTTACCGAGGCCATGCTTCGTATACTGTGTCATTTACTGAAGCCATGCTTTGTATACTGCGTCGTTTACCGAGGCCATGCGTCGTATACTGCATCATTTACCGAGGCCATGCGTCGTTTACCGAGGCCATGCTTCGTATACTGCGTCGTTTACCGAGGCCATGCTTCGTATACTGCATCGTTTACCGAGGCCATGCGTCGTTTACCGAGACGATGCTTCGTATACTGTGTCGTTTACCAAGGCAATGCGGCGTTTACCGAGGCCATGTGTCGTTTACCGAGGCTATGCTTCGTATACTGCGTCGTTTACCGAGGCCATGCTTCGTATACTGCGTCGTTTACCGAGGCCATGCTTCGTATACTGCGTCGTTTACCGGGGCCTAAATTTACCAGTTACTCCCATTAATTTTAGGTCACTTGATCCTAAAGTTAAGAAAGTGGAGGCTATAGGTGACTACATAGCATACAACCAATATATAACCCCCAAAAAGGATATAATAAAATATAAATTCTAAAGTTTTTATTTGTACAAACACTAAATTTGTCGATACAATTGTAAAAACTAGGACAAATAAAAGAAAAACATGAAAAATTCCATTTTATTTTCCGATTTACATTATACGAAGCATGACCTAGCTATACGACGAATTATACGAAACACCACAGTACCAGTTACTCCCATTATTTTTAGGTCCCTTGATCCTAAAGTTAAGAAAGTGGAAGATACAGTAGGTGACTACATAGCATACAACCAATATATAACCCCTAAAAAGGATATAATAAAATATAAATTATAAACAGTTTTTATTTGTACAAACACTATATTTGTCGATACAATTGTAAAAACTAGGACAAATAAAAGAAAAAACATGAAAAATTCCATTTTATTTTCCGATTTACATTATACGAAGCATGACCTAGCTATACGACGAATTATACGAAACACCACAGTACCAGTTACTCCCATTCATTTTAGGTCACTTGATCCTAAAGTTAAGAAAGTGGAGGATATAGGTGACTACATAGCAAACAACCAATATATAACCCCCAAAAAGGATATAATCAAATATAAATTCTAAACCGTTTTTATTTGTACAAACATACATACGAAGCACCACAGTACCAGTTACTCCCATTATTTTTAGATCACTTGATCCTAAAGTTAAGAAAGTGGAAGATACAGTAGGTGACTACATAGCATACAACCAATATATAACCGCCAAAAAGGATATAATAAAATATAAATTCTAAACAGTTTTTATTTGTACAACCCACAAGGCAGAAGGGCGGAGCACACAGGAGAGGCGGAGCTCTAGACGGTGCAGGGTGCTCATACTAAGCTGTTTTGATCATCCGCCAGAGGTCATTACAGTGGTGACCACTGGGGTCAGTGCCACTACGACAGAGGCCATTGCAGCATCGACAATAACAATGGGAATGGTACAAATAGTAGAAAGAGTGATGTTGCCACGAACCGAAGCACATATCGGACGGATGTAGTCCAACGCCGGGACATAGTGTAACACGATGGGCCATCTCCGTAGTGTTATTACGATTTTCCTACACCGTCGGCTCAGAAGGGTTACTAGGGGACATTTTGCCTAGGAAGCTGTCTGAGGTAGCAGGATGTAATATACGAAGCATGACCCCGGTGAACGACGCAATATACGAAGCATGACCCCGGTGAAAGACGCAATATACGAAGCATGACCTCGGTGAACGACGCAATATACGAAGCATGACCTCTGTGAACGACGCATTATACGCAGCATGACCTCGGTGAAAGACAACGACGCATTATACGAAGCATGACCTCGGTGAACGACGCATTATATGAAGCATGACCTCGGTATACGACGCATTATACGAAGCCTGACCTAGGTATACGTTTTACCGGTCATACCAGTTTTTAAAAATGCCATATTCAGTTTTTAGGGAACGTTTTTATTGCTATTGGCCTGTCCGTGCACCTATGAAAGGCACAATTTTGGGACAGGCCAAAAACTATCCAGTACTAAAACTGAATAGTGGTTATTCGTTCCCTAAGGTGCTTTCACTCATGTTCCCTATCGTGAAAATTTGCTGACCGGCCCAAATTTGGCAAAACTACCCTCTCCCGAAAAAGCATATTTTCCACGAGCCTGTCCGTCAACATATAACTGGACTCTGAATACTGGTATACATGGTTTTTATGCTATATGAGTTACTTAAGTTATTTTAAGGGAAAAACTGGCAGAAATAGGGCTAGCATTACCAGAACTATGTAATGCTTATTCCAATTTTTGCATCCGTTTTGTGTTACCTGAAACAAATGGAAGTGGTAAAGCCAAATATGTTAAAAAGAAATGATAAAGTTGACCATATTGCCTTTCTCTGAAGATTAATCCAAATTTCTAGGTGCATTTCTGAAATCAGCATAAAAAACTACTCCTAATGCAAAGTTCTGGTAACGCTAGTCCTATTTCTGCCAATTTCGCCCTGAGAGCCAATAATTGAAGTCTCTATTCACGGTGTTCCCTAACATTAGTGTTACGGACAGACCAGTTGCAAGATGACGTTCTGGGATATTGGGGGAAATAAATTGTTTTTAATTTATTTGTGTTTTTATTGACCAATAATTTTTTTCCTGAGCTTAGGCATTACAGAATGTCCCATTCTCAACACTTATTTCAGTTTATCATAATTTCTGGTAATCATTTCAGTAATACAGTCTCTAATTACACCAAGAGAGTTAGTGTCCTCATTACTGTATAGAGTCAGATCATTATGGCCAATATCCTTCAACATCTGTCCTAGAATAGAAAAGTGTAGTCTGCTATCATCTAGTACAAACCGGGGCACCCCTGCGGCACGCAAATATCCCAACACGTAATATCTCATTAAGGGGAGCGTCCGGTTCATACTCATAATAGTGCTCAAAACGGCAATATTGCGCAACCCGATATATGGCATCATCACCCATCCCTCTGTCTTCAGTTAAAATCCTGAGGCAATATTCCGTCTGGAAGCATGTTATTTCTGGGCTAGTTTAAAGTTTTCGCGGGTCGCGGGTCGCGCAGACGCGTAGAAAATGCATTATGGGTTTCGGATCTGAAAAAAAAATAAATAAAACCATGAATTTTTGGTGAAAATATGACGTTCTTAGATATTTTGCCTAACAGTATCTGGTACTCAACCCGGGTAACAACGAAGGGTGTGGTGGTGGTGGAGGAGAAAGAGCAGTGTGGTCCAAGCCGCGAGAGAGGTAGGGTGCGGCTGGCCGGCTGGCTTGCAACAGCTCTCGTGCCTTAGTACCTCACGTAAGAAAGTTCACTTGTCGGCGCAGTTCTGACGTAACCAAACATGCTACAACAATGTTTCTGGTGTCATTGGAAAGGGCATGAAATTCTCTACAACTCCACGTCGCCATTTGTTTTTATTTCTTTCCCATTTCGACACAGCACCCCGAGACATTTGTCACCTAATTTGTACCTAATTTGTACCTAATTGTAAATGCCCTAATTCTACAATTAGATACAAAATGGAAAAAAGTATCAATGTACAATTGAAACTACACCTATTGTTAGTACCCCCAATGCATTAAAACAATCAAGCAACAACATTTAAATGAGATTTTGATTTTACAAAAAGTCATAAATTTAGACACCTAACTCAAAAAATAATTGTCCTAGAGAATTCAAATTTTGGAAATTTCTTAGTTGTTAGGTCCCCTATACATGTACAAAATCATATGAAATACAGACAAAATCCACTGACACGTTCTAGAGTAAAGGCCGGACGCTCCCCTTAACCTAAGAAGTGCGCATGGGGGGTATGAGACACCACACTCCTGTGCTGACATATTTGAGCTGTTCCCATCACTAACATCGTTATTTTACCATAAATAGCATTAATACTTATCCATATGCGCCTATTAAAGGTTGATTATAAAGGTATTAACCTGTTACAACAATAAAACAAGTAGAAACAGTGTTTGGATGGTCAAAATCGGCGATACAGGCCGGGAGTTACATAATGTATGGCTGAGGCAACCTCCCTGCCCTCCTCCCCTCCCCTTGTCTGGAGAGACACTGTTACGCAATAGTCTCTCTCTCGCTCTTTCCCATGCTTGGTAACAGTGATGACAACGCCCTGCTACCAACTCGCTAATGTTAGCACGAAAATAGACCTCAGAATAAGGGAATAACAGTGAAAATAGGTGATAACTGAAGGAGGGGAGGAAAGTGGGGAAGGAGGGGAGGTGGAGGAGTGATATTTGGCATGGCCCAGGGGCAAAAAAAAAAAAAAAAAAAAAAAAAATGGGGTGTTTTAAATGGATTTTTTTTCTCCCTTACTCTTAAGAGTCTTCCCGCAGTCCACCGGGGGAACTCTTAAGAGTCTCCCAGCAGTTGCCGGGTTAATATTGTGGTGACACCCTTCAAAATCTCACGCCCACATTTCTCCAGGTCGTTGTCCACTTTCATGGCGTTATCGACAATGAGGGTATAATGGTTCCAGATAATGTCATTCGTGATACTGTAAGCTAGATACGAATCTTCGTGAATGGAGTGATCAACGTTATAAATGACCGAAAAATGGGATGTCGCAGATGATTTTCTAACTACGTCAATCTGGTAGGTTGCTCTTGAGGGAAGCAGTTCTGCGGAAGATGCTTTACCTTTTAGCAAGTCAATTGATACGGTGAGACCGAACCGTCCCCTGATTACCAAGTGAACGTCGGTCACAATGGAAGGATTCAAGAAAGAGAGCTTGATCTTCTCCTGCAGATTGTCCTCACCAGTGTCAATGGACACGAGCAAGCACGTGCGTGTGGTCACCCAAGACGGTACCTCCTATGACTGATACCTGACAAGATCCTTGTAGCGTCCTCGTCCTTCATTCGTGACATGAAAACTGTAAGCTCCTTCGCTCTGGACAGACATGACACTCCTCAGATTGAAGTACTTGTCCTGAAAGGGGTCAACGTCAATGATGGCCATGGCCACGGTTGGATTCTCCGTGTATCTGTTGACTGAGGACACCCGGTCAGATTGCCGCCAGGCTGGCGGCTACGGGAAAAAGAGTTCGTGGGGAGGAGGAGGAATGTGGTGAAGACTGAGGTATCTATCTTCTCCGGCGAGACTGCTCCCATTCACAGGTTTTACTCGGTATCTCCCCGGTGGACCGAAGGATAGGTTCTTATAGAATGTCTGGGGGTTGACCTGGGGGGCGAAAGAGCCCAAGAAATCGTGAGCGTTCTGGACATTAGCTTTGCCGAAAATGGGCCTCAGTACATTAACATCTCTCACTCTCTTCTCGAATACGTTTATTTGATCCCCTGTGCTCCTTTTCCTCCTCTTTGATTCGTTAGGGGAGTTTCTGTCGCCCCGCGGCACTTGGTGGGGCGCCCTCCTCACACTGACACCAAACCAGTTCCGAGTAAAAATTCCCGATCCGATGAAAAAACGCAATACCAGCAGGAACGCCAGAACCCACAGACCAACAGCCAAACCGAATTTCCACTTTTTAATGTCAAGACGACTGGCGAGCAGACCGAGTAAAACGGAAAGGCCCAGGATTAATATGGGAAACTTGACCAAGATGGTAGCCAACCTTCGAGTCTCGTCTCTAATGGCATCTTCAGTGACTTCGATGATGCGTTTGGCGACATCTGCCCCCACCGACAGGATGATGGAGGCAGTCGCTTGAGTGACGGAGAGTCCCTTATCACACGTGAGAGAAACCCCCTTGCCCAGCTCGCTCATGGAGGCGAGGGAGGGCAAGACGGACGGGGGATCGAAGGTGGCCCAAGTGCCGCAGTCGCCTGCCTCCGAGTCATTGGTCCCGCATATGGGCGCATATCCCACGTAGGTCGACTCTACCCCTTGACCGTCCATGACGGTGGCTCCACGGGCGGTGAACTAATCTTGGTCTAGCTGTATGGCCTTCCTGATCTTATTCAGGAATGGATGTTCCGTGGTCAGAGCGTGACCCACGGCATGATCCTTACAGGAGAACTTGGGAATCTTGTAGGTCACCAGATCCCCTTTCAGGTTGATCCAATTATAGTGGGCCCCCTTCGAGGCATGCATGAGACCCACGACGGCTGTGCCCAGAATGCCGGCGACCGTGGCGCCGACGGTGATGGTGGTGCCGTACTTTAACAGAGATATGACGGTTCCGTTCCCCCTTTCGGATTTGACGACGAATTCGGTGGCTTTGCCAATTTCTGATCTGTTTACCGGATCCGCCATATTATCCACATTATCCAGCCTGCTCCCGATCGCTTCTAATTTTTCCACCTCCGATTTCGGAATGTCTCTCACCGTGTCGTTAACAGTACTCGCGAACTCATTCAGTGCTTCATCCGGGTACGTTAGGGACATTTCGAGGGCGAACGGTCCGTTCAACGATTCGGGAGTGTCGATTCCCAAACCACCCATAACTTCGGACAAGGTGCGTTCGTTCGCCCTCAGAGCAACTAATTCGTCGGATACCAACGTTCCCGAATCTGCCAACACCCATCTCCCCTCGCCGTCCAGGGACACATTGGCGCCAAAAGACTCGATGTTCAGACCGTCCTTCAATGTGTCGACGAACGAGGTTTCCGCTTGCGTGACAGTTGTCACGGCCTCCATCTCCGAATCCATCAGACGGATGGACTCTTCCATGTTCGAGAAACGATCCAAGGCCACGGACTCGACGGCATCGCGCGCGATCGCCATGGTGCCTCTGCCCTCCTCCGCTAAGGCCAGAGGGGACGGTGATCCACCCCCCTGCGGTGCCGGAAGTTTGAAGTCCCTCTTTCCGTCCTGTAGGTAAGAGTCGGCGTTTAAAGAAACACCCCCTCCGTTCATGACCCCATACGCTTGAATTGCCCTTCGCAGCCCATTCTTCCTGTAAAACTGTCCCATAGCTCTCTGTTTTACCACCTCTATAACGACATTGTCGACGAATTCCTGCGCTTCTCTAAAGGCTTCGCCATATTTCTGGATGGTGGTTCCCGGGTTGTGAAGGAATTCGTTGCCCAGATCTTGGAAAACTCTGATGAAGCGACTGGCCGTGCTATCCCAGGTTATTACCACCTGGGATCCCTTGAACAACCATTCTTTCTTGGCCCCGTTGATGCCGTCCAGGGATCGTTCCGGCACTTGCGACCGGTCAGGAAAATGTTGTACCAGGACAGCCGGACTCGTGGATGAGGCATTTATCCCTGCCCCATCCTCGATGGACGGTCGCAGAGACAGGAAGATTGAGTACGCCGTAGTCTCAATACTCGTATTCCTCAGCACATGGATCGAGTCCGCACACAGTGAGAGTAAGAGGTGGGCAACGATACATTCGAGCTCACCCACTCCCAGATCATGGCCGCCACCGCCGCCGTTGAGCAGATTGGCACGAAACTGGCAAACCACGTGCGGCAGTCCTGTCCGAGGAGTGCATCCTTCACTCATTTCGCCCGAGACGAAATCGTGAAGAGCCTTGACGGCGACTCTCAGTTTTAAACGGAGGCGTACCCCCCAGGATGTAATGGGAGCCCCCGAATTTATATCATAATTTAATGGATCATAGGACTCGTAATTGTTATCGGCAATCGATTCGCCGAAGAGTTTGGATGTGCTATAGATGAACTTGGAGACACTGCGCAATGCCAGTTTGAACGTCCCCAGTCGATGACCCCCCAGGAAATAGTAATCGGATGTATCCCTGGGCATGCCTGTGAAAAAGGTCTGGTGGTGATGTCTGAAGCCCGCCTGCCTGGTGCTCTCGGTGAGATCCCCCAGATGCACGTCCCACCCAGCTCCGAAGACGAGCATATTGAAAAACTCCCCGTAATCTACCCCCAACATGGTGGGTCTCGAAAGCGTATTTTTGTCCTCGCCATGGTTGTCGTAAGCGACACCTATGCACCCGGGGCTGCGTCCTTCTCCAGGCGGGTAATTAGACGGGACCATAAAAGGTCGGAAGGGCATTTCTCTGGCCTTGAAACTACCAGGAACGATCGAATTGACAAGGTTCGAAGGATCATTCCTCTGGCGACTGTAGTAGGCGACATAGTCGTCGTAGTTACCGTACAGTAGGGCCACCTTTTCATAATGATCTTCACTCGCGTCGACACTTTCGACGTACTCCATAGAACCATCTTCTTCGATCGGGAGTATGCCGTCGAAGCTTTGCCTGATGAACCTGCCGAACGCCAGAGAGTCTGGAACGCCCCTCTTCTCATTACTGTTCAAAGGTCCCCCGTCTGCCCGTATGTCATCGAGGGGCACCGGCCCCAGGTGTCTGTAAGCGACGCGACCAAAGTGTTGGATGAGCTTGGCCTGCAGACACGAGGCGAAATTGGTACCTACCGTGTTGGTCTGGATCAGGGCGTCGGTTTTGACAGTCCCGGACACCGATTCCAATGTGTCGGGGTGGTGCGGGATGGGCGCTCTACTCAGATTTGAATACTTTTGGCGTACAGCCCTTCTGAATTTAGCCCTCTCCTCTTCTTCCTGAGAGTGTTTCATTGCTTTGAACTTCCTATATTGGTCGTATCGAGTCCTCATTACATCTCTTAACCCTCTCACGACCATATGACGCAGAGGTTGCCAGATTAGCAATACTAAATAGAGTTCTCTCACTCTTATAATTACTTCTCCAAAATTAGTTTTCTGCCCACAGCTAACTCAAAGACAACTGCAGAAGTTGAAGTAACTAAACTAAAGGTTTCTAAATACCCCTGATGGTAACAAAGGCTTTAAAGTATCCCTAATAGGCTCAAAATTGCGTCAAGAACGTGAGAGGGTTAAATTGGCGATATTGAGCAGATTGTGTGCGGCCTTAGCGCTCTCACGTTTATGACACACAGCCTCTCCAGGATGCTTGCTCGCTCGGCTCCCCCCAGAAACACGTCGAGTTTCTCATCGAGGGTGTGGAGCAAGGACACCACGTACGCCGACAACAGGCCGCCGCTACTGCACATGGTGACAGGTTCATGAAACTTGGATGATAGAGTATCATACAAGGTGTGACAAATGTTGTTGAAAATATTGATGTTGGCGGGTGATAGGTCGACCAGGTTGTCTAGCATGTTGTCGTTCCATGTGTGGATCAGCCTGTGGACGGCGTCGAGTTGGGCGGTCAGGCATTTCGACGCGGGAGTGTGGGTGATGTAATGCGCTTTGGGGTTTTCGCTAGTGTTCACGTACAGGAGATTGTCGGCAACCCTTTTGCAAGTCGTAATTATCAGTGGGCGAGTGCATGCGTTAAAAGAACTCTCTGAGCGTATGGGGCACATCACTCGCGTCCATAGCGCGCTGCCGAGGAAGAGAGTGGGAAAAAAGTGAATATTCTTCTGCTCCAAAGCTTGGATAGAACGGTTTGAAAAAACCTGGGGCAGAGGTTATAAGCTCTGGGGTAAACACATTTCTCTTACACTTCGTCTGGTCTTGGCCGACAATTTATTGGATTGTATCTGCCTGCTTTTCGCCAGTTAATGGAAAGCAATAAGGAAGTATGGATGGCACTGGCGCTACACAACGCTCAGAGAACATTGTCAAGAGAATAAGCATGATCAGAGAATTAGCCTGGGAAGACTTGAAGGTCGTCAAGGGTAAGATTTCTAGTTCGCTCGCCCAATTTAAGGTGGCTAACGAAAAGCGAAATCAGCTCCAGGTGGCCACGACCGCCACGGCCAAAAAGTGTGCTGGTGCTGGTGCTGGTGGTGCCTAGGCCAACTCTTCTCAGAGTCTGGCAATGAACAAGAAGGAAAATCTCAAGATGAGACAGCTCATCCACAAGGACGCCGCCATTGGTTACAGAGAAGCAGCCGACAAAAGTGTCCGAGTCATTAACACTTTGATGACCGGGATGGTGGATGTCTTTACCAACATAAGGTTCCAGACAGGATTAGCCACTTTAAAGGAAGCGGTCATCATCCCGGAATCCGTATTTTCTAAAACACTAAGAGATTGAAGTGTGTTATCGTGCGTCCGAGTCAACAGAACTTACGGACTGCAGGCAAGAGAGGGGGTTGCGAAAATGCCTCTGCTCCAAAGACAATGGTAGAAAACTTATTTGCCCCAGAAAATAGTACTCGAAACGTATTTGTAGTGGATAACACGTACCCCCTAATAGACATTGTAGAGAAAGAGGAGATGGATCCTATTGCCATCTTCCTGACGGGACTCACATTGGAATTCGTTAACGATCCAACCGACAAAGGAGACTCGATCGGGCTAGTTGCTTTTAGGGTGGGCCGAGTTTCGGTGCGGGATTTATTCGGTGGCAGCAACGTCGGCTATAACATCGACCGTGACGACACGCGTGATTGGCGGGTGGGACAAGTGCAAATCTACGAGTACGGGCTTGTGCCCGTTGGCGGCGAGGATAGCACAGTGGAGTTACTTTTCAGGTTAAACACCCCCCAGGTGGACAGAGAGAGGCGCAGTTGGTGTAATGAGGGAGCTTTCAGGGATTCGGTTACTTGCGGATTTGTCCCCCTACCCAACAATGGAACTAAAACTTCAGAAGCCAACGATCTATCGTGTTTCTCCCAATGCGTGGACGTTAAAGTTACGTCAGACCACGGGTGCTGCATCACACTAGAGGCGGGTTGGCAACTCTTGGATGCGTCGCCATATTCCACCCAACTGGTATCGTCCAGCGGACAGAATCTTCCACCTTCCACTTACAGAATTGTTAGAGACGAACTGCTTCCTCTGTCTGAATATCTCAAAAAATGCTGCAGTATTGAGACAATGGTCGCCGAACACGTAGAGAATGTTATTGGCAGTCTAAATGTCCTCGAAAAATCTAAAACATCGATGAGAAGAAGTATCATATCTTCTTTTACAAAAAATACCACAAATAATCAAGAATCGTTTTTTTTTTTTTTTTTTTTTTTTTTTTTTTTTTTTTTTTTTCCTATGTGATTGAGGGAGGCAAAAGGCATAACTGCCTATAGCGAGTGCCTCCCCCATAGTTGAAAGAGTGACAGGGCCAAAATCAAGGGACGTTCGAGCCAAAATGCCTGGACACACGGAGTTTGAAGCAATTTAAGTCATAGGAAGAGGGAAAGACTGATTCTGGGAGAGAGTTCCAGAGCTCAGATGTTGAGTAGAAGAAAGTTTGAGAGTAACGTTTCACTCTTGGGTTGGAGAGTTGCACAGAGTAGGGGTGGGATTGAGTTGCAAGACGGGTACCACGTGCCCTACGTAAAGGAGGTGGTATGCACTGGGATAGCTCTGAGGAACACTGATTATTATAGTAGCGATAGAATAGCGAGAGAGATGCAACATTGCGGCGGAGAGAGAGAGATTGCAGAGAGTTGGTGAGTGGACGGGAGTTAATGATACGAAAGGCCTTCCTTTCAACTTTGTCTAGGAGAGCGGTGTGAGAGGAACCTCCCCACACATGTGAACAATACTCAATACAAGGGCGCACTATGCCCCTGTACAGAGCAAGAAGCTGTGCAGGGGAAAAGAACCCCCTAAGGCGGTTGAGCACACCCAGCTTCTGGGAGGCTGCCTTAGCAAGACTGGTAATATGGTCCTTCCAAATGAGAGCAGAAGAAAAAGAGACACCAAGAATATTGAGAGAAGATGAAGGGTTGATTTTTGTATTGTTGAAGAATAAGGGATAGTCCGCTGGGAGATCCTGACGGGTAGATAGATGGAGAAATTGGGTTTTGGAAGCATTAAAGTTAACAAGGTTTTCTCTGCCCCAATTGGAAATAGTATTTAGATCAGAATTTAAGAGTTCTATGGGCTCATTACGTTTGTCGTTGAGGGATTCCTGGCTGGGGCGTTCTGAAAAACTAATGGAGTAGTGTAAGGTTGAGTCGTCTGTGTATGAATGGATGGGAATTAAGGTACAGTTAAGGAGATCATTTATAAAAATTAGAAAGAGAATAGGAGATAGGACAGAGCCCTGAGGAACACCGGAGTTTATAGGGTGAGGAAGTGAACAATGGCCGTCCACAACCGCAGCTATGGAACGGCCGGAAAGGAAATTAGAGACAAAGGCACAGATGGAGGGATAGAAACCGAAGGAGGGTAGTTTAGAAATTAAAGATTTATGCCAGACTCTATCGAAGGCTTTCGATATGTCTAGTGCAATAGAAAAAGTCTCACCGAAGTCCCGAAAGGAGTCTACTACTACTACTACTACTACTACTACTAATGATGCTGTCCCTACTTCTTCTTTCGCTACAGGATTGTATTCAAAGTCAACTAAAAGTAAAGAACCTCCGACAACACCCATGGACAACTCTGAAATGAATTGGGAAGAGGTAGAATTTAAACAAAAAGACAAAGAAGACGAAGAGGAAGAAGGCCAAGCCAGTCAGGAACTGTTAATTGACACTCGCAACGATGAATGTAACTTAAGCCATTCAGAATCCTCTGCAGACGAAAAAGAGTCATCGTTGCAGCAGGGTAATAATAAATGTGATAGTGGTAATTGTAGTTTAGGTGCAATTTCATCTTTGCCTCTTCAGATAGGTTTGACAAGTACTAACTACAATAGAGGAGATCTATTCAAAGAAGATGAACTGTTGAAATGTCTGATGAGAAGTAACATAATCTGTCGTAAACATGACAGCGATTCCGATCTGTCGGCGTTGGTGACCTCTATTTTATCGAAGACGATATCTAAGAGGAACGCTAGTGGGGTCCACCAACAACAAACCTTCGTTAAGAATGCTAAACACTCCTTGAACTGAGTTATTGAATCTATAGAAGCTGCCGCTCAGGGCAGTACTGACGAGTGGTCCGAGGCGAGGTTGAGGAGCGCTACCGCGCTGGCGGTGGACGAAATTGGCACTACCACCCTAGCAAATTTAATAACCGGTGAATTAATTGAAGATACCGTCCTGGGGCGCAGGTTGCGCAAGTCGGGACTAGAAGATGAAGATGGTCTGTATGGCTTACGCAAGTCAGCAACAGGCCAACACAAAAATCAGACGCCCCTTATGATCAAGCACAATTTAGAAAAGATGGTAGACAAGAACCTTCAGATTTGGCTTGAAGGAGAAATTGTCACTCAGGGTATGATGCACCATGAGCCCATTTTTGCTCCCAATGAAGCGAGCGAAGCCAAGGTCCATCCTGAGGAAAGTCGCAAGAGAAAAGTTACCAACAAGGAAAAACAACCACCGAATAAGAAAAGTAAGAATACTTATATAAATAATAATAAAAATACAGTAGGAATGGAAGAAATAGCAAGTGAAGATACTAATGATCATGGAACCGGAGACAGTGACGAGGACAACGACGGTGACGAGGTCGCACTATTGCCATCTTCGGCAACAAAGATAACCGCTAAACCCTACATGAGAGTATTGGCCGCTACCTCCATAAAACCTCCAAAAGAAGCACTAATCCACAACGCTAACATGTTTCTGTCTGAATTCACGTGTCATACATCGGGAAGGATTAGCAAGGCATTGTGTCGAATGCCCACTCCTGCTATTGTGTTTGCCAACATCACCAAACGGTTGTGGGCAATTCGTAATTCACTGACCTTCACGTCCCTAGATTTAACTTCTCGCGAGATCGGATCTATTTTGAGCTTCGACAAACAAGAGCTCATAAACCTATCAACCACAGACATGTCTTTGAGTGACGAAGAGGAAGATGAAAAAGGGGGCCCCGCTAGACTAGATAATGGCAGTGGAGGGCGTCTTCTTCGCGTTCCCAATATTTTGAGTGTTCTCGCTCGCGAGATTTCAAAGGCTGACATTGTATTTCCATCTACTTCCCCCGCTAACCGCGGTTCTCTTGCTGACTTTAATGAGCATGAAGAAGAAGAAGACTATTCCACCCGCGAGTCCATATTTCGAAGGAAGCGTAAAGAATTTTCAACATCTATAAGCATGCAAAGAGCTGGTCTATGGAGACCATGATGGGAGACTACAAGTATAAAAAAGGAGAGGGTGATGTGCAGAAAGTGGTGGCCATGACATCTTTACGCCACTCTTCGGAAGAGGCTATTGCCTATAGACATCTTGTCAATATTATGGTATTCAATGAGATAACCAAAATTTTGGAAGGGAGAGAAAACGTCTACAGCCCAGCACTGTCGTCGGCCGTGCGTTGGTATGTCAGTGTTCTTATAAGGAATCGGATATGCGACACCTCTATTCTGAGACCCACTAGCGTTAAGTTTGAGGCCAATGCAAACGTGGGAGATTTCTGCACCCGGATTGTTGAAAACATGTGTATTGCTCTGGACGAAAATAAAATGGTCATCGCTCTCCTGTCTGATCAGATAGTTAACGGCATAGCTTGGTTCACCAATTTCAAATTCCCGAACAAGGTTCTATACAATCTAACCGATCGTTACCACGACAACGACAGCCCAGAGTACAAAAAATACCAGGAAGCCTTCTCAACTAGGAAAGTCAAGGAGAAGACATATTACACGCTCAGAAACTTGTCGTGTGATAAACTCGGAAAACCCGTCCTGTTCACCGGGGTACCCGCACACGTGGACGGACCTTTCTATACCAACATTAGCGCTACCTCGGAGGAAGCAGGCATGCAGTGTCGTAATGCTGTCTGCGTCATCAATAGAGGGACAGGAGTGACGCTCATATCGACTGTGCCCGCCAATGTCAGCAAGGCATTAGGTGATAATAAAGAGGTCTCCCCGTGGGCGATGCCGTTAGCGTCCATAGCACCCTACTCAGAGTACAATTGTAGTCTAACGAAGAAGAAACGAAATCCAATAGATAGGAGATTCTGTAAGAAATACTTCACATATGCAAGAGGGGGTGCAGTGTTGGACCCCTCTTACCCGGGAAGCACTTCCAATATAGACGATAATGTAAATGCGCCGTCTAACTTTGATCTATCCTGCGGGCTGAAGGCTTACAGGTTAAGGGAACAATCGATGAGAGGCAATAGTAGCGAATGGAGTCTGAGGCACAAGAAAACGTTGGACCCAAGTTCCTTTCAGGAATCGGCAAACAAATGGCTGGCAGTGTTCCTCATACCTAAGAAATATGGCAAGGGTATCTATTTGTGGGACACGTTATGCCTAAAAGTCTCCAAGGGTAGTAAACTGTGCTATATTGTCGCAGAAGAGGCTAAGGCCAATTCTGCTTTCGAGTGTTCCACTTCACTTAATGAACAGATATCTCTTTTTAACAGTGACGTTGCGGGATGCTTGAACGCCAACACACAATTTGATATGGAAATAGGGAACGGAAGAGAGAATTCCATTCTTCTGTGCCAATCGCAACCTGCAAGCAACTCTGGTGCTGTAATGTGTTGTTCAAACATGCGCTCTGGCTTTGAGATGAAAGGGAATACCAGCGCCATGTACTGGGCCCATAGCTTCCTTTCACGCCTCAGGGACACGCTCTCGGCTGCGTTCAATCTATTCACGCCTAAATCATGGAAGGCTCCAATGGCGCCGGCTAATGGCCCTTCCACCCTCACGCTACGTGGTGACCGAGGGACGCATGGAACCGTTGCAGGAGGGGAAGGTGAAATTGAATTCGTATTGTTACCTGAGAGCAGCAAGAAGGTAAAAGAAGCGAAGATTACAAGAGATTGTGACCAGATCAAACCTTGTCTGGTGAACAAATTCGTGAACGAAACATTCATGAACATAAACAAGTTCGACAAGCTACGCCATAAAGGCCTTGAGTGTCTCTGTGAAACACTTGGACAAAGCTCTTTAACCCTCTAGCGGGCAACCCTATTTCAATAAATCATTTGTAAATTTTGTCAATATAAGAATATAACAAAGAATTGACTGTTTTGTTTTCAGGTGAGACCGGTCCTAACACTCTTCACCGTTTTCGCCGACGTTCATATCATTATTATCCTAGTATGGACTGAGGTAGTATTTACCGCAAATCGGAAGAGTCCATCACTACATCGGCGTATACTGTGACACTCTTCAATGCACGGCGACCTCGCCGTTACCTTCCTCGCCCTCCTAGCCCTTCGTCCTTCAGTAACTCGTTGCCTCCCATAGGCGAATCATAACTGCACACTCGACGTTGGGACAGAAGAGCAGGTGGCAACCTTCTGGCAAACGAGGTCTCGTTGTAGAGAGGGACCCAACCACACCTACTACAAGAAATCCAAGAATAAGGAAAAGACACTTTCCTTCAGGGTCCCCTGATCCTAACACCGTCATCGATTACACAAAAATATGTTGGTCTATCCTCGCCTTCAACCCCCTAACACTGGCAATAAGAAGCAATTGGGTATTTATGATATAATTATATACTACCATTTGTTACCGATAGTATGTGTGTAAGTTTGCTTTGTATTAGCCTCCCTCTATCTTTGACAACAGCTGACTAAGCACCTCTCAATCCTCTCCCATCAGATCATCGTTATCGACCATGGCGTCAAAGTCTACCACAGTACCAGCTACTCCCATTAATTTTAGGTCACTTGATCCTAAAGTTAAGAAAGTGGAGGATATAGGTGACTACATGAACGAGGCACTGTGTCTGTGTCGCCAGGATAACTTCGTAATCCATACATTGCCTTCGGAGAAGAAGATGTTTAATTACAATAATGAACTGAAAAACTTCCGGATCGAGCTTGATATGGTAGACTGGCTATATTACATAAACACATTTGGGAATGACATTTACCAGCTCATGGTCCGAGTCATCAATAAAATAGATCCTGAGAAGCGATTATTCGTTGAGTGTTGGATATTCCACCACCATTGCTCTGACCTCCTGAAGCAGGAAGGAGGTACAGTGTTCGAGCCCCGGAAGCTGGGAGGAGGTATAATGTTCATCACATCACACCCTCGCAACTTCTTCCATTGTGCATCCTGGCAGCAAGACTACAACAAGGACGCACTATATAAGTCTATGGTGAGCGATGGGTACCACATCGACGATCCACTACCATGCATTTCCAGGTTCGACGCTCCCACGTTGAAGTTCCTATGTCATAAGGCTGTTGATGATAACAAAGAACAACTTCAACACTATCGACAGGTGTTCCATAAAATTCTTGTGAAAAGCATGGATGAATTTATCCTAGATAATGAAGTTAATAATAATGTATCAAAGATATTAAAGATGTGTTTCTCATTAGAAGTAACATTGCTTTCTCCTTGAAGTAGCAGCATAGTTTAACCCTTTAGTGGGCTAATTAACTTACAGGGATATTTGAGGCAAGGATGGAATTTGAATGCAATAACCCTTTGACGTGGTGGGCTGGCAACATTGTATTAGAATGGATGAACCTATGGACCCTATTGTAATCATAATATTATATTTGTACATTTTGCCAAAACTATTAAAATAAAAATGTGTACTACTCGAATCTTTGTTTTTGTAGCTATCCACGTACTACTCGAATCTTTGTTTTTGTAGATTTTCACATAGATGTATTTATTTATAGGAAAAACCACATACGAACCAGTATTCGGTAAATCGATTGGGTTATGAAACGGGATACCGAGACCCTCGGCACGTAAAATGTTCCCTGGGTACGATCCTCTTGGACCCCAATGGAGACTCGGGTCCCCTCATCGAAAAGCGATGTCTGGCCGTTTCTCGGATGGCCGTAAAGGCCTCGGTAAACGACGCAGTACACGAAGCATGGCCTCAGTAAACGACGCAGTATACGAAGCATGGCCTCGGTAAACGACGCAGTATACGAAGCCTGGCCTCGGTAAACGACGCAGTATACGAAGCATGGCCTCGGTAAACGACGCAGTATACGAAGCATGGCCTCTGTAAACGACGCAGTATACGAAGCATGGCCTCGGTAAACGACGCAGTATACGATGCATGGTCTCGGTAAACTAAGCATGACCTCGGTGAACGACGCATTATACGAGGCATGACCTCGGTTTGGGTGTTTTTTCGTGGAGGCGATCATAGACAAGTGTGCCTGTGAGTGGCGCAAGCTAGATATTGGTCAATCATCGGAGTGGGTCCTGGTCGCAAGAACATCGCCTTTTGTGCACCAGTTTTGATAAATTGGAATGGGTTCCACGTCAACAAATTGCGGGATGAACTTTATACCCTGCATTCTTTCCCTAAAACGAATCTTCTTTCCACCCTGAACGACACAGGTATCTTTGTTTTTGTAGCTTTCCATATAGATGTATTTATTTATAGGAAAAACCACATACGAGCCAGTATTCGGTCCGTCGATTGGGTTATGAAACGGGATACCGAGACCCTCGGCACGTAAAATGTTCCCTGGGTACGATCCTCTTGGATCTCGACGGAGACTCGGGTCCCCTCATCGAAAAGCGATGTCAGGCCGTCTGTCGGATGGTCGTAAAGGCCTCGGTAAACGACGTAGTATACGAAGCATGGCCTCGGTAAACGATGCAGTATACGAAGCATGGCCTCGGTAAACGACGTAGTATACGAAGCATGGCCTCGGTAAACGAAGCATGACCTCGGTGAACGACGCAATATTTTATTATTTTTTTTTAAGGAGACAATGAACGGAGGAAGGTAAAACACAGATAAAACAAAAAGGTCCATGTGCCTAAAGGCATCCTCCATTCATAAAATGTTTGTAACAACTGGATTTAAACATTTGTAGATTGTAAGTTTGTGGAAAGCAATTAGAGGGAAGTGAATTCCAAAGAGTAGTAGCTCTGGGGATAAATGAATTCTGATAAGCAGAAGTCCTGCATTGTGGAGGAGAAAGTGTAAATTCATGGGCGCTCTCAGCTGCCCTAGTTCTACGGGGAAAGATGTGGAGAGGCGGCACAATTGAAGCAAGTTCCTCGGAACAATTGCTGTGAAAATATCTGTAGAATAATGCAAAGGATGCAACGTTTCTTCATATGGATAATGTAGGAAGGTCCTGTGTGATTGCAGGGTTATTGATTAATCTAATAGCTTTAATTTGAATTTTGTCCAACTGCCTCAATGCAACCACTCCACTTCCACCCCACAGAGGTGAACAGTAATCCATCTGAGAACGCACATGACTTTTATATATCACGGCCAACTGCTCGTCAGTGAAGAATTCTCGAACTCTGTACAGGAGTCCCAGTTTTTTAGAGGCATTCTTAGCAATGCCTCTAACATAATGTGTCCAGCTCAAGTTAGTAGTTAACCCTTAAAAAGCGGCTCACCACTTAAGTCGAGTTAAATAAAGCTGGACTATGTGGCGGCGCTCGACATAACTCGAGTGGCAATTTCAGCACGTAATGTGGCTGAGAGAGAGAGACAAGTGGTGGCAGGAGACTAGCGAGCGTATGACTGCTCCAGACCACCGCGGCGAACCTACTGACACAAATCTCAGCTCCCTCCTCCCTCTCTCACTCGCTACATACTCAATTATGTACCGAAAGTACCGAATTACCTGCTTTTTGCACTCGCGTTGCACGGTTATTGCAAGAAAACTATCCATCATACAAGGATCGTTATGGTGTCATTCGAAAGCTCTGTTTATGCCCTTTCAGGGATAGATACTTGTTTTACGTTCTGGGTCTTATTTAGGCATGAAAATGATCACGTAAACAGCCCTATTTTGGCTAAAAACACCCCGCTGGGCGGTACACATAAATAAACCGCATAGGCCGCTCGTAAGGTGTTAATGTTACACCGAGAATGTCAATACTAGCGGAAGTGGGAATATTTACATCATTAAAAAATATATGGGAGTCAGTGAGATTCTGTCGGTTAGAAAATTGAATGTACTTGGTTTTCTGTGCATTAAAGGAAACTAGATTCTTTTGTCCCCATCCATTAATTCTAGAAAGGTCCTGGTTCAGAGAAATTGCAGTGTTTATTTTTGAATTTATAAGATCGGGTTGGGTGAAAGAATTGGTAAATGTGAAGGAACTGTGGAGTGTTGAGTCATCTGCGTAGGAATGTATTGGATTATGAGTGGTAGATATGAGATCATTGATATGAATGAGGAACAGAATTGGGGCTAAAACTGATCCCTGGGGAACACCAACATTTATTGAGTGAAATTGAGAATAAAGACCATCTACCATTACACATATTTTTCTGTTATGAAGATAAGAAGAAATTAGTGGAACTAATGATGCAAGGCTGTAGTGTGACATCTTCGACAATAAGGATTGATGCCAGACTCTATCAAATGCCTTTGATATATCCAGTGCTATTGTATGTGTTTCACCATGTTGGTCTGTAGCTTGGTTGATTTGATGCGTAAGAAGGCAAAGCATGTCTGCAGTTGATCGACATCGTCTAAAACCATATTGCCTATCACTGATTAATTTATTATTCTCAAGATGCTTAATTATGTGATTATTTAATATAATTTCAAAGACTTTACCAAGAGTGGAAGTTATAGCTATTGGTCTGTAGTTTGATGGATCTGAAGAGGCACCTTTTTTAGGAACTGGATGGATGTTTGCTTCTTTCCAGGGTACTGGGAAGCATGAGGTATGAGTACACAGACGGAAATTTTTTGCCAATACAGAGCGGCACCAGGAGCAATTCTTAAGTACTATTGGAGGAATTTCATCTGGACCAGGAGCCTTATCTACCGAGAGATTCTGCAAAATAGTTTTGACAAATATACGAAGCATGACCTCGGTTTGGGTGTTTTTTCGTGGAGGTGATCATAGACAAGTGCGCCTGTGAGTGGCTCAAGCTAGACATTGGTCAATCATCGGAGTGGGTCCTGGTTGCAAGAACATCGCCTTTTGTGCACCAGTTTTGATAAAATGGAATGGGTACCACGTCAACAAATTGCGGGATGAACTTTATACCCAGCATTCTTTCCATAAAACGAATTTTCTTTCCACCCTGAACGACACAGGTATCTTTGTTTTTGTAGCTTTACACATAGATGTATTTATTTATAGGAAAAACCACATACGAGCCAGTATTCGGTCCGTCGATTTGGTTTTGAAACGGGATACCGAGACCCTCGGCACTTAAAATGATCCCTGGGTACGATCCTCTTGGACCCCGACGGAGACTCGGGTCCCCTCATCGAAAAGCGATGGCCGTAAAGGCCTCGGTAAACGACGCAGTATACGAAGCATGGCCTCGGTAAATGACGCAGTATACGAAGCATGGCCTCGGTAAACGACGCAGTATACGAAGCATGGCCTCAGTGAACGACGCAGTATACGAAGCATGACCTCGGTAAACGACGCAGTATACGAAGCATGGCCTCGGTAAACGACGCAGTGTATGAAGCATGGCCTCAGTAAACGACGCAGTGTACGAAGCATGGCCTCGGTAAACGACGCAGTATACAAAGCATGGCCTCGGTAAACGACGTAGTATACGAAGCATGGCCTCGGTAAACGACGCATTATACGAAGCAGGGCCTCGGTAAACGACGCAGTATACGAAGCATGGCCTCGGTAAACGACGCAGTATACGAAGCATGGCCTCGGTAAACGACGCAGTATACGAAGCATGGCCTCGGTAAACGACGCAGTATACGAAGCATGGCCTCGGTAAACGACGCAGTATACCAAGCATGGCCTCGGTAAACGACGCAGTATAAGAAGCATGACCTCGGTAAACGACGCAGTATACGAAGCATTGCCTCGGTAAACGACGCAGTGTATGAAGCATGGCCTCAGTAAATGACGCAGTATACGAAGCATGGCCTCGGTAAACGACGCAGTATACGAAGCATGGCCTCAGTGAACGACGCAGTATACGAAGCATGACCTCGGTAAACGACGCAGTGTATGAAGCATGGCCTCGGGTAAACGATGCAGTGTACGAAGCATGGCCTCGGTAAACGACGCAGTATACAAAGCATGGCCTCGGTAAATGACGTAGTATACGAAGCATGGCCTCGGTAAACGACGCATTATACGAAGCATGGCCTCGGTAAACGACGCAGTATACGAAGCATGGCTTCGGTAAACGACGCAGTATACGAAGCATGACCTCGGTAAACGACGCAGTATACGAAGCATGGCCTCGGTAAACGACGCAGTATACCAAGCATGGCCTCTGTAAACGACGCAGTATACGAAGCATGACAGCGAGAGAGAGGGTGTGTAATTATCTCTCTCTTTCACAGTGTCTGACTCTCTTTCTCTCTCTCACACAGTGTCTGTCTCTCTCTCTCTCTCTCTCACAGTGTCTGTCTCTCTCTCTCTCTCTCACACACACACACTGTGTCTCTCTCTCTCTCTCTCTCTCTAAGTCAAAGATTATTTAGCTAACATCTTGCCCATAATCAGCAGCAATGAGCGCGCTCACGCTGTCCTGTTAAAGAAATCGAGTTGTCAATTATTTTTCCACGACATCTTTCACCCACAAAAATTTAGGAGAGAAGATGTGTCTGTCTCTCTCTCTCTCTCTCTCTCTGAGTCAAAGATTTTTTAGCTAAAGTCTTGCCCACAATCAGCAGCAATGAGCGCGCTCACGCTGTTCTGTTAAAGAAATCGAGTTGTCAATTATTTGTCCATGACATCTTTCACCCACAATTTTGTACCAGTGCTAACATTGTTGTGGGATTATTATTGGTGAGTCGTCTGACTGGGGTATGACACATTATACGAAGCATGACCTAAGACAGTATACGACGCAATATACGAAGCATGACCTAGCTATACGACGCATTATACGAAGCATGACCTAGCTATACGACGCATTATACGAAGCATGACCTAGCTATACGACGCATTATACAAAGCATGACAGAGAGAGAGTTACACACTCTCTCTCTCTCTCACACAATGTCTGTCTCTCTCTCTCTCTCTCTCTCACACTGTTTCTGCCTCTCTCTCTCTCTCTCGCTCTCTCTCTCTCTCTCTCTGAGTCAAACATTTTTTAGCTAATGTCTTGCCCATAATCAGCAGCAATGAGCGCGCTCACGCTGTCCTGTTAAAGAAATCGTGTTGTCAATTATTTTTCCACGACATCTTTCACCCACAAAAATTTAGGAGAGATGTGTCTGTCTCTCTCTGTCTCTCTCTCTCTCTCTCTGAGTCAAAGATTTTTTAGCTAACGTCTTGCCCATAATCAGCAGCAATGAGCGTGCTCATGCTGTCCAGTTAAAGAAATTGAGTTGTCAATTATTTGTTCACGACATCTTTCACCCACAATTTTGTACCAGTGCTAACATTTTTGTGGGATTATTTTTGGTGAGTCGTCTGACTGGGGTATGACACATTATACGAAGCATGACCTAGGACAGTATACGACGCATTATACGAAGCATGACCTAGCTATACGACGCATTATACGAAGCATGACCTAGCTATACGACGCATTATACGAAGCATGATAGCGAGAAAGAGATCTAACTCTCTCTCTCTCTCTCTCACTCAGTGTCTGTCTCTCTCTCTCTCTCTCTCACACCGTGTCTGTGTCTCTCTATCTCTCTCTCTCACCCAGTGTCTGTCTCTCTCTCTCTCTCTCTCTCACACACACACACACACACTATCTGTCTCTGTCTCTCTCTCTCTCTCTGAGTCAATTTTTTTAGCTAATGTCTTGCCCATAATCAGCAGCAATGAGCGCACTCACGCTGTCCTGTTAAAGAAATCGAGTTGTCAATTATTTGTCCACGACATCTTTCACCCACAAAAATTTAGGAGAGATGTGTCTGTCTCTCTCTCTCTCTCTCTCTCTCTCTCTCTCTCTCTCTCTCTCTCTCTCTCTCTCTCTCTCTCTCTCTGAGTCAAAGATTTTTTAGCTAACGTCTTGCCCATAATCAGCAGCAATGAGCACGCTCACGCTGTCCTGTTAAAGAAATCGAGTTGTCAATTATTTTTCCATCGAAAAGTGATGTCAGGCAGTCTCTCGGATGGCCGTAAAGGCCCCGGTAAACGACGCAGTATACGAAGCATGGCCTCGGTAAACGACGCAGTATACGAAGCATGGCCTCGGTAAACGACGCCGTATACGAAGCATAGCCTCGGTAAACGACGCAGTATACGAAGCATGGCCTCGGTAAACGACGAAGTATACGAAGCATGGCCTCGGTAAACGACGCAGTATACGAAGCATGGCCTCGGTAAACGACGCAGTATACAAAGCATGGCCTCGGTAAACGACGCAGTATACGAAGCATGGCTTCGGTAAACGACGCAGTATACGAAGCATGACCTCGGTGAATAACGCAATATACGAAGCAAGACCTCGGTGAACGACGCAATATACGAAGCATGACCTCGGTGAATGACGCAATATACGAAGCATGACCTCGGTGAACAACGCAATATACGAAGCATGACCTCGGTTTGGGTGTATTTTCGTGGAGGCGATCATAGACAAGTGCGCCTGTGAGTGGCGCAAGCTAGATATTGGTCAATCATCGGAGTGGGTCCTGGTCCCAAGAACATCGCCTTTTGTGCACAAGTTTTGATAAATTGGCATGGGTACCACGTCAACAAATTGCGGAATGAACTTTATACCCTGCATTCTTTCCATAAAACGATTCTTCCTTCCACCCTGAACGACGCAGGTATCTTTGTTTTTGTAGCTTTCCACATAGATGTATTTATTTATAGGAAAAACCACATACGAGCCAGTATTCGGTCCCTCGATTGGGTTATGACACAGGATACCGAGACCCTCAGCACGTAAAATGTTCCCTGGGTACGATCCTCTTGGACCCCGACGGAGACTCGGGTCCCCTCATCGAAAAGCGATGTCTGGCCGTCTCTCGGATTACCGTAAAGGCCTCGGTAAACGACACAGTATACGAAGCATGGCCTCGGTAAACGACGCAGTATACGAAGCAAGGCCTCGGTAAACGAAGCATTACCTCGGTGAACGACGCAATATACGAAGCATGACCTCGGTTTGGGGTTTTTTTCGTGGAGGCGATCATAGACAAGTGTGCCTGTGAATGGCGCAAGATAGATATTGGTCAATCATCGGAGTGGGTCCTGGTCGCAAGAACATCGCCTTTTGTGCACCAGTTTTGATAAATTGGAATGGGTACCACGTCAACAAATTGTGGGATGAACTTTATACCCTGCACTCTTTCCATAAAACGAATCTTCTTTCCACCCGGAACAACACAGGTATCTTTGTTTTTGTAGCTTGTCACATAGATGTATTTATTTATAGAAAAACCACATACGAGCCAGTATTCGGTCCCTCGATTGGGTTATGAAACGGGATACCGAGACCCTCGGCACGTATAATGTTCCCTGGGTATGATCCTCTTGGACCCCGACGGAGACTCGGGTCCCCTCATCGAAAAGCGATGTCTGGGCGTCTCTCGGATGACCGTAAAGGCCTCGGTAAACGACGCAGTATACGAAGCATGGCCTCGGTAAACGAAGCATGACCTCGGTGAACGACGCAATATACGAAGCATGACCTCGGTTTGTGTGTTTTTTCGTGGAGGCGATCATAGACAAGTGCGCCTGTGAGTGGCACAAGCTAGATATTGGTCAATCATCGGAGTGGGTCCTGGTCGCAAGAACATCGCCTTTTGTGCACCAGTTTTGATAAATTGGAATGGGTACCACGTCAACAAATTGCGGGATGAACTTTATACCCTGCATTCTTTCCAAAAAACGAATCTTCTTTCCACCCTGAACGACACAGGTACAGCATTGGGAGGAGGTGGAGGAGGAGGAGGAGGAGGAACGGAGGAGATGAGGAAGGTTGGGAGAGAGGGCGGGCAAGGGGGAGGATGGTAGGGGTGGGGAGGATTTTTTGTTTGTAAGTACACTGAACACGCTTTGGCCGCAGACGCTCTTTACCCTTCGGAGAGAGTGGACCTATCTGTATCTATGCAAACCGGGGAGATAAAATATACCGAGAACCGTTTAAAGGTGGAATCCCGTCCAGTAACAAGTCATCTAACGGTCGATGGATCTACAGAGCAACCAAATATATTCAAGAGTGAAGAAAGCGCTTCGAATAATTGTCCTGTCATGTACAAAAATAGTCCTACAATGGTGGCAGACGCGTTTCGACAACAGAGATGTAGGGCCATCTTGCCGGGACCTAGAGGAGCGTCAATGGCAGCGTCCGCCTCGACACTGGCAACGGGCGAAAATAACATCAATGATGATGATTCGGAGTCGTCTGACTATACTTCCAAGGATAGAAGTCAGAAGACAAATAAAAGGAAACCCAACAAACAGGAGTTTAGAATGGACCAAGAGGCGCTTGAGAGGCTTACGAAGAAAACTATTAAGAAGGAAATGAAGAAATGGAAGAAGGCACAGGAAAGGGAGCAACAGGAGAGGGAGCAACAGGAAAGGGAGCAACAGGAGAGGGAGCAACAAGAGAGGAAGCAACAGGAGAGGGAGCAACAGCAGAGGGAGCAACAGCAGAGGGAGCAACATCTGGAAAGGGAGATGGATGAACATCTGGAAAGGGAGATGGATGAACATCTACAAAGGGAGAGGGGAAGCGGAGAGGAATGGGATACAGAGGAATGGGAGAGGAGTGGACCGGAGACGAGTGGACTGGAGACGAGTGGACCGGAGAGGGGCGAATGGAGGAGAGCTCAACGAGAGAGGGAGGAACGGGAGACGAACGAGCAGCAGTGTTGGAGGGAGCCTCTGAGAGAACATCAGACAGAGCATCTGCGGGGAGGTCAGACAATGCATAGGATGGAGCCTCCTCCTAATGGGAATATGTCTGTATTTGAGAATTCTTCTCAGTACCGATTACTACACCAGCAGCCATTGTTTCAAGTCCTGCTTCAGATTCCGAGTCCAATGGTACACAACACTACCACACCAGTATTGTGCCATCTGGTCCCTTACAACAATGAGAGGGAGACATTCAATAACCACATGGCCCTGTTCAATACTGGGAGGGAACCGTTAAATAATCACATGGGTCAATCTAGTAATGAAATGGGACTATTCAACAACAAAAGATGTCATTGCAGCGGCCACTGCATCGTCAACAAGGGCCGGTACAGTGGTGGCAACAGGGTTCAGTGCAGCTACGATAGAGACCATTGCAGCATCGACAACAGGGGCTCGTACAGAGACAACTGGGGGTGTACAAGCAAAGACTGGGGTCACAGCAGTAACGACATGGGACATTCTGGCAACAATAGTGGCCCATATAAGAGATGTCAGTAGGGTAATCGTTATATGAGCGATTTTGATGAGAGTGGTGACGATCATAACAATGATATTCATTACTAGCCTTAGCGGGCAAACAAGCCTCCTGGCATTATTGGTATAGTGCCTATACACTATGGCGTTAGTGATGCAATGTACCTCGTAATGACACACTTCCATAGCAGTGCACGTCATAGTGACACTTCCATGTCCTAATGCACAACCCTCTCCTTAGTTAGTCCCAGGGTTACCGTTCCAAAACCAGTAGTATGTGAACCTATATTTCTCAGTGAATATGATGAAGATGCAATTTTTTTTAGCTTGACAAATGGTAATTTTTCCTATTTGTGCGGCAGGTATAGGGTTAGTGCCCTCACAGGCAAAAATACAGTCATTTTATTTAATATATTTTATTTAGGTAGTCTCCTTCCGGCAGCTTTCCAGATATCTTCCTATCTCTTTATCTAACAATAAAATTAATACATAAGTTTAACGTTTTTATTTCACCTTTACTCTATATCCATTTCTTCTACTGCTCCCGACTCTCCTCCTGCTTGTGTGCCTTCTTCTCCTCCGAATGTATTGGGATGGCCACCTCCACAACCTAGAGACCTCAGAATGATATCATCCATTGTATCTGAAAAACCCGCCAGGAACCTATCGTGAGCTATTATGTACGCTGGGTCACTATCTTCATCTATGACGATTCCTCTCACTGCCTTGTAGAGTTCTCTAATGAAATGAGTTTTTACGGTGGTGGGATCTTCAGGCTTCTCACCAGAACCGGCCAATTCCTTCTTTATGATTTGGACGGCATTTTCCAAGAGCTGTGTGGCTTCAGGGACGGTGAAGAAACTGTCTGAGCTGGCAAGGGAATGTGAGTCCTCGGCGACGGCCGAAAAAACAGAGTTTATGGCTAAATAACAGAATCTCTCGAGGAAGAAGAAAATATAAGATATGGTGTGGGACCAATTCGGGTCTCTGCCGAGCATGAGTTCCAACTGGCTGGCCGATAGTGCCGACAGGTTAGAGTTTACAATGTTGGAACGTTGCCATAATAAGAAGAGTGAACCCCAGCGAAGATCCAGGGCCGAGACGTTTTTGCCATTCCCACCGTTATTCAGCGTTCCTATTTGGTTCTGCGGAGGCAAGTGGGTGTAGTGACTCAGCGTATCCTGACACAGGGCCTGTTTTTGGAAAATGAAGTATTGCAAAAATTTAGAAACGGTTTCGTCGAGAAGGTTGATGCCGGTGGCTTGTGGGGGCTTGGTAATTTTACTCAGAATAGATTTATCCACAAGAGACTTGAAGAACCCCAGGAATTTGCCGGTCAGCCCCTGCTGCTGCTGCATGTGGGGACATAGCCTGTTGTCGAAGAAAGACAGCGTAACGCTGGTCTTCTCCCAGTTTGACCGCCTCGGAAGGATGTGCATTACATTGCACGATACATTACGTCCATTGGATGAGGTTTTTGTCAGACTGAGGTGGCGAGAAGAGATGGCAGGCGGTCCGTGATTTTGTTCAATGATTCCATAGGGGATATAGCATTCGATTTGGCGCTTGGATCGTTCGCCCGCCTGGCATATTTTGGATAGGGTTGAGCCAAGGCTGTAATCCGATTCTCCAGAGCTTTGCTGATGTGATCTATATATTGTTCAGTGGGATACCTTGAGTGCCAGTCGGTGCTGGTTAGGTTTAGGATGGGTACCACCGACATATTTTCCTTGCGCCATGAAGTGTACGCCTTCTCCACGTTGAAGACGTTGGACATGATGCAGGTTGGGATGTACGATCGCGCATAGGTCAGGAATCGTCCACCGTCCACATGAGCACTGGCGTTAGGGGAACGCGCATACAACATCTCGACCGGCGAGTAGGCGAAGCGAATGATGGTGATGCTCAGAAATTGGTTGATGGTGTGGGCAGTAGTGTCTCTGTATCGACAGAACCACAGAAAGGAATATATGGTGGCCATGAAAGCTTGAGCTTCTAAAGACATGTTCTTGATTTTGGTCTCCACTGCATACACCTACCGATAATTAAGATCTGTTATGTCTTCTTTTTCATCATGGGCCATGTGCACTAAGCTTGCCCCCTCCACCCTTCTTTGTCCACGGTGAGCGTCGCCTTCGCCGTCCAAATAGTCGATGCAAGGCAAAAGGATGTCTCATAGAGAGACCTTTATCAATTGGTCGTTGGTTTTTTGGGGGGATTGCAAGGCAGAAGCGTAGAACCCCTTGATGCTACCTCCGATATCTATTCTCTTATGGTTCATGGACATAAGAAAAGCCACGAGTACATTAACGGGATCCGGAGGCACGTTCCCCACAGGTAAGGAGGTCGTGGTGTAGATCTACAGGGCATTGCAGGCTTTGCAGCCAGCTCGGGAACATTTTTGGAGGATGATGGTCTCCTGCAAGTATAGGGGATTGTACGAGCCTAGAAGGTCTAGGATTCCCCGAATGGCATTTTCCACCGTGTCGGTTTCATTATCAGGCACGTTCCCGCCTTGGGCAGTACCGGAAAGTAACATTGCGATCAAGGTCTGAGGTTGGATCGATCCCATTATACCTTTCCTGATAACATTTCCTAATCTTGGCCCCTCCTGAATGTGCTCGTCTGGGGCAGGTGTGGATTGCGTTGTATCACGTGCCGTTGAAGATTCGAATGAGGCCAGTTTGGATATACCCTCAGTGCTGAGGATGTCATTAATTAGTACTCTGCCCAGAATTTTGGCGCTGTCTGTCAGGTCGACGGCGCGCCGATGATGGGACATTCGTACTATACTTTTTAACAGTCTGACGGACGCTGCCTCTACGAATCTCCGTTCATCAGCTTCCATTCGCATCAACCTTTGACGAATGGCCTGGGTGTCAATCACACACATTCCCATTTCATCGATGACCGCACTGTGCTGATTATCCATATTCATTTTTAACGTTGGTGAGACTTTTATGTCAACTAGGTAGCTCGCATGAACCATAAACATTCACTGGGCCATTCGCCAGCTTGGGAAAAAAAAGGTGCCATTTACAGATGGCTCATGCTAACCCGTTCATCTTTGCCCTAGTGGCCGAACGCTCGACGTATGAAAATGGCTCAGCTCCTCGTCCGCGATACATCTCAGAAGCTCTATTACTCTTGCAAACATTGCACGAAAGAGAGAGGGAGGGGAGGAGTTACACTAATGACAAGGATAGACGATCGGGCTCTGAGGCTGTCAAGGTCTTGGCGACCGACATTCTGGGTCCGACATGCTTTGAAAAAAGGAAGGTGACCAAACTACTGCCCGTGAGCGGTTATCTGGACTATGCCACCGCTTCCGCACTGGACGAAAAGAATATTGATAGAGCCGTGAGCGATGGTACCATAGCTCCTATCGAAGCCACGAGAGCAATGACTCTGGATCCATCGTGGAGGTGGTCGGACGAAGCGGCCGACCTGCTGACACACACGAGCCTCCTTAAACAGACTCCCGTCTTGAATTTAATAAACTCCTTTGATGCTCTAATGACGAACGTGTTCACTTCAGCCGCTCGATTTGATTCCACTACAGGTCAGGGCGATGCCCTGCAGAGGGCTCATGGCGCTTCATGGTATCTGGACGCAGGTAACGTGGCGCGTGCCAATTACGAGAACTCGGGGACGCAAGCAGCAGCGACAGTGGTCGTGCCGGCTGATCTGAGCCTGGCCAGAGCTAAACGCATGGTCGCCATGTTTTGTTTTTCTCTGGCGGATGTGTTGCGGTGGAAAAAGACCTAGTACCGCAGACTGACGGCGAGTGGCGACGGCGATGCTCCTGCCACTGGCGGGATTTTAAGTATTCCGTACTCAGAGTACGATTTTTTGATAGAGGCCATAATGCAAAGGGGTAAATCATTCTTGGACGGCAAGGACGTCGATGAGGTGATCGACAGCGAGACGGGACAGCGGCTCTTGATCCCAACTGTCACCGTCCTACTTACTTTGATTTCCACTTCCAGAAAATTAATGTTCTGCCTCTTTTCTGGGCAAATTTACTGATGCTCTATTAGGAGCGGAAATCATGGAAAAAATATCCGTGGTTATTTCGGTCGAGTACAGGTCTCTCCTGGCAAGGACCGTCGCTTTCTCGGGAGACCACCACGGTTTCTCGCCACCTGGCAACGGTCGCGAACGGGCGTCAGAGCTGGAGAGGGCCCTGCCGTCTCCAGTGGCTCTGAACGGGTACGGGGAGGGCGAGCAGGCGAAAGCGGAGAACGAGGATCCCTCATTGAGAGAGTCTATCTCGGACTCGTTGAGCGTCCTATTCACAGAGGATGAACTATTGTGGCTGACGCTCGAAGGAAAGAGGCGTCGATCGCTTACCAATATCCAAAGAAGGGTGGAGGCTATTGCCCCTAAGGGAAACAACTTTCGACCTTTCCTCACGGCTAAAAGAGTGCTCAATACGAACGCCATCGACGCTCTTCACCGAGAAGTTTCCCGCGAGATGACCTTAAATTCGAACCTGTCGCCGGAAAAGGCCGTCGACACCATATTCTTTTCGGGTTACAACAGACAACCGCTATTCACCAACTATGCCGTCACCACCGATCAGAGACTCGTACTGTACACTCATTGGAATTTCATGGCCATCTCGACAGGGGCCGTCACCGAGGCGGGCATGAGCTCTCTCGGAGACGCCAATTCTGGTCTCAACCGAGAGCTGCTGCTAACCTCATTCGTGCAGGACTTGCACTCTGTCTTGGCATGCCCAAGGTGCGTAGCGGGCGTAATTGCAAAAACTAAGGAATCATACAGCATAGTGAATGCACTAAAATACAATACCTCCATAATCCATATTCTCAAGAAAACTCTGTCTACTGTCATGAAAAGGAAGGACCTGTCTTTACCGGTCTCCAGAGAGTATGCATGCTATGTGGAACAGGTTGGTAGTGGTGGTGGTGGTGGTGGTGGTGATGGTGATGGTGGTGGTGGCGGATATGGTCTTAGTAACGACACTGGTTTTGCACCTGCACCGCACGAACTCATGATCAGAGATCTGATACGCCAGATACTCGCCAGCGATCCGCCGCCCCCCCTCGTCGACACGCAATCGGATGTGGCCATCAACGCTTGATCGCCGCCGATCTAAACCTATTAGAGGTTATCAGGGGAGGGAACGAAAGTAGGGACCAAGACCTGAAAGCAAATTTGGATTCAGTGGGCAAGGATGCGGCGGAAGCTTCCGAAGGCTTCGCCGTTATTAGCATGTACCTGCTCATGTCAGCAGCCAGTGGCACCACTCTCGCCGGCACTCGGTGCAGTCCACTAGACCACACCAGAGATTTTAACGAAAGTGCCTTATAGTTGTTGGAGAGGTGGAAAGGGGTTAAAGGCATGTGTGTTCCAAGATCCGGAGAACCAAATGAAGAACTTGAAGCCAGGAAGCGAGGTCACTCGTCCCCCATAATAGAAAAACAGAATGCTCTGTTATCGTACGCGGGTGTGTGGGCCTTGAAAAATGCAGTTCGTCTCAAAAGGGATGTCAATGACTCCACAAACCTTAAATTCGTACCGGGATTGCCCATCACGCTGTTGGAAGCACTAGGTAGTAATAAAGGCTCTCTCAATTTACTTCTAGCGCACCCGGCGATACAGGAAGTGGATCTCCCTGAAAGGTTTCAAGAGTGGCAAAACTTAGCCGAGTCTTACTTGTCTAGTACTCCTGTAACAAAGGCCGCCTGGAGAAGTGGAGCCTTCACCAAAAAATTACATCAGCCTGTTTTGGAGAACCTGGGACATGTGCCCCAAAGAGCTATTTTAAGAAACGCCCAGGAGAGCACTGCCCAGACATACAACAACTATAACCAGCCTCTAGTTTCTCCACCTTACAAAGAAGATAGAGGGGAGGGAAGAGGCAGCGGAAGGATGAATGATCCGCGGCGCCACAAGATAGGTCGCGTCGCGCAGTATAGGAATAATCCAATATTAAGTTCTGCAGAGATTTCCCTTTCCGAACAAGAGATCGAAAATCTTTATATGGAAACCCTAGCCGCCATGCCAATATTGCCATTAATGCACCTGGACATCTAGAAAAATGGATGTGTTAGAGCAGGATCTTGCGATCAGCAGTGATAGCGATATCGATGGCAGTGACAGCTGTAGCGATAGTAGTAGCGATTGCAGTAGCAGGTGTGATAACGACGACTCTTCCAGTGAAGAGGACGAAAGGTTAAGCATAGGCAATGAACGAGTAGGAGTATTCAAAGGCGGGAACAGTACAGGATGCGGCAGGGACAGAGGAAGCGGCAAGGACAGAGGAAGCGGCAAGGACAGAGGATGCGGCAGGGACAGAGGATGCGGCAGCGAAAGAGGATGTTGGGGCGATGGAGGAAGCGGCAGCGAAAGAGGATGCGGGAGCGATGGAGGAAGCGGCAGCGATAGAGGATGTGGCAGCGATAGAGGAAGCGGCAGCAATGGGGACGAAAGTGCCAATAGGAACTTATTCAATCTTTTGTTTCTGAGCGAGAATGAAGAAAATAACGACCCTACAGTCGAGCAGCCTTTACCGTCGTCTACCGAAACATTGAAAACTTCTTTCGCCAATTTTTCTCCTTCTCATGACGAGTATATAACAGATTCTTCATCATCGTTGTCTTGTACCGAAGACAATTGCGACGATGACAACGAAGATGACTTTATTGAAAATCATAAAGGGCGAGGATTGCTCCTAGGGCACCGACAAGGACTACGATTACGAAGAAAAAGGGAGCCAAAACTAAGAGGACGAAAACGAAAGGGTAGAGATTCGGATGGAAACAATGATAAGGGTGGAGGTAGAAACCGGACGGTTGCATTTTCGCAACCCGTTCCCTTTTTGAAACAGTCCGAGATGCAAATTAACGAGGCTATGATGAATAGTCTACCATTAATGAATAACGATACTTTTCACAGAGAGTTGCGAACTGTCATATCCGCCTACCTCTCTTTAGTGTATCTTCAAAGAGCTATGAATAGCAGCAACACCAACTCCCACGGGTACCCAGAAGGTATGGTCACAAAAATGCTCAACATCATATCTAAAATACCCAAAGGTGAATTAAGTTGAGACAAGTACATTAGGGTGGGCAGAGATGCCCTCTATCTTTATTATAAAGTGACTAGGCCTACAGACGTCACCGGACCCAAACATTCCAAAAGGCTCCATACACCACAACAACAAGCAGATTTCTGTTATATTTTAGCTATGCTGGTGAACGGTGCACCTGTGGCCAACGATTTGGTTCTAACCGGGAAGGCCACCAATTTAGTTCAGTTCGCCTCCGCCATATCAGATCCCTCCTACAAACTAGCTGTCCATGAATTATCATCGGTCTTCAATAGTAGTTATTCTGTTTACAAAGCCCTTAATCTGGATTCGCAGACCCTATCACACGTTGACCAAATCTTATCCATCCTGTCGGCTATAAATTCAATGCTGAGCGATAGAAAACCTAGAACGTTGGCCCAGAGCGTCTACCTTTTTTTGTTACCTCACCTCCGGGACAAATTGAGAGCTAGCGGTCTGACCAGTGACGATAGTTCACTGGGTGCGGCGGTCAAATCGACCTCCCACCGACTAGCTGCTGACAGCATAACGCTGGATTCTCTGTCGGATGGCTGTAACTTGCTACGAGGCAACTACGTGTCCAAAAGCGGGACCAGTTTCAAATGCTATGGCCTCGGTCAAAAGGACAAGAAAATTGTAGCACTTTCCCTTCTACTCTGTGAAAAAATAATGGACATGGACAAGAACGTGATATACCACTGAACCCTTCAGCGGACACACCACACTCATCGGCCCCAGTGTCGGTAAGGGTCGCTGTATGGAAAGAAGAAAGCTAACGCGATGCGGTGTTTTTACAAGAGTGATGAAATGGTAATAAATTCCCTAATGGAATTTTTTGAAGGGATACGGTTCCTTGATACATTGGCGGAAGTGTACGAAAAGGAACAACTCGATAAATTGGCGAAATTTTACGAAAAGGAACAGCTCGATAAATTGGCGGACAATATGAAAGATCTGGAAGTGGAGAAATGCCGTCAGAGTCGGATTGAGATGGGCGGGGTTTGTCATAGGGGCGGAGCCACTGATGGGTTGGGTGAGTAATATCGGCGGCAACCCCTTGAGTTAGTTAATAGTAGTAGCGGTGTTGGTGGCAGAAGAAGACTAGAGCCCACCTCCATAAAATTCTTAACCACCACCCAAATAGTTTGAAATACTTTCAACCTTTCTAGTCGAGATGGTAGCACTGGATGAAGCTGGGGACCTTTCCCGTTACCTGGTTCGGATATGTGGTAGTGGGTATGACCGTTCAGCAACACCAACTATCTGGGATCTGAGCCGCGTATCCCCACTAGCAGCCACCATACCTATCGACCCCAAACTACCTGATATTTTTACCAAGCACAATATGGCGGTTAAGCGACCGATGGAGCAAACTCAGGATTCTGTCCCTCCTACTGGATACCCGATGAAGAAAACTAAGGTTTCTGCCACCACCACCCCTTTCCCTATTTTACCTTCACCTCCTACCGTCCAGACAATTGACCTTCCTCCTGGATACCTGATGACTAAACAAGTCAAGGTAATCTACCTGACACCCCAGCAGGTTCGTATTTATGCATCCAAAATGCGTTGTGTTGGTACTCCTACTGAACCGATACTCTTTTCGCAAACTCATCCTCAGAGTAACAAATCGTGTAGGACTTGGTTAGGTCCCACACGATGGCGTCTACCTATACAAAAGCAACAATGCACCACCAGGGTCTCGGTCATCACTTTGAAACAACTGCTACAACAAGGGAAGAAGACCTCTGAATGAAGGCGATGTATGGGGATGGGGAGATTAATAAAGTTGAATTTGGTGAGTTTTTGTATTTCATTTACACCTCAATGGAACCATATTTTTTATAATCCGAGGTATGTCTATTATGTGAAGGCGCCCTGATAGACACTTGGAAATACCAAGGCGCCCTGTGGTGAACCGGTCACACCAAATGTGGCTTGGGTTTACCCCACATCAGACATGTGGACAGTACCAAGGGGCTTGTAATTACTACACTACCCTCCCCTCCCCTCTCCCTCCCCTAACCTACAATGTATATACAGTATATATAGTCTGCTTCTGGTTTAATGTGCTCACTTGACAAATTACTACAGTGGCGAGATGAACTCTAAAGCTATTGCTATTAAAGCCAAGGGGGCTTTCAGTAAGGATACATCACTACTAAGTTTTCTTGAAAATGTCCAAAAGAGCATCCTTAAGGGTCTTAACCAATCCTTACCCATCACTACACTTCCCCCAGAAGAAATGACCAGAATGCTATTGGACGAGACTAACCTACCAGGTGTGATCAAGGACATCAAGGAGTTTAATCATACAAATGTATGGAATACGCCAGTTTTGGGTTTAACCAAGTGGGACCTGGTTTGTATCCCAGTTGATGCTGTGGCACCCGCACATTACCGCAATATTCAACCTAATGCTGACTGGGTATTGGGTCTCACACCAAAGGAACACAACCTTAGTTCTATACAACGCTATGTATTAAATTCGCACATAGGTGAGGTTGTCCAGGTCTACATGTTCCCATTGTTCTTAATACCGGAGGACGTACCTGTGTCCAAAGAAGAGGTAGTACAAGCACTCAAGGCAGAACCCTACCTGGAAGACCCCAAGACGAGGATGGTGGACGTGGTTAGGTGGCAAACTAAAGAAAGAGCCAATGTTGGGACATACATCATTCTATGATAACACACTGACACGTAAGGATTCATACAGGAATACGCACGTTACCATTGCTGTATGTACCCTGGAGGAAGAGCTGGCTTACAAGAAGCTGCAGTCTAAAGTGGAATAGTTGATGGATACCCTGAAAGAGAACCTGTCAAGAATACATATAGAGGGGGTTGTTAACCCTTTATTGGCGGCGTGCAACTTATGTCATGTGAAAGAAATTTGGACTAAGTGGCGGTTCACAACTTATGTTGTGTGCCATTTTCACCACGTAATGTTGCAGAGAGAGAGAGCTGAGCGGTGTGAGGAGCGTAGTAAGGCTATGACCGTCGCACACCACCGCGGTGGGCCAACTGAAGTGAAAACCGCCCTTCCTTCCCCCCTCACACTCGCTACACAGGGAATTATGTAGGGAAAGTACCTAATTACATGGTTTTTGCACTCGTGTTGCGCGATCGTTGCAAGAAAACTAGCGGTCGTACAAGGATGGTTGGGGTGTCATTGGAAAGCTCTGTTTATGCCCTTTCAGGGATAGGTACTTGTTTTACGCTCTGGGTCTTATTTAGGCATGAAAATGATCACGTAAACAACCCTATTTAGGGTAAAAACACCCCGCTGGGCGGTACATATAAATTACCGCCTAGGCCGCTCGTTAGGTGTTAACCATGCAGAACCTTTCAGGGCTATGGGGGCTATTAATGTGGCGGTTAATGTGGATCTGAACACGGGTATAAGACGTAGGGCGGTGTCTTCCCTTTCAGAGGTCATGGGGTGTAAGGTTCACGTCTTTGATGAGAGGTTCTCCCCACACTTTTGTATTGGTCGTGATGAAAACGGCATGGTGAAAAACATTGTACTTCAGGATAATTACCTAAGAATCTAATGATAAAAGGAAACCATAAGGGCCGCCTTCTAAATACAGTTACAGTCACCAACACTAAGATAACCTTTGACACATTTATCTTTGGACCAATCTCAGACTGTGACAGTACACCCATAATATGTGGGTTTGAATTGTCCCATTAGCGGATGATACAGTGTAATGAGATAATGCAATTTTTAGGAGATTTAGCCTGATAATGGTTTGCGATTATGGAATATTTTTTAAATTGTAAAATCTTTCTAATGCAAAGAAATCAATCTACAAAATACTGATTTTTACATATAATAAAATCCTTTTGAATATTTTTGTATTATTTTTTTTAACCAGGTTTTAACATTAAAAAGTTCTTTTTTCAACTATAGTGATAATATTCCCCAGCTATAGTTATATTCACAGCTATAGTTATATTCCCCAGCTATAGTGTTATTTCCAGCTATATTACCATTCTCCGACCCTATTGCAATCATATATTTGTATATTTTGCCAAAACAGTTAAAATATTAATTTATACACTAATCGATTCCATGTTTTTGTAACTTTCCTCATAGGTGTGTTTATTTATAGGAATAACCACAGACGAACCAGTATTCGGTGTTATGAAACGAGATAAAAGGTACAAGAAGGTAAAACACCTCGAAGCGGCGTTAATACTCCCATACAAGCATAGCCTTTCAGGCACCAGAGGAGAAAAGTTACGGAGAGGAAAAAGAACCCAAAGTTAACGAGGGTGAGAGGACAGTGGACGCCTCGACGCTGGTCATTGTTCCTCTCAGGCAGACCTCGCAGGAAGAACTTTCAGGCACCAGAGGAGATTCACCGCCAACTTGAGCAGAATCTAGTCTGCCTGGGGTTGTTGATTACCAATCCTTTTTCAAGAATCATTCGTTCAGTGGATTTGACAGCTCCGTCTTCATAGAGACGACCGACTCGCCGGATTTTCCGGATTCTCCTCATGCATGGGACATTATTTAAATTCTATTTTAGGTAAACCTAAACAAATACAAAAGGTTAAGCATTTTTGTTGGTGCCTACCTCTACAAGAAGTTATATCTACATTTTTGCTGAAGATTACAGATTTTCCAGATCCTCCTCCTGCATGGGGACATTATTTTAATTCTATTTTAGGTAAACCTACAAAAATACAAAAGGTTAAGCATAGTATACTTTATTATTTGATTCCCATTCCTCTTTTCTTTTTACTTTGTTTTGTCGTTGCCTACCTCTACAAGAAGCACCTATTAACACTTTAGCGGGGTTAACCCTTTAGCGGGCAAACCACATAAAATAATGCTGGTAGAGATTTAACAGTAGATCTGATAGCATCTGTGTGCAGCGATGTCAGGTTAGCGTCCAATAGTGTCTTTATGGCCTCTATATAGGTTGATTGCCATTCATATTTCATAGTTTCAAACAGAATATCCAGAACTGTTAGAACAAGTGTTGTTGATATGACAGTAGAGGAAACATGGGTCATGTCCTTGAAAAGTGACATGAACGTCTGTTCATCCAGGGTTAAAAGATGGGTAACGAAGGTAAGGTTATCCCATTCCTCAGGGTGTTTCATGAGACCATGATATAGGCAACACGATTCGCCATACATCCCGTATAAGATTCCTTCAAAGGTGGTTTCTGACAAGCCGTTGCCGGTATCCTTCTGCCCTTCACTGGCGCTGGCGTCATACGCTGGTTGTAGTAGGAATGACGCATTACTGGAACCAAACCCAAACCCAGCGGACCTCTGCATCTACCCGCTATCTATCTATCTATCTATATATCTATATGCTCAGGCCCAATCCCTATTTTGGGGGTAGCCGACTCAAGACAGAGCAAGAACAGGAAAAACACCAAAACAACATAAAACAACGAATAAACACAAACTCACACACATCCAGGTCACCCAGGAGAAGACCCAGAGACCAGGGTCACCAAGGTCGCTCCAGCACTTCCCCGGCCCCCGACCACCCGGAGAGGTTCCAAACCCAGCGGACCTCTGCATCTGCCCGCTACTCCACCCCAATCCAGCAGACATCTGCCCGTTACTGTATCCAAGGGCGGCGCCACCGAATGCAAGTGGGGCCGCAGCGCCACCGAATGCAAGTGGGGCCGCAGCGTCACCGAGTGCATGTGGGGCCGCAGCGCCACCGAATGCAGGTGGAGCCGCAGCGCCACCGAAGGCAGGGGTGCAGTGTCTTCAGCCAAGCTAACTGGAGAACCATTGTCTCCAGCGACACCTAAATAAGAAGTCAATTGTGAGACTACGCCACTCCCCTCACTCAAATCTACAACAGATTCCCTTATCTTTGATTCCTCTTCTATTCCTCGCATGATCATTTGTAGTTGTAATTCCTCAATCGTTTCCTTGGCTGCTGCTTGATGAAGACCGACTCCGTCGACCTTTGTCACTTGAATGTTGTCGTTGATGGTAGCATTATTTGAAGATATCCTGGCCTTGATGTCTTCAGTGGCGGTAATTGGGTAAATGTTTGACCCGATTAATGCTAATGTTTTGTCTGGGACTGTTTCCCAAAACAGCACCGTCTGAAAGGTGTAAGTGTATTTGGAGTTTGTCTACACGGGGCTCTGTCATTGAACCCAAAAACCTGTCAAGATCTTTTTTCATTTCATTTTCATCCTTAATTAGGAGAAAATCACCAGAGTGGGACCGGGCCAATCTCTTGAGTAGTTCTGTTGAAACACTGTCTCCTAAACCGACGGTGAAAATTTGAAAATGGTCACTCTTGTATGTGGTGCATTTCTTTATGATCTCACTCACATCTTCAACTTGAGCGTCTGTAACTATCATCATATTGGCCGGGGGGGGGTTGCCGACAACACTCGTAGCCTAATGTGATGGCGTTCATGATTTCGGTATCATGTCATTATTTAGTGCCACTACATAATCGAGAACCTTTTGGACAGTTGTTTCGTTGACTTCCTTGGTGGTAGGAAACAAAGAGTCCGAAATTTCACCAAAGGAGAGAGATTATGTTAAATCCGGTGCACATCTTAGTACTCAGCACCTGTACCCAATGTAGGGCACATAAGCGTGCCATCTTCATCTTTGATCCGTGCATGCTGGCCGAACAATCTACTATAAGTGTCATCTCGCCTGGGTCCCGGCGGGCCAACTCTGCCCCATTGTTAAGGTCAAGCTGCCCGGTCACCATTATCAGACCATCCTTCATGTGGGAATTGGTGGCATTGGGGTCGCCCTCTTCGTGGAAAGCCTGGATCTCCTTTCCGTGGGTAATTTTCATCTCCTAATCTTGCTCTTGTGAACCATTTTTCACCCTCAGTACCTTATGGCTACCATCCGGCAATGCTTGGGAGAATCCTACATCGTATCTCGGGTACACATTGACCTCTTTTACATTGGTTAGGACGGCTTTTACCATTAATCTGTAATTAATATCATGCCTCAGAAGCCCTGGGCTAGTCAGTAAGAAGAATCTGGGACCTACATAGTTAGGTCGATACCTAGGAGGTAGAACAGTGGGGAGCACAAGCGTACTGACTCTTTCTTCGTTCACCGCTAACACCTGTACCATCTGTATCTCAATAACCACATTAACTCCAAAATGTATGTTTCCCAAGTGTATTTCCAGCATGTCGTCATGTTTGTCAATTTTTTTTCCAATGAAGGCTTGTTTTCCACGATGAGTCAAGGCAAGGAATGCCGCCTCCGCCTTTTTCTTCTCGATACATCTTCCAATGATCGTATATTGGTAATTTACAGTTGCCTTGAAAGCATAGACGCAACTGTCGTAATCGACGGGCAGCTGGTATAATATGTGCATGTCATTGTTGCAGTTCTGATAGGTTAGGCAACAGTTGCTGCGGGCCATGTACCCTATTACAGACGTCTCCACCTCACATTCCAAAAGACGTAGTGGTTGAGAGGATGGAACCGGGCCAAATCGTACATTTTGCATTGTGGTGGGAGTGTGTGTGCGGTCAGGACGGGAGTTGAAGTGATCTCCCAGGACTAATCCTTGGCCTATATATACACTTGGCCTGTGACCAAAACACATCGTCATCATTGTTCACACCCCTAAATTGAAGTGTATATATATATATATATATATATATATATATATATATATATATATATATATATATATAAGATCAGAGGTGTCTGCTGGTTAACCCCCATTCGTTCATCCCCTAGGGGACAATAGCACCTTTCCTCCTCCCCAATCCCGTGAACGACGCAATATACGAAGCATGACCTCAGTGAACGACGCATTATACGAAGCATGACCTAGGTATACGACGCATTATACGAAGCATGACCTAGGTGTACGAAGCACTAACCTAGGTAGACACACTATACGAAGCATCGGGGGAGGTAAATTTTCCTGTGAGACACCCTCGAACATTTCCTCAGCCGTCATCGAGAAATGATGGGGAGTCGCTCTTCGAATAATTTAGCTTTCTCGACAAAAGGTTGTTTGTAATTTTTCCACGAAATTTTTATATTCCCAGCTATAGTTATATTCCCCAGCTATAGTGACATTTCCATCTATATTATCATTCTCCGACCCTATTGCAATCATATATTTGTACATTTTGCCAAAACAGTTAAAAAATTAATTTATACACTAATCGATTCCATGTTTTTGTAACTTTCCACGTAGGTGTATTTATTTATAGGAATAACCACAGACGAACCAGTATTCGGTGTTATAAAACGAGATAAAAAGTACAAGAAGGTAAAACACCTCGAAGCGGCGTTAATACTCCCATACAAGGATAGCCTTTCAGGCACCAGAGGAGAAAAGTTACGGAGAGGAAGAAGAACCCAAAGTTAACAAGGGTGAGAGGACAGTGGACGCCTCGACGCTGGTCATTGTTCCTCTCAGGCAGACCTCGCAGGAAGAACTTTCAGGCACCAGAGGAGATTCACCGCCAACTTGAGCAGAATCTAGTCTGCCTGGGGTTGTTGATTACCAATCCTTTTTCAAGAATAATTCGTTCAGTGGGTTTGACAGCTCCGTCTTCATAGAGACGACCGACTCGCCGGATTTTCCAGATTCTCCTCCTGCATGGGGACATTATTTAAATTCTATTTTAGGTAAACCTAAACAAATACTAAAGGTTAAGCATAGTATACTTTATTATTTGATTCCCGTTCCTCTTTTCTTTTTACTTTGTTTTGTTGGTGCCTACCTCTACAAGAAGTTCTAAGTAAGAACAAAAATAAAGTCGTGCCAGATTATAGAAACGTGCCATTTCCATCACAATCTGACAGAGGCGTCACCGTGCCAGTTTCCGAAAATGTGACAAGGATTTTCAGTGACGGATGTAAGAGGTATATGCTGATCCGGTGGGACCGCCGAAATGGGGATCACATCAGAGGCTGAAGAAGATGAATGGATTGAAGGCACATGAGCGACGACCACACAATGGTATCAAGGGCACATGAACGAAGAACTCTACGCCACTTCTGGAATTGGGTGTCTACATCCGAGCAGATACAACGAAAGGATGTAGTGAAGGACATCTTCCTAAGGCGTCGCTTGAAGGAAGAACACCGACGACTGCACCCAAAGTTATTTCCTGTCCCTATGGAAAAGTATTCATAGAATGATGTGGTATTAATTTACTACTTTAACAAGCAGTGTGACCTGGAAGATGGCGAATACGAGGAAACGGCTAAAACGAAATTCGTCGAGAGTAGAAATGAAGAAATTGAGGTGTTCAGGAAGCACTATTGGGCCCAAATAAGAGACTACGCCAAAGCTAATCACAATGGAGGGACCATAACAGCTGACGTTCACACGGACTTCCAGATATATTTCAGCGATAGTCGGCAGAGCATAACTTCCCGGGATCGTCAACATCGATTGAAGGATACCGGTCACCATTATTACATTCAAAGGGCCAAACCCAAGAAATTGGAAGAGGTGAAGCCAAAAGGTAAATGGGTTGTGTCTTTTGAGCAAGAAGATGGAGCTGTTCCCAGGCCTTCGGGTGTAGTGAGAGGACAGTCCTTCGCAGACGCACCAGCGGTTGTGTTGTCTACCGAATCTCTGCTAGCACTCAGCCACCAAGATATGGAACAGGCTGAACAGAAACGTGTCACCAAGGCCACTAAGAAGCTACAACGGGAGGCCAAGGCACAAGAACAGGCGGAAAGAAGGGCAGAAAAGCAAAGGCTGAGAGAACTAAAGGCAGCCACCCTTCAAGGCAGCCGACTCAAACGTGTCACCAAGGCTAAGAAGCTACAACGGGAGGCCAAGGCACAAGAACAGGCGGAAAGAAGGGCAGAAAAGCAAAGATTGAGAGAACTAAAGGCAGCCACCATTGAAGGCAACCGACTCAGTCGCTTAGAAAGAAGGCAAACGAAATTGGACGAGATCGCCTCCAAAAGACAACAGAAGCTACAGAAAAAAAAGAAATTGCAGTTAAAGCTGGAGGCCACCAACGAACGTACAAGGAGACGGCAGGCCAAGGCAGCGGAAAAGTTAGCAGCTAAAGAAGCTACCGTACAAGCCCAAAGAACTCAAGAACTGAGAACGCTAAAGAGCTCCAAGCAGTGCCTACCGCCAATAAGAGACACTTTGGGTTGCATAACCGACGAAAACAAGGTCCCCCACACAACATTGGTCCTAGGGATGTTGTATGTCCCATGTGCAATGCGAAGCGATGGAAGGGAGAAGCAGTATCCCTGTGTTGCAGCGGTGGCCAATCCATAAACCCCCCTCTCAGTTCACTCTCTCCCGAGATGAAGGAGCTATACGAAGGCAAAACGCGTCTTTCGAAGATATTCCTGTCTAACATCTTCAACTTTAACGTGTTCTGCTTCACTTTTGCCACGTCCGGGAAGCTCGAGAATATGGCCGAGTTGGCAATGTGCTACAAGATCAAGGGTCAGATCTATAACCGGATGGACACACTGAAACCCAGATACATGAGAGAGGATACGAGCGTTGAATATTTCCTCAAGAACGACGGAAAAGACATCTACGTAAAGAAGAAACCAGATTATACTACCCCCCAGCCCAAGTTTTTGGATCTGTACTTTTACTGTGAGGAGGAAAAGCAACTTAAGATACGAGCGGATACCGTAACTCAGGTGCACTATGCCAATAAACCCTCTTCAACCCTTCGGAGACGAAAGGCCGAAGTGAAAAAGTATGCCGATAACCTGAGCATCGTGACCATGCTGCAGAAGTATTTGAGCGCCAACAATGTGGCGTTGAAGCCTTTACTGTCCGAGTTCGTGGATGCCATTGATTCGGTGGAATCAAAGACCCAACAGTTGGGTAAATTACCCGACGTCAGAATCACACTTCGTCAACCCGAAGGCAAACAGCTCCAACAAAAACAAAGGGACATACAATCTGCCAACGGCCCATGGCGAGGTTGGTGCTCTCGTTGATTTCGCTGACGCCTCCAGCGTACCTCGCCACCTGGAAGTGGTCTTATCTTCACCCAAAGAAGACTCCAAGTACTCCAGCGTGATCATCAACTCTTTGGACTATTTCTACGATCTCATGCAATATCCTCTCTTGATTCCCAATGGAGACAAAGGGTATAGCGTGACCCAAAAGAAAGCGAAGAAGATTATGGTCAATTATGGCCGAAGTCGTGCCGCACGGTCCCGCCCCATCTGATCAGAGCTGTTCCGTGGACGACCCCGAGGAGTCGGACAAGAGGCTCACAGGCTACTACTAGGCTCAGTACTACAGTCAACTGTACATGGACAAGGTAGGGGAATTCAAGTACGTCAACCGGGGTAGGAGACTCTTTCAAAAGTTTGTGGTGGACAATTACGTCAACATCGATACAAACCGGCTCAAGTTCTTAGAATATAACCAGAATACACTCAGAAGAGAGCAATTCGATGTGCTAAAGAGTGATGCTATCCACACTCCTAATGTAGTGGGGCAGAGAGTCGTCATACCTCCTTCGTTCGTTGGTGGCCCGAGATACATGAAGCAGAAGCAACAGGATTCTCTCACGTTCATAGGACGGTACGGGAGCACTGACCTTTTCGTGACATTCACAATGAATCCAGACTGGCCTGAGTTGGTCCCCATTGTGGAGGAGAGGGGTTTAGAGTGTAGCTCATCGGACAGGCCCGATTTAGTTAGTCGCGTTTTTCGGTTGAAAGTTAATGCTCTAATGGACGACTTGACGAAGGCTTGCATTTTTGGCCGTACGAAGGCGTATCTGTACAGTGTTGAATGGCAAAAGAGAGGTCTACCTCACGTCCACATTTCCCTTGGTTAGAGACGAAAATTAAAAAGACTGAAATCGATAAGTACATTTCGGCTGAAATACCTGATCCAGAGACCCAGCCAAGACTCTATAAGATCATTACAACGAACATGATACACAACCCCTGTGTCGGGTACGATGAGTCCAGTCCCTGTATCCGGAACGGTCGTTGCGCCAAGAAATTCCCCAAGCAATATAAGGACGAGACCTTCGTTGGGAACAACGGTTACCCTTTATACCGTAGACGCGCCGCAGGCGAGGCAGGTGGTAGGTTCTTCACCAAAAAGGCTCCTAAGGGAAAGAAAGAGATGGTGAGAGTCGACAATGCCTGGGTGGTCCCACATAACCCTTACCTCTGCCTCAAATACAATGCTCACATCAACGTTGAATGCTGCAATTCCATCAAGTGGATTGCATACGTGACCAAGTACGTCAACAAGCGTTCCGACAGGATCATGTACACGAAGGACGAGAATAAGGAGAAACCGGTGAACGAGATAAAAAACTATCGCGAAGCCCGTTACGTCAACGCCAACAAAGCGGCGTGGCGGCTGTTCAATTTCCCCATCTACAAGCACTATCCACCCGTCACGTACCTCAATATTCACTTGGAGGGTCAACAGAACATATTTTACTCGGAGCGGGATGCGGATGCGAAACTACAGGAGAAAATGGATAAAGACATGCCACTGATGGCCTTCTTTAAGCTCTGTCAGACCAATGAGTTTGCATGAGGTCTCCTTTACACCAACGTGCCCATCCACTACACCTTTTGTAGCAAGAACGGAGTGAGGTCACCGAGGAGTAACAGTTCCATCGCCATAGGTCGCATGCAGACCACCAGCACTAAAAACCCTGAACTCTTCTACCTAAGACTGCTACTATCGCACGTTCAGGGACCAACATCATTTGCCGCTCTGAAGTGTTTTGACGAGGAGACATACGAAACGTACAGGGAGACCGTCAAGGCTATGGGTCTGATGAAGGACAAGGACCATTGGGAGAACACCCTAATGGAAATCATCAATCACACCAACAACAGGAAGGAACTCAGAATAACATACGCTACCATGTTGGTCTTTTGCGACCTGGAAGACCAATCGGATGTGTGGGTTTGAGATTCGCGACTACTTTGCTAGCGACTTCCTACAGGACAATGGCTTGAAGGAATACAACAACGAGATATACAAGGATGCATTGGATGATATCCAAGAGCACGTGTACAACTTTGGTGGTATTGACATTACAGACTATGGGTTGCCACCTTCGAGAGGGAACACCAAGAGCTTCAATCTCCTAAGGCGAGAACGGAGCTACAACACTTCCCAACTGTTGGAAAGTACTTGCTCCCACCTACCTTTGCTGAACAAGGAACAGCGCCAAGTCTTTGACGCCGTTATTGGCATTATAGGGTCGAAGAAGGAACGGCACACAGCGGCGTGTCCCGTAATAAGACACAGGTTCTTCATCGACGCTCCCGGTGGTACAGGAAAGACCTTTCTCTCAACTTGCTTCTGGATGACGTTCGGGTCAAAGGTGGTATTGCGCTGGCTGTGGCGTCATCTGGTATTGCTGCCACCATCTTACATGGAGGCCGAACAGCCCATAACACCTTCAAGATCCCGCTCATGGAATCACATGAGTTCAGGTCCTGCTCAATCAAGAAGAATAGCCAATTGTCTAGACTGTTAGAGTTATGTTCCCTGATAGTCTGGGACGAGGTGGTGATGGCCAACAAAAATATGCTGCTGGCCATTGACGTCACCCTTCGGGATCTCCTTGACAGTGACAGGTTCATGGGAGGGGCCCCCTTTGTGTGCGCTGGGGATTTCAGGCAGATTTTTCCGGTTGTGAGTGGTGGAGGTACCCTCCACCCCTCACAACCAGAAGAAATTGCAGCCACCATCAAGAAGACTTACTTCTGGCCCCAGTTACGGAAATATACACTGTCCGAGAACATCCGACTAAGGGGGCCCGTATCCAACACGAAAAACGCGACCTTTGCCAGCCAGCTATTAGAGATAGGTCAGAGTAACTCTTCACTCTTCGTTATCCCTCCCAACTTTGGGGTTCTCTACCATTATGAAAAAGAGTTCATCGAGAGTGTTTACCCCGATATCGCCGATCACATTGGGGATCATCGCTATTTTGCCAGTCGTACCATCGTATCGCCTCTCAACGTGGATGTTTCCGACGTCAACGTTACGATCTTAGACATGTTGCCCAGGGACGAGAAGATCTATCTGAGTGAAGACAAACTTGATTCGGAAGACGATATGGAGTATCAGGTTTCCACACTCAACGAACTGAACCCTTCTTCGTTACCCGAACACCAGCTCAAACTGAAAGTGGGTGCTGTGGTAATAATAATAAGGAATCTTGCTCCACCCAGAGTCTGTAACGGCACCCGAATTATCGTTGATAATCTGAAGAAGACCATCATTGTGGGTAGGATTCTGGGTGGCACGTACGATGGGGAGCAAGTATGCATTCCCCGGGTAAAGTTGGTGGCCAATGACTCCCCGGTGGCGTTTTCCCGGTTCCAATTCCCTGTAAAGTTAAGTTTTGCAATAACTATTAATAAAGCACAGGGTCAAACTATCCAACATTGCGGTCTGTATCTGTATCACACCCGTGTGTTCTCTCACGGGCAGCTGTACGTTGCCTGCTCTCACGTTACAAGTTGGGATGCACCGAGTATTTTCACCAAGGAGAAGGAAAAGGGTTCATGTGCGTTAGACAACGTTGTGTACCCTGAAGTGTTTTTGGAGCAAGAGTCTTTAGCAGAAGAGTATACGTGGTTAGTAGACACCAATATCATCATTCGAAAAGAAGACACTGAGGCTGACCGTGAGCTCCAGCGAAAGTATATAGATTTTGGACAGTGTGACTCTGAAGTTGAGGCTCTATTTGCTCCCGAAGAGATGACGGCAGTACTCAAGATATCGGTTGAAGACTTTGATATGGTGATGGAGAAATTGGACGTGCAACTAGAATAGTGGGAGCAGTTACGAACCAAATGCGATGAGAGTTGTGAAGCCAATCGAAGGGAGCAAGAGAAGAGAGACGAACGCATTCGAAGGAAGCAAGAGAAGAGAGACGAACTCATTCGAAGGGAGCAAGAGAAGAGAGACGAACTCATTTGAAGGGAACGAGAGGAGAATCGTGAAATCCTTCTGAAGGAAATTGAGAACCAGCTAGAAAGACAGCGGAAGGAAATTGTGAACCAGCAGGAAAGACATCGGAAAGATAACGAAAACCTGCTGCAAGAAATTGTAATAATGCTGGGAGCTTCCCCAAGGAAAAAAGCAAAACTGTCAGATTAACTTACTGAATAAAACAATAATGCTGATATCACCCTTTTATTTCCTTCTCTTTCATCTTGAGCCCGTGTTTGTCTCGACAAAAGATTGTTTAAAAATTTAGCTTTCTCGAGAATTTTTTTTTTTGTAATTTTGCACGGGCAACGAGCCACTTTAATTAGAGCTCGACAGTTTGACACGAGACGCGCATGTTTCTTTGGAAGTTGCTTAATCACACCAAGAGTGCAGGATGCCTATTCCTAATTAAAACAGTCGAAATCATCGTTCTCCATTAAGAGAAGTAAGGCTGAACACCTCTCGTGAAGGAGGAAGCTTTATTCCCACTGTTCATTCCAACCCTTAAACCCGGACTCACACATTAATGTTAGACCCAGAATTCTTCCGTAGGAGTGGTCAGGAAGAAGAACGCAATATTACCGAGAGATTGATCTAACTGCGAGGTGTGAATAATTCGAACTCGAACAATATTTTTTTTCGAGAGAGAAAAGATTTTCGATGAGGTACGCCATCGCATATTGGTCCAAGATTGATAAGTTTGGGTTCTTCTTCCCATCCCTAGCTTTGAGTTTAGACTAGAACAAAAATACAAAAGGTGACAACAAGAAATCTTAGAGAAATGTGCGATGGCGTACCTCACTGATTTTTTTTCTTTTCTTGTCGTCGCTGGTCATTGTTCCTTGCACTCTCGGTAACTTTGGGTTCCTCTTCCCCTCCGTAACTTTTCTCCTCTGGTGCCTGAAAGTTCTTCCTGCTGTGAGGTGTAAAAAATTCAAAGAATATTGTTTCCTGAAGAGGATCATTGTTCCTCGCACTCTCGGTAACCTTGGGTTCTTCTTCCCCTCCGTAACTTTTCTCCTCTGGTGCCTGAAAGTTCTTCCTGCTCCGAGGTGTAAAAAATTCGAACAATATTGTTTCATGAAGAGGATCATTGTTCCTCGCACTCTCGGTGTCTTTGGGTTCTTCTTCCCCTCCGTTACTTTTCTCCTCTGGGGCCTGAAAGCTCTTCCTGCTACGAGGTGTAAACAATTCGAACAATATTGTTTTCTGAAGAGGATCATTGTTCCTCGCACTCTCGGTAACTTTGGGTTCTTTTTCCCCTCCGTAATCTTTCTCCTCTGGTGCCCGAAAGTTCTTCCTGCTGCGAGGTGTAAAAAATTCGAACAATATTGTTTTCTGAAGAGTAAAGATTTTCGGTGTGGTACCACATCCCACATTTCTCTAAGATTAGTCTACCAGCGAGGTCTGTGTCGTTGCTTTGCCCCGAGTGATAATCCCAACGACGTCGACGATCCAGGGGGAAAAAGACAAATAACTAGCATTGGCGACATTGCTGACATCGACAAGAACCCCGTCACGAGTCCTATTAAGTGTCCGATCGGAGGAGCCTTTCTCGACCGAGACAGTAAAGGCGCCGCCGATCGGACACTTACTAGGACTCATGACGGGGTTCTTGTCGACACGACAGAGAGGAGTCAGGGTGGAAACGAAACAATTTTCTAAAATTACTACACCGTGACGGTGAGTTGTTTACCAGCTAAAGGGATGGGGAACCACAGGATATCTGTCGACAGGGTATTGAAGGAGAATATAGGGAAGATAATAGGTTCAAGTATTGGTAACCTTCTTATAGGATACACCAAACAAAAATACAGAGATGCAAAAACCGGGCACCTCGAAAAAGATAATTTACCCTCCAAGAGAAAAAGAAACCCGAGTAATGATGACGATGAGGAATTAGGCGTAAGTAGACCCAAAACTTTACTAAATAATGGAACCAAAACAAACAGCAAAAGACGAAACAGCAGCGACAATAGTAGCGACTATGGCGACAGCAGCGTTGACGAGAACAATGAAAGAGACGTGTCTCCGGCCAGGAAAGATACACGAAGCACAGTAGATTCTGTAAAATGCAATTGCGTTATTACTGACAGCAACGGCAAAATTGTTGAGGTCTGGCTAAAGTCTGCTGAAGAAGCTCATAAGGGTTTTGCTAATTTTGTTTTACCCTAGCATCCGATGTTGGGGGGGTGCGCACTTTTGGCGAACTATACAAAGCGGATGTGACTAACGCTTTGAAAATTATAACTGAAACGGTGAATCTATTCGAGAAGGGGACTCCGGTTTCTCGAGGACTGGCTAGATTCAAGATCGCCTCTAAATTCTTGGATGAACCTAGAAGCAAGTCATCGTTGGATAACGCAATATATCTCGAGTTAGAAGGGGGCAAATGCGAGGGTGATGATGAAAGTGTCCATCTCGAAAAACGCCCGAGAGACAGTTTGCGAAATTCATATCGACCCCCCTCACGTTACTCATGCACCTACCGCGGTGACCCTCTCTCGGTCATCAGGTACTTTACTATTGAACTACAAAACTTTGTCTGTCCATTTGTCACTTCGCAACTGGAGGGCATGACTCCGGTGGTGGCATTGTACGTGTTTGACGAAATTATAAAGTATGTTGAAGCGTCCGAGCGCTTTTACAAAAGGAGAGGGGACCTCCCCGGAAGGTAGTTTAGACTACTTCTGAGCCTCCTAAATACCCACATATTAGAATCATCAGGTAGAGGATCGTCGACTGGTGTAGTGGAGCGTTTAATGGAGGCGAATAATCCGCACAGGTCACATACAACCCACGGGAATGGAGTGAGCAAAGAGGCTGTCGTCGCGAAGATATGGGTGGAGGAGAATAGTGTCCTGGCGCACTCGTTACAGAAGCTGAAAGCGTGGAATCCCGTTGCTAATCCCACTTTGGCTTACGAAGAGGTTGCATCCGATATAATAATTACCCAGGGGTCCATGGACCTAGTCCATTTACCTTTAAACCCAGAAAAACTATTAAAAATGGTGAGATTTGTCAACGCTATGTACGCTTTGGAACGACAAGCTATTTTATGTCCAGGCTTTTCTCGAAGTGCTTCCCTAGCGATAGCGCAGTGTGTTAATAGAGACGATGACAACATTTTCTCACAACGGGAGAGCATTCAAATAAAAACTGCCCTAGCCACTGCAGATATAGCCAAGCAAAGATTCGTGGGTTTGGCCATCTTAGGAGGACAAGAACGTAAGTCAGGCAAGGGACTATCACCATTCAAGTCAAACACAATTAATAGTAACAGGCAGAGTGGGAGTGATCATGATCATGAAATGTCCATTGAAGAACAAAGTAATGAAGACGACGAAGATATTGCTGTTGGTGGAACTGGTTCTGTTCATGTAGGTGGAGCAAGGCTAATCTCGTCTAGGTTGCCAACTGAGAGAGAAGACGTTAACGTGATTGATCTTGTGGCTACATCGGGAGGCTTCTTTGGAGATAGCAGTATACTGGGCAACAAAATCCGAAATATGGTAGAAGGTAGACATTACAGCGAACTTCTGAGGTATTCCAATCGGCTCTTATCCGAAAACAAACCGGTCACCATCCAAAGGCTAGTGAGTAGTTTGATTGACATTATTATCCTTAAAGACGAAGAGAAAGAGGAGAACGGAGACAATGATCCTCGCAATATTGTTCCTTTAGAAGACTATTTGGAAAAGGAGAGAGACAAGGTTGCAAGAACACTGATGCAACCCTACACTGACAAGCAATATCTGTTCACGTATCTGAACGCCCTCGACCCCTCTCTTGTGTTGAAACACGAAACTGAAGCTTTACGCCTGGGGTTGTTACCTTCTTCGAAATGGTCTTCGGTGAAAATTGTTAGTCTGTCCATGTTTCTGGGACAGAAGGAACTGGTCGAGCAAGTAAGGGAAGACAACCACAAGGAACAGAGAACGTTGTGTGCGACCGCACCGGCCGTGAAGCCGAACATCCCCGAGTTCGGAAAAGGACTGATAGAAAATGTTTGTAAAGAGCTATTAAAAATTTATCTAAAAGGAATGGGGAACGAGGACGTTACCCATGAGGATTTCGTCAATAAAGTTTCTCCATTCGGAGAGCAAACGGATATAAGAAATAGGATTCTGGCCATTATTGACCTATCTTCGGGCGGTGGTGCCGGTGATGGAGGCGGTGAGAGATACGAGGGGAATGTTCCTTCAATGTTACCCAGCATACTATACCGTCAGGAAGATTGTGCGGGAGAGAATACCGGCGGACAGCAAAGGACAACAATGGCAGATGCTCTAAAATGGCAGAAAATACTGGAAGAAGCTTACAAGGATAGTGCCACTAAATCTGTCTTGGCCAATTCTGACGCGATATAAACAGACGCGGCCATGTCCCTTATATTATTTCCTAATATTGGAGATCAAGACAAGAACCATGAGACTTTACAGTCTAGGGTAAATCTCTCCAACAAGCGTGGGGAAAGAGCAGAGGGACGCAACTGGCCGCAGGACTCACCACCATAGTTGCAGGCTCGGTCTCAGTTGTAGAGAAGTATGTGAGCCAACTAGACTCCTCGTCGATGTCCAAGAGTGCGAAAAAGAAACCCTGTGTGATAGTTGGTGTTGATTTTAACACATTAGTGAAGCTTAAAGAGTTCATAGCGGACGCCCTGCAGAAAGCCATCATCCGACTCATTTACGACAAGCCCATCATGTCGTACAGCCATCTACTGAAAGATATTCAGCTCGACAGTGTAAGGGGTGACCTTTCCTGTGCCATGGGAGATAACTGTATAACCACCTTAAGCACATTTGTGGTTTTAAACATTTCGAAGAAGTATCTGAGCGAGATACAAAAGAGCGAAGGAAGACGGGGCAACAACCACCGTGATCCTCAAGCCACAATAGAGCATGCACTGATAGTAGCAATGTCTACGAGGATGGAAGATTTGGTCAGGTCTCAACTGGCAAACCTGGTGGCCCTATCAGTCGTGTTTGCCATAACCCTCGAAATTGTAGAAATCGGCGACGGTCGTCGGGCGAACAACAACCCCTCCTCGCTTCCGAACCATCAAAAACTTTGGATGCATCTCATGAGGAACTTGTATCATCTCTGTACACACATTGGACTTGGGGCCGCCACTGACATGGCACGCCTTGCCAACGACCATTTCGTTGACCTAATAAAAAATGCTTCGACGTTGCCAGGAGATGAAAATAAACTTCAAAACCAGTATACGGAAGATAAAGATAATCTTCAAAACTCTTATGGGTTAAATCACACAACAACCTTTAATAGTACTTCTAAAAGTGTCGTCCCGACGTGAAAGGGTCTGGACAAATGCCGTGGCTGCAACAGGCGCTCCGTCACCAAATATTTGGTCTGCCATTATATCGGGATAACGACTCTCCAACACACAATAACGGTCACGATATTTTAAATAAACTTGAAGTCATCTCCATGGGCAACTGATCAAGAGATCAATCGCTACAATGGAAAAAAACTTTGATATTGCCATTGTGGAGAGGTCCGTCGGTTAACCGACGAGGTCTCATACTTATTTGTACATTTTCCCAAATAAAATACAGTTTGTAACTTTCCACATAGACGTATTTATTTATAGGAAAAAAAATCGTCGTAGATTTTATGAAACGAGATACCGAGGGCACTGAATACAGGGCCTTATACAACCCCGAAGCGGCAAATCAATATTGTACTTTTTGCAATGGGTGGGACCAGTGAATTGTTTGATGAAACAATAGTTTATGTGGTTGTAGAATGCTCCCCCCTTATTCGAACAAACTCCGAGTGCCAGGTGCAAACCCATAAAAGGATATTTAGCAAATGTATTTGTCTGCTGAAAAAATTAAAACCTGAAAAGAAGTTATTTTTGGTGGGCATGTGCAATCGTGAGACTGAGGCATTGGACGCGGCCGCAACCGTCATAGAGAGCATTCTGCATACCATTAACAGCACTTCGGACTGTGAACGTATAAAGGGATACGTGGTGTTAGATAACATAGAGGGTAAGGCTAAACGTGGTATAATCAGACCCCCGACACCAGGAAGCGAGTTATAACTATTAACTAATAGAATATGTACCACCAGTCTGTTCTATTCCAAACTCAACAATTCGTGGTGGAACTCTGACGGCGTCAAAGAATTGAGAAATGCCATATCATGGAAGGAATCATCCTTCGGAGGTACCCCAAACAAGGAAGAGAAGAAACACAAGTGAGACTGGCGATGACAAGAAGAGCCAATGCCCCCCTCCGTCTCAATTCACCATAAGGGATGCTTCATTCTACAACTTTATGGGTAGCATCACCTCTCTGCTTGAGGAGCGCCTTTCGAACGATATAGGTATTGACGTCAATGCAGAAATAGGATATGGAGGCATAAGATTAATGGATATTCGGTGGACTGGCCCCGACGCTCTTCAGAAACTGAGGGATGTTTGTGTCTCACTTCAGGGCCAAAGTTATCTTCCTCATCCTCCTCCTCCTCCTCCGCCAATTTTCCCTCTTTCTCGCCATCCTCTCGCGAGATTATTAATGGCAGAGGCGGCGTAGGAGGAACCGAGAGTCGACGTCAGATGAGATTCGTGGGAGCCAGTGCTGGCAACCTCGTGGTTTACACCTTGGCGGTTCTTATGAACGCCGCTTGGAAATTTTGCGGATCTATTTATGATGAGAAGGAAGGGCTCGGTAGACGATTAAAGAGGGGCATTGTTGATACAGGCCAGTTCAGAAATGCCAAAGGAATCACTCTCTCAAATGGCGAGTGTTTTTGCAACTGTGCCATGAGATTATTTTATTCCCTTTTGGAAGCCAACATTCTTTACAACCACCCGTTAGTGAAGACCTCCTCTTCCGAACTAGCGGAACCGGCGAACATTACCAATGTCTCTGACGACTGGGACATCCACGACTTGGTTGACGGTACCGTAACTGTCGAGTACCTTCTAGATTCAAGCGCCGTGAACCTGGCAGCTAACACGTTAACTGAACAATACCTCCATGAACCCATCGCCTACACTCTGAGGTTGATGTTTGCGCCCAATAAAGTAGAGGCTGTACTAAACCTGGCTTACGTCATGACGCGGCATCTGTTAATGCGTTGTACTCGTTGGCCCGAAGGGGTAGCCAACGACGGAGCACTATCGAGTCGCGTTTTGTTTTTCCTGGGTTGCAAGACTCTGGGAGCCCAAGATTTGGACACGTCACGCTTTGAAATTCTCAAAGACAGCGGGGATCACTCGTTCTGTAACTTGCCCTTGAGTCGCATGATTGAATATTGAGGCCTGTCTGCCTCCGAAAAGATTAAGAGGGACCTGGCGGCAATCGTAGAGGATGACTGCAACCTGTTCAACCAAGGCATGGATCTCCTAATAGGAGGTTTTGACGTTCGGGACATTCTTATGCCGTCCACGTCGACCGCATTTTTAGGGGATTCGAAATATAGGGTCATAGTGAAACCATTTTCCTCTTTCGACAAGGAAATGAGAAAAGACTACCCCGAGAAAGTTTCTTCCCTAAGTTCTCGCGAGTTGCTCGACTCGTATTTGGGGGAAAACTGGAAATGGGACGGAAGGACGCCCAGTGCTAACGCTCTCCGGAACCCTTCTCCGTACTCCCCTTACACAGTAGAGAATAGAACCCAGCACGTGGTGGATATAGTTTCGGCTCACATCACCAGTCTACCGGATTTTGTCACTTTCGTCAAGTCCTTCACCAAGAACCGCGATGAGAGGACCAACAGGAATAAAGGAACTGTAACCTTTCCCGAAGATGTGACCTATGCTGAAAATATCACAGATACTGTCAATTACATATTTGAAATTTCACCAACTGGTAGACACATGTTTTCTTTGGCAGGAATTGGGGGAAAGTTTCATGCAGCTCTGCCCAAATTGACCCCCTGGCAACTGAAGGCCGTCCACGTCATCGCGGGCCACCGGGAACAAACCATACTCGACGATACCCGCTATTACCCCAATGGAGGCGCACGAGTACGTTAGATCGGTGAGAGAGGCCAACGCGCATCTGTTCCGTACTGTCACCAATAGGCGGGTCCTTAAGTACACGGCAGTAGACGATGCTCGTCTCTACGGCGAATTGATCGCTGACGAAAAGGGGGTTATAGAGCTCAAGTACGACGTGCGGCACAGCTGGTTTGTGGTCCACCTATGCATCAGATCATATTTGGCGTTGTATGACTCGTATAGAGAAGTAAAATCCGTCAAGTGACACTGAACAACGCAGTGATTGTCTTGTGAAACTCGAAAAGGATTTTGAAAGGAATATCAAACTATTTGTGGACTGTTATTTGGCCAGCAAATGTCCAAACTGTAAGCGCCATAATCACCCTGGAGAAGAAGAAAATGAGGAGGGGGGTATTTTAATAGACGAAAAAGAAAACGACGACGAGGTTGACCAGGAAATGTGTGAGACGTCAGTAGGGGCAGATTTACCCCTCGACTTTCGGTGCTTCTGATTAGTCAATCTGCCGAGTCAGAATGTCACCTTTAAACAGAGTGGTAGGTGTGTTAATACCACCTTTGTGGCAGACAGAGGCGGAGAGAAATTACGATGGGACTTTCAGTATTTCGGAGGACACGGTGATGGTTCCATTTATGCAACAAACGAATCTAGTTTATGCTGCCTGTTTAATTTAATAAATGATAATTCACCCATTCAGAAATTAGCCAAGTCTCTGCGAAGCACCCAGGCGACGGCTCCCACCACCAATTTCATAAAGACTATTATTTATCTCCCCTCCAAGGTAATGTTAAATGAATGGACCTCCCAAAATGCCAAGGGAAATTTCTGTTCGGGCTTCAATTCTGAGGTGTCGGAATCAATTTTGTTGGGTGCAGAACCGCCCATCATATTGGTAAAATTGTCATTGTAATGCGTGCGCATCACGTAAAGAATGTGTATTTGAGAGATCCATTGAGGTGAACAATCATTGCCACCAAAATTATCAATAATGTGAGATTTGCTGATCAACAGGCACCTCCCATAAAAAGAATAACAATACACCGCGGCATCCACATCGACAGCAAAAACGGCGACAAGAACAAGAACCAGACCAAGAACAGGAACAAGAACAAGGAAAAGAAGGAGGGCGACCAGAAGGAGGACAAGAAGAACAGGAATCTACCATCCCCGATTGCTGTCCCCGTCACAAAGAATTGGTAAGTCGGGGGTGTCGGAATCAATTGTGTTGGGTGCAGAACCATCCGTCACATTGGTAAAGTTATTATTGTAATGCGTGTACATCATTTACACAATTTATATCTGAGAGATCTCACAACACAATTATAGATGAGCTGAACAATCATTGCCACCAAAATGATGCGTAATGTGAGATTTGCTGATACCAAGACACAACAGACCTGTGGCACTGAGGCACGACAGGCCTGTGGCACTGAGGCACGACAGGCCTGTGGCACTGAGACCTCCAATAAAAAGAAAAACAACAAACCGTGGCACGACACCGACAGCAAGAACGGCGACAACAAGAACGGAGACAACAAGAACAAGAACAGGGAAAAGAAGGAGGGCGACAAGAAGGAGGACAAGACGAACAGGAATCTACCATCCCCGATTGCTGTCCCCATTCGCCTGCTGTCTCTGTCCCCAAGACTAAAACTATGCCTATTGAATTAACACCTTACGAGCGGCCTATGCGGTTTATTTATATGTACCGCCCAGCGGGGTGTTTTTAGCCAAAATAGGGCTGTTTACGTGATCATTTTCATGCCTAAATAAGACCCAGAACGTAAACCAAGTATCTATCCCTGAAAGGGCATAAACAGAGCTTTCGAATGACACCATAACGATCCTTTTATGATGGCTAGTTTTCTTGCAATAACCGTGCAACGCGAGTGCAAAAAGCATGTAATTAGGCACTTTCCCCATACAATTCCGTATATAGCGAGTGAGAGAGGGAGGGAGGAGGTGGGATTCGTGTCAGTAGGTTCGCCGCGGTGGTCTGGAGCAGTCATACGCTCGCTACTCTCCTGCCACCACTTGTCTCTCTCTCTCAGCAACATTACGTGCTGAAATTGCCACACGACCTATGTCGAGCGCCGCCACATAGTCCAGCTTTATTTAACTCGACTTATGTTGCTCGCCGACAGTTAAGGGTTAAGCAACGAGGAAGTGTACAAAATGCGGAACGATATAATGAATGAGCTAATCGAGACGAAGCAAATTAATGTCTCCACCTCCATCTATGAACGGAGAGACCCCTTTTATGGTTTCTTCCTTTTGTGACGACTGTGTGAATTCGGCGAGCAATTGGCTCGAGGGTGTGGACTTGACGAAGCACACCTTAAGGAATTTTGAGGCAGATATACATGAACCTGAGTGTATACCCATGTACTTAAATTCTAAGGAAGAAAGATGTGAATTGGTGAGAATGATTTTGGATTCGGCGCGTCTGCAGATATTAGATTTAGTATCTGTGGAAACCCAAGTTATAAAACAGAACACAAGGAGGGACGGTCCATTCAAAGGACTGTCTGGATTGTCCCTCTCCACAGGTTCTTTAGTTGATACGAAACATGAAGGTGCACTCCCTTTCAAGCTCTTTAAGAAGCTGTTGGGCGACGAAGGATATGCAGCCTGCCATGCTACTGGAGCCATCTTAGACTACGATTACAAACTCGAACACTCCTTTTCCGATTCCACAAAGGAACATTTCGGCGAAATGCTCCTTTCATGTATCCCTGACTCTTTTTACGAGTGCCAATATTTGAACACTACAAAACAAGATAGGGGCCTTAAGAGCGACAGCAACGTCCACGAAGAAGACAGGGGCGCGAGCGACAGCACCAAAGACAGGGTCGTGAGTGACAGCAACGTCCACGAAGAGAAGAGCGACAGCAACCTCCACGAAGAAGACAGGGGCACGAGCGACAGCACCAAAGACAGGGGCGCCAGCAACAGCACCAAAGACAGGGGCGCGAGCGACAGCTCCAAAAACAGGGGCGCGAGTGACAGCACCAAAGACAGGGGCGCGAGCGACATCACCAAAGACAGGGGCGCGAGCGATAGCACCAAAGACTGGGGCGCGAGCGACAGCTCCAAAGATATGGGTGCGAGTGACAGCACCAAAGACAGGGACGCGAGCGACAGCACCAAAGACAGGGACGCGAGTGACAGCACCAAAGACAGGGACGCGAGCGACAGCACCAAAGACAGGGATGCGAGCGAAGGACCAAAGACAGGGACGCGAGCGACAGCACCAAAGACAGGGGCGTCAATAAGGACAGAGATATCAATAACAGCTTCGAGACCAGCGACGACGAGGCTAGCGGCGACGACGACATTGTCGACTGGGGTGCCAATGACCAAAGTAGCGACCACGACAGGGGTGTGGAATGACAATAGCGACGAGTTTTGGGCGGAGAATCGGTTGTCGAGCACCGCCTCTCTGAACAACTCAAATCTTAAAAGGCTCAGATCTCACACCACGTGCCTGTCAATTTGTAAGCACAAAGACTATTGCTGTGTCTCCCAGTCGAACATGGAGAGGTTTTTTAAATCCACTCGGATCGCGATTAGTACCAAACCTGAAGTGGGCGGAGTGCAAGTGTCCTCTCAAAAGGAGAGAGAAGATGGAACAATTAAGCCCTGTGTCAATTACATTGTCGGTGTGTACCACCCCATTGACAAAACCCTAATAATCTCTCTGGGGACTACAGTCTATGAAGCATCCTGTTTCTCGCAGAAGAGCATGAAAGAATTTGAAAGTACTGGAGTGATCTAGGAGACAAAATACCTCCTCGCATTACGAGCCTGTGTGATGGGCCGAACAATCCCGACGCAAAGACATACACGGTGGTGCAAACACTGGCGGTCCCATTCTTGAGCACGTTACCCATCGACTATTTAAAAGCTCAAGACAGTTCAGGTAACTCTTTCGCCATATTCAGGAATAATTTGACCGCTCGCTATTCCGGCCTGTACACAGATCCGTCCCATCACTGGCGATCAGCTCTGTACACAGACATAACGCGATCGCGGGCCCTAAGTGCCGTTCGGTCCTCGGGTGAAGTTGGGCCTTCTACTAACTCCCAATCACTGGCTACTCTGTCCATGCCCACGTGCATTGGCGGTACCGTGTTGCTGCCAAATGGCGATCATTCAACTGGACTGTACTGGAAGAACTTAGACCTACAGTGCCGTTACTCGCCAATCGCCGAACAGACATGGATGCTATCCGGCAGCGTCGATGACAATTCTTCACTCCCCCATTCCTGTTCTGATGCCGGAATCGCCAAAACGGCAGAGTGTGACCAAAACAACCTCAAAGGTACGCTGGCTACGCTCAGAGAGAATTTAGATGACCTGCTCATATCCCTGAAGCGACTCTTTGGCGAATATAAAAGCAAGCAGGAGGAAGTGAACGCCGCCATCGAGGCCGACTGTTCAGAACATGAATTGTCTAAATTGCAAGATTCCTTGAAGGTTATCCAGCATAATATCACATTAACAAGTTCTCAGTCGTTCTATTACGAGAAATATATAAATGTTTTAATTAGTGTTCTTGGCCAGATGGACAGATTATTGAAAATACATCTGCCTCTGTATGTATCTGTCAATGTTGGCCCTTATTGTAATAATTTCAACATGTATTAGGGAGAAATAAACACTGTATTGAGTTAGAACTATTTTATTAACCTTTTTGCACTGGGCAAACAAGCCAGCGATCTACATCCAAAAAACTTATAGATCTTTGCAGTCGATGGAGAGATAGGATATGCTCTTATTTCATATGCGGCTATGATACCCAACATGGATCACGAGGGAAACCCACTTCGATGAAACCGACGGACCTCTCCACAATAGCAATCAGTTTCACGGAAGTCTGGTCATGAGAGGGAACTACCATGTCGCCTGCCACCAATACTGTTATTAGGAAACGTTCCAAGTCCACGATGGAAAATGAATCCAAGGCAATTTCAAATTACACCGACGATGTCAAGGAGGATGCAAGATGTCTTTACGACACCGTTGTCTCGGATGTTCTCGGTCAATACATAGTTCCCATTGACAAGCACCATATAAAAGCTGAACATTTGGATTATGCCTGCACGGTGTGTTTGTGGACCGCGGCCAACATTCGCAGAGAGAGAGAGAGACAGGCGGGTGTCACACACGAATGCGATGACGCCTTGACCAAACTAATAAATTAACCCATAATTAGCGGCGAGCAACATAAGTCGAGTTAAATAAAGCTGGACTATGTGGCGGCGCTCGACATAACTCGAGTGGCAATTTCAGCACGTAATGTGGCTGAGAGAGAGAGACAAGTGGTGGCAGGAGACTAGCGAGCGTATGACTGCTCCAGACCACCGCGGCGAACCTACTGACACAAATCTCAGCTCCCTCCTCCCTCTCTCACTCGCTACATACTCAATTATGTACCGAAAGTACCGAATTACCTGCTTTTTGCACTCGCGTTGCACGGTTATTGCAAGAAAACTATCCATCATACAAGGATCGTTATGGTGTCATTCGAAAGCTCTGTTTATGCCCTTTCAGGGATAGGTACTTGTTTTACGTTCTGGGTCTTATTTAGGCATGAAAATGATCACGTAAACAGCCCTATTTTGGCTAAAAACACCCCGCTGTGCGGTACACATAAATAAACCGCATAGGCCGCTCGTAAGGTGTTAAACCAAGAAGGAGATGGAACTTCTAGTGGAAACGGAGGCAAAAAAGCAATCTTCGGTGCTAAACAAACATGAACCTCTTTTAGAAGACATGCTTTGGGTGATACTGAGTGTCTTGCCTATTGAGTGCTCGTTGGAAATATTGTCCCACTCGGCATCGAAGGCACTTGCCTTTAGTGGGAAGCTGATCACGCTGAGGTACTCTCAGTTAAAAGAAAACTTGCCCACCGGTGACGAAGATTATAGGAGGAATAGACTTCTTATAGCCCACTACTTTGGTTCTCTGCAAAAATTCATACAAAGGATGAGTATGTACAATGCAGGTGCAATGTTTGACATGATATTTTACACCTCCGACACTCGTGCGGGAGGGGACGTAAAGTTCAATTTTGAGGTAATTTCTTACCTGTTCGCGGGAATCCCCACGTTATCCCTACCCTCTTTCATCACGAATAAGTTACGGAATGTTGTGCCTTTAGAACCCATCTCGCGGAAGACAGTGAAGTACTGCATTAAACACTCTCTGCCTGTCTTGTACGAAAGTCTGATCCAACACTGGGAAATAATTGACTCCGTGTCCCTGACACCAGAGACCTATTTTGAGGAATGGAGTTAGAAAGGTGCTGTTTCTCTCACCGAAAGCTTTAAGAGGGAGACCTTACTTTTCCTTTTCGCGAAGATACTCTGTGACCTTCCAAAACGGAATGTTGTTAGAAAGAAGAATAAGAGGGCAAAAGTGGAAACCGATCTCGGTCAGTTGACATGTTGTCTCGACATTGCCTTTGCCGCCTCCTATATCACCAATTATAATTTCCAAACCGTGAACAGGGCAATAAAGGCAGGTCTCTTAGACGTCAAAAGACGCAAATCGACCCGGGACAAATTTACGATTTTGCCCGAAAACTCAGATCAATGGAATAGCCCCAGTCACGCTTGCACCTTCCAGAACTCTGCTTCCCCTGTGCCGGTATGTGGGAGGGACGGTGCATCGACTACCAGCAGTCCCCCTATCGGCGGGAGGGACGGTGCATCGACTACCAGCAGTCCCCCTATCGGCGGGAGGCCTGGTGCATCGAATACCAACAGTCCCCCTATCAATGGGAGGGACGGTGCATCGACTACCAGCAGTCCCCCTATCGGCGGGAGGCATGGTGCATCGACTACCAACAATGTCTCTATCGGCGGGAGGCATGGTGCATCGATTACCAACAATGTCCCTATCGGCAGGAGGCATGGTGCATCGACTACCAGCAGTCCCCCTATCGGCGGAAGGCATGGTGCATCGACTACCAACGCTGTTCCTATCGGTGGGAGGGATGGTGCATCGTCTACCAACAATGTTCCTGTCGGTGGGAGGTATGGTGCATCGTCTACCAACAATGTTCCTGTCGGTGGGAGGGATGGTGCATCGTCTACCAACAATGTTCCTGACGGTGAAAACAATGGCGCGTCGACTACCACCACCAATGCCCCGACCAGTGGGGAGGATGGAACAGCGAGGCACAAATGGGTGACAACACAAGCTGCCATGAGGACCGAAGCCACAAAATTCAATTACACTTTGTTAGATTATTTAGCCGCAAAATTAAATACAGCAAATTTCAAAATGGCTATCACCGAAGGGGAACCTCATGGATGGAACTGAACCGTGCAATAATAAATATCATGACCTTTTGGGAATTGAAAACCCTCGGGGTAAACCGTAAATTATGCCCGGACTTTGGTAGATGGACTGACAAAAAACTGGAATTGTTATTCAGACAATTTTTTATAAAAGTCTCCGCAAAAGTGTCTCTGGGCACGGCCAGCAACGAAAGGATACTCTTCTCTCCATGCAGACTTTTGACACATTGTATGAACACCTGTATCAGAAAAACGTACACCGTTCTACCCAAAACAACGCTCCGTGTCTTGTTGAGTAATTTCACCTTCACCAGAGAAGAAATAAAAGCAGCCATTCTCTATTGTCTAGAGAACAATGCCCTTGGCAAGAAGTACCTATATAATGTACTGTACGACCTATTAAAGTATTACCCCAGTTTAGCAAAATGCTGGTTCACAATGTCGGGTAAGCCGCTCCTACACTTGTGCGTGGAAAATAACGTACATGACTTTACGGACGTGCTAACGATTCCTCCTATTCGTGATAACATGGATGTGGTGGACATGGAAGGGTTGACCGTTCTACTGTACGTGTTTTGTGCGATAACAAAGGGTGCGAAGAAGTACATACGATCCCTGGTGCAGGGTGGCGCCAGGGTCAACTTTGTCACGCACAGGCGAGAGACAGTCTTTCACATTTTGGCGTCTTCGGGAAACAGTCATGGGTTGACCACAATTCTACAGATGGGAGTGGTGGATGCGGGCGACGGGAATGAAACCAGTGGGCTGCCCAACATAGAAATAAAACGCACCTGGGACCGTGCGACTGCTTTAATGATCGCTATGAACAGAGGGTATCGATCTTTCGTAGACATGTTACTGTGTTTCTGCGCGGAGCCGAATTCTTTGTTCGGGATTTCAAGGTCCATAACCACGTTAGATGCCATGTTATTGAGACAATATGTTTTCTTACCTTACCTTGAATCGACTCACGGCTTGTTCGCCAACGTGGATAGGATACTGCGTGCGATATCTGAGGGAGAAATATTAAGAGATGAATCTCAGGATGTCAAACACACAGGACTCTTCTCGCCCCAGTATGGAAGAAACGATACGCTGGAAGAAAAGAATACCTTCAAATCACATTTTGAAGACTACATGGCCGAAGCCGACATCTCCCACCACCTGAACATGGGTGGAAGCAGTACTGAGGCAAATGAAGACACTATCCTGAGGACCGGGGAAAATAAAACAGATAATCAGAAAACTATTTTAAAATTTAACTGTCGGTGCCGTACGGACATTCCTAGCATAGAATTCTCCCAATTCATGGCACCAAATGTGAAATGGTCTCTATTGAATATGTCACCCAGTTCCCACATCAAGAAAACCTACCTCATACATAGGCCTCTAAGCAAGATAAATGTTGAAGAACTGCTTGATAAACGCAGCAGGGCCATCAAAGTCGAACTGGCGAAAACAGATCCTTGTGCCATTTGTTTGTCTGATTTTACAAACTCCGCCGCAAATACGGACTCAATGTGCACTGAAGAACATGATGAAGAAGAGACGAAATTACGCAACCTGATCATTACGGGCTGTTCACACAAATTTCACGAAGAATGCATCAAGACCATATTGCAAAAAAAACCCATGGCTCAATGTCCGTACTGTCGTGGGTGCATCCGTCCTTGGCGATATCCCTGTGGTGAATCGGTGGTTCCCTCAATTGATTATCCGACGCCTACCTGTCAAATTACTATACAATTTGAAGTATCTGGGGTACCTTTTCATAGGAGAGTGCCGGTTTGGAGAGTGCCGGTTTTAACCCTTTAGCGGGCAGATGGCCTTATAGGGATAGTTGAGGTAAGGTTGGAATTTGAATGCAATATAACACTTTGGCATGTGGACCAACTGGCAAAATTGTATAACCATGTGTCTCCGACCCTATTCAACCATATTTCAATAAATTGTTTGTACATTTTGCCATTGCCAAATAAGAATAATAACATTGTAATACTCGATTCCTTGTTTTTGTAACTTTCCACATAGAAGTATCGTACGCTCGCCGACTCCATGAGCGCACCGTAACATCCATATTCCGACATTCGTCTTGAACACGGTTGAAGGCCCTGCTGTCTCTTGAGCTGCACCTTTGCCCATGTTTATGGGGAAACAGAGTCTGTGGGTGCTGGCCCAAATAGAATATTGCATCCTTTCAAGTTTGACAAAGGGGACCGATTCAATAACATTTTCAATGTTTGAGCGACAAGATGTGACCTCCGTTAAACAAATGGGCAAAAACCTAATAAGGCCATCATAAAACACCGATTTGGTTCCTAGAGTGTATTTTAACAACTGCAATAAATTGAGAGGGAAGTGTTCCTCGCTCGCCAGCGTATCCAAGCAGCCCTCAGTGTCTTTGGACACAAGGCTGTACACTTCACCGGTTCCGTGGGTTGTCACCGCTGAATTATTTCGTTGTTACGATGTCTATGGTTCTCAATTTAGGCTGTATGAATACGGCAGATAATGCTGAAGAGAATAAAAAAAATAGAAGTTCCTACGACAAATACTTTTTGCTCTATGAATATTTGAAATGAAGAGCCAAAATGCGAATATTTACGCTTCACTCGTCTCCGTTCCGCCGACGCTAGCCGGGTTCCGAGCTGTTCCCCATCTCGGCGTTGCTTTATTTGCTCGGATACGTATATAACTGTTTATATCAACGTAATCGGAAAATTATGTTCTTTTTAATGGTGAAAACCAAAATAATATAGCGTAATTGGTTCGCGAGCTATGCGCAATTGTTTCCATGCATTGTTATTGTTATGTAAATATATGAGAATGTTTATACAGTTGTATATCTTTGCCACAAAGTACAACACTTCTATATAATTTTCCTTGCCAATAATTGTATAATGTTCATAGACCACATGTCAGTCATGAAGGTTGTCAATTTCACTTACCTGGTAGGGCCACAACCCTTTCCAACGAGAAGGGAAATGGCTCCTGGGTTGACAGTGAAAAAACAAAACAAGAAAGCCAGGTTATCTTCAAGTAATAAATTCAGAAATAATTCTATGGTACACACAAATAAAGTAATATATAAATATATATATATATATATATATATATATATGTATATATATATATATATATATATATATATATATATATATATACAAGGTGTCAAACAAAATATATTGAATGGTATCAAAAATGTGTGTATGTGTGCATATATATATATATATATATATATATATATATATATACAAGGTGTCATAAATATATATATATATATGTATGCGGTATATATATATAAAATAAATAAAATACAAATATAATAATAATAGAAATACTCGATTATGGGCCTTGGGCTTGCTCGGGACCTTGGGGCTGTTATATACTGTATATATATTATATAATACTGTATATAATTATATAATATATACTGTAATATAACTAAAATTCCATAGAGTACTTACCATACTTCCTGTAAGCTTCCTGTAAGCATTCCTGTGACATCTTCGTGATTATAATGTATTTATTTCGTAGGCAGTATTTATTGATAAATATATTTGTCGTTCAAGCAAAAAATAGTGTAAAGTCATCAATGATACCTAAACAAAACTACATCAACACTCAAGGGGTTAACCAAGATTCACTCCCCTCAGTCACCAAAAGTCACAAGTAACATCTTATATACATATATAACTCGAATTATTCACTAAACACATTCACTGGGTAGATGAAATAATCCATAATTGCCTGCCTATAGCTAGGCATGGTGGGCCAGAGGGAGGGAGCCAAGAATTTAAAGGGCCGGGACCCTGCCTCACAGTCTGGGGACCGGGAAACTACTGACTTAACAAAGGCCCGGGCTCCTCAGAGAGGGACGCTATGGGGTTGCTAGATACTTCCTTTTGTAACTTACTGATGCCTAACTTACCAGTCCAAAATGCGTCAAAATCGAGTCATAAACTTATAATTTGGCGAATATTTCTAACTTACAGGTGGCATTATGACGCGATTGCGTCATACGGGCACTCTTGGGCTGGTGGCGTTATGACGCAATCGCGTCCTAAGAATGCGAGAGGGTTATCGGTCCTACAGTTGAAGTAACTACTCTCTTCTTTCTGATATAACTATAGAATTCTTTTGGGTTTGTTTTACTTTGATTCGCAACATGTAACTCCAGGGTCTTTTTACTTTGATTAATTAACCTTTTGGCGTTGCATCGTAGTTCTACAAATTTCACCCGTTCTTCGTCATTTTGTGAGGATTTGAATCTATCATTAGCAAGCAGACAGTTTGAAATATCGTTATTCCACCATTTGGGCTTATCTTTATGGCCTGTACACCGTATTTTCGATGGTATGCAGTCTTGCACTGCTTTTAGGTAAGTGATTGCGAACGATTCCCAAGATGTATTTATGTTGTTATTGTTAATTAAAAAGCTCCAGTCAGTTTCTTTAAACATTGCTCTAAGTTTATGAAAGTTTGCTTGCTTGGAATTAGGGACTTTCTCGATGCTGCTATTTGGTTCGTTACTAGTAAACTTTAAACTGAAAGTTATCGTACGATGGTCGCTGTTACTGAATTCATCACTGACATTCAAATTCTCTATCAATTCTTCTTTTGTTGAAAGTACAAGGTTAAAGACATTATTTTCACGGGTTGAAGATCTAACAAATTGATATAGCGAACTCTCTTGCAAGTTTGCATACAGGGCTTGTCCAGAGTGTGAAGTAATACTAGCTCCCCAATTGGTCACAGGTAAATTGAAGTCGCCAAAAATTACGGTATCTTGCGAGAGTTACGTAAGTCTGCAATTTGCTCATAAATTTCTCGGTCAGTTTGCACTGATTGAGCTGGAGGTCTGTCTATTAGTGCGAGTATTATTTTTATACCTTAATTATTCTTTATTAGCACAAAGGATGTTTCGACGTTCACAATTTGAGGTTTTGACAAGAGGGTCGGGTTAAGACTTTGTTTGATAAAAAATAAAACTCCACCTCCATTTCTATTAATTTGGCTTTTCTCAAACATTACATAACTTGGAAGTGAATACTCTGCTAAAAAGTATCTGTCTTCTGTATTGAGCCAAGATTCTGTTATGCCAATAACATCGTAATTTTCAGTAAACACTAGTTCCTCTAAATCTGAAAATGTATTGCGTATGCTACGAGCGTTTGCATAGAAAACATACAAAGTTTTGGATTTGGAATTCACGGAACGCTCTTTATTCAAATTATTGGTTCTGCTCAGATCTACATTGATGTACCTGTCTGCCCTCAATCCTCGATCCTCGTCCCTGGTTGTCCTCGGTCATCGGTGTCCTCGATCATTGTTCCTAGTGGTCCTCGGTCCTCGATCATTGTTTCTGGTGGTCCTCCGTTCTCGCTGTCCTCGATCGTCGTCCCTGGTAGTTCTTGGTCCTCGATCGTCGCCCCTGGTCGTCCACGATCCTCGATCCTTGTCCCTGGTGGTCCTCGGGCCTCGAAGCTCGTCCCTGGTGGTCCTTGGTTGGCTCTGCTTTTTCTCCGAAAATCCTTTACTGCGTCGTGAAGCAGGCTGCCAAATCTTGCTGCTGCCACCTGGTTCAAAAGGACTCCATCCGCTACAAACAGATGATCTTCACGGTAGAAGTCATTCAAGGTATTGATGAATCCAACGTTTTCTTCCCTGCAGAGGTTAGCCAGACGACGATTTACGCTAGTGGCTATATTGAACAATTGGCTCTCCACACCGATCGCGGGGACGATCCCTGATATGATGACTCTGCCTGAATTTTCCTTATACTTCTGAATCAGCTTCCGGTACTTCAGCATGAGGTCCTCGATCGGGTCCGCTGCACGTCATTAGATCCGAAATGAATGACGTACAATGTGCGTGAGGGGGCTAACTTTGAAACTTCGTTGACTGCAGCTGCAACATCGTCCACACCGCCACCCGGGATACAAAAGCGCTTCTTGGTCCTGGGTGCCCTGGCGCAGAACTCCATAAGTTGTCCATGAACCATGGAATCTCCTACAAGCCGAATTTCTTCTATTTCTTCTTCGTCGTCTAAGTCCGCAATAATCTGGTAACGGTTTTGGGCACATGGTTTTGGTGATGATCCCCCTTGTGATGGGGCCAACGTTGTTTCTCACGATGCGGAAGTTCTCCTGAGATGGAGCGGAGTAATTTTTTTCCTGACGTGGTGCATGTACTGAAGCAGATACCGCTATATCAGGCGTTTGGCTGTTGGAAGATGCTGCAATGGTAGTATTTGCTTCATTTGATTATACTCATACGTTGAGCGTCGCAAATTCTTGGAGTGTTTCCAGCTTCTTGGTGAGGGCGTTAATCTTGACGTTAGCTTTATCCAGTTTAGCTGCCAAATCTTCTCGGAGCTGGCAGAATCGGCAGACATGAACATCGGGGCAGGCAAAAATGGTAGGGCCAAACCTACCGGAACAGTTCATGCAGGCGCGAGACATGGTGACAATAACAAAACTTCAAATCACTTCACTCTAAGTCACTTTTAATCACTTGTCTCACTTCAGAACAGTTTATTCACTTCACACACTTCAGATCACTTTACTCACTGTAAATCACTTCACGTCACTTCTAATACAATTTAAACCTGAAAATTATACTTTTACATCAAGTCAATAATACACTTTAAAAACACTGATCGCACTTTAAAAACACTGCACTCCTGGCGCAGCAGCAGTCCTAGTTGCAGGTACTGCTAGACCAGCAGCAGTTGTAGGTGCTCCTGGGGGTGTAGCAGTTGCAGCGTTTCCTCTTTCATACCCACCCTTGTCCTGACTAGCCTGACCTTCACAATCGTCTTGCAAGGAAGCGAATGTGTTACTCACTCTCACTCACCCCAGGGATCGGTACTAGGACCAATTTTCTTTCTAATTTACATCAACGATATAGATGAGGGTCTCACCTGTACACTCTCAAAGTTTGCTGACAATACAAAAATTGCAAATAGCGTTCTCTCAAAAGAACAAGTTGACGATATGCAACACAATCTAGATAAGTTGTCATGTTGGGCCCAAATTTGGCAAATGAGTTTCAATGCGGATAAATGTAAAGTACTACATATCGGATACCGAAATTAGAAAGCAAACTATTCGATGAATGGCACTCAGTTTAAGATTGTAGACAGAAACCGATCTGGGAGTAACACTATCGAATAACCTAAAAACCGAGTCAGCAATGTTCAGAAGTTGTTAAGAAGGCAAACAAAATAATTGGCTTTATAGGCAGGCCATTTGAGCATTAATCCAAAGAAGTTATCCTAACTGTTTGCAATTCCTTAGTCCGCCCTCTTCCGGATAATTTTCCGGCTGAAGATAAATTAAATCCCTGTGTTTCTGTTTTACCGATAGTTACTGGAAACATGTGAAACTACTGTCTGTGTATCCTAAAAGTACCATGTTTTGATAATTTACAATATATTATTTCACTATAGTATCTTCGTAAATACTAAGTAAATGTGCAGAAGACATTGCAGTTCACGGTCAGCTGAAAATAAACTGACTATAGTCAAGTTCTAATTTGTTGTAGTTACTCCTTATAATCGGTTTATTTCCCAGCCAGAGGTAATTTGTAATGTGGTCATCTTGATTACTCTGCTATTATGAATATATTGTAGCGAATTATGTTGTTAATTAACCCTTAACACCTTACGAGCGGCCTATGCGGTTTATTTATGTGTACCGCCCAGCGGGGTGTTTTTAGCCAAAATAGGGCTGTTTACGTGATCATTTTCATGCCTAAATAAGACCCAGAACGTAAAACAAGTACCTATCCCTGAAAGGGCATAAACAGAGCTTTCGAATGACACCATAACGATCCTTGTATGATGGATAGTTTTCTTGCAATAACCGTGCAACGCGAGTGCAAAAAGCAGGTAATTCGGTACTTTCGGTACATAATTGAGTATGTAGCGAGTGAGAGAGGGAGGAGGGAGCTGAGATTTGTGTCAGTAGGTTCGCCGCGGTGGTCTGGAGCAGTCATACGCTCGCTAGTCTCCTGCCACCACTTGTCTCTCTCTCTCAGCCACATTACGTGCTGAAATTGCCACTCGAGTTATGTCGAGCGCCGCCACATAGTCCAGCTTTATTTAACTCGACTTAAGTGGTGGGCCGCTTTTTAAGGGTTAATTAGCGGCTCACCACATAAGTCGTATTTAATAAAGCTGGACTATGTGGCGGCGCTCGACATAGGTCGAGTGGCAATTTCAGCACATAATGTTGCTGAGAGAGAGAGACAAGTGGTGGCAGGAGACTAGCGAGCGTATGACTGCTCCAGACCACCGCGGAGAACCTACTGACACGAATCTCAGCTCCCTCCTCCCTCTCTCACTCGCTACATACTGAATTATATGGGGAAAGTACCGAATTACATGCTTTTTGCACTCGCGTTGCACGGTTATTGCAAGAAAACTAGCCATCATAAAAGGATCGTTATGGTGTCATTCGAAAGCTCTGTTTATGCCCTTTCAGGGATAGGTACTTGTTTTACGTTCTGGGTCTTATTTAGGCATGAAAATGATCACATAAACAGCCCTATTTTGGCTAAAAACACCCCGCTGGGCGGTACATATAAATAAACCGCATAGGCCGCTCGTAAGGTGTTAAGACAGTTGGCAGTATTATGGCACAAACACAGAGATTAATTCATATTACACCATTGTATATCCAGAAATGAGGAACTGGAAAGGGATTTAATGTAACCGACATAAAATGTACATCCTTTTGCTGAATTTTATTATTAACCCTTTCAGCAAGATGATGCCAGTTTACCTTTGGATTCTGTCTACAAGTAGACGATTCTATGCACATCAAATAAATAATCTGAGGGGCTTTGAGATCGTATGTACCCCGTTGGGTACTTGTTCCTTAGTTAAATAAATACGCCTTCCCAGACTTCACTCCAACTGTATATATGCCACCCTGGCACCATTCCACCCCAATGTTTACATGTTTCAATAGAAGGATGTTCCGGCCGCAGGCCAATATTTTAAAACTAACAGGTTCGCTGTTGCTCGTCCAGAAACAATTCGAAACCTGAATCGGTAGACTACATGCGAGTTTCAGGCTATAAGGAAGTTGGAGCTATAGACAATAGTATTTACAGGAATTACCAGTCGTAGTACATTAACACCTTACGAGCGGCCTATGCGGTTTATTTATATGTACCGCACAGCGGGGTGTTTTTAGCCAAAATAGGGCTGTTTACGTGATCATTTTCATGCCTAAATAAGACCCAGAACGTAAAACAAGTACCTATCCCTGAAAGGGCATAAACAGAGCTTTCGAATGACACCATAACGATCCTTGTATGATGGATAGTTTTCTTGCAATAACCGTGCAACGCGAGTGCAAAAAGCAGGTAATTCGGTACTTTCGGTACATAATTGAGTATGTAGCGAGTGAGAGAGGGAGGAGGGAGCTGAGATTTGTGTCAGTAGGTTCGCCGCGGTGGTCTGGAGCAGTCATACGCTCGCTAGTCTCCTGCCACCACTTGTCTCTCTCTCTCAGCCACATTACGTGCTGAAATTGCCACTCGACCTATGTCGAGCGCCGCCACATAGTCCAGCTTTTTTTAACTCGACTTATGTTGCTCGCCGCTAATTAAGGGTTAATTATTACATAGAATCAAATTCAATGTATTTTCTATTCATCGATAACATACATTCTTCTTGTATTTCTGTGTATCCCCTTCTGTTGCTGAACGTCTTTTTAATTCAATGCTAGCTATATTTATGATGATTCTTTGCAGCTTAATAAGGATCTGTGGTAGTTAAAATGGTCAATGGTATATTTCCACTAGAGGGATTTTTTTTCTGAACCATTTTCTACTTCATGTTTAGCCCCATTACTGTTTAGGTTTTTAAACGTTCGTCCTATTAGTTTGGGGATTTTAATAACTTTCGACCCATTTTTTTCAATGTTTAGACCTTTTGTGCCACTTAGGTGTCGATTCTTTTCTGGCGAGCGATAGTAAGCTAGCCTGTAATTTAAGAGGAACTGGCCTGCGGCCGTTAATTTGTTACCGAAAACTGTACACATTTATCTTGAAATGGGGTATAGGGGTTTAAATTATAAGCTAGAACGAGGTCTAGGGACCAAATTAAAAAACCTCCCCTTAACCCATTCAATAACGGGGAAAAATGGTATATTATATTAAATATTCAGACAATTTTATGCAGCTTAGGAAGGGTCTTTGGTTGTTAAAAGGTTTAAATGAGATGGTCTGTAACCTCTTCATGACTGCACCTCCCTCCTAAGCTGAACACAATCATCAAATAGTTGTATGTACGTATGTATGTATGTATGTAGTAGTTGTATGTATGTATGTATGTATGTATGTATGAATGTAATAGTTGTATGTATGTAATAGTTGTATGTATGTAATAGTTGTATGTATGTATGTAATTGTTGTATGTATGTATGTATGTATGTATGTAGTAGTTGTATGTATGTATGTATGTAATAGTTGTATGTATGTAATAGTTGTATGTATGTATGTAATAGTTGTATGTATGTAATAGTTGTATGTATGTATGTAATTGTTGTATGTATGTATGTATGTAATAGTTGTATGTATGTATGTATGTACTCTGGCATTTACCCCAGTTGCCTGGATACAATGGAAAGGACGTCACTTGTACTGAAGGGGTTAAGTGAGATAGTCTGAAGCCTGTTACTTGCTTGAGACAATTTTTATACTGAATAAAGTCGCTAACATATAGTTAGAATATAACTAAAACGACGTCGCCGGTACAGAAGGGGTTAATAGCAATATTTACGTCACCAACTTCCTTACGGAGGTGGTGTCACACGAACATATTTTCCGTCAATGTTTACTGACAATAGTGGTCTAACATCTTAAGTAAAGTAATATATTGCTTCAGTCCCCTTAAATCATATACATTCAGTCTAGTTGTCGATGTCAATGCATATATACCAACAGACTAGTATTAGACAAATCTTGCTCGTCGACAATTGCCATAAAAATCTGCCGTGTGACACCGCCTTTATAGGTTGATACTGGCAAGGAGTTAATACCGTACACTTTATGCTGGCGGCTCACGAGGATATCAACCCTTTGAACATTATGCGGCTATGCCGTGTTCCGATACGTTATTCTGACTATCATTATATAGACTTTTAACAGCTCCGGAAGGATATGTGGACATTAAAGAGTAAATAATATTTCAATTAACCATTTAATCGACATTGATTCGTCTAATAATAGCCAGATAGCAAAACTAAATAAATAACAAAAAAGCCACGCGTCATCATTTCGTGAAAGGGTTAACACTATGCTGATAACGCTTTTTTAGTTAAGACCACCACTGTTTGGTGATTTAAGACGTTTCACCCCTTCATTTGCCGATATAATCTGGTTGGGCGACAGCGATCCTGCAATTTAATCCCTTGTTAAGGGAAGCCGGATTTTGACCGTTATATTTTCTCCCCCCAAAATTATATATTGAGATTGAAGGCCCGTTGGTCTGGGGAGGAGGATTTGTGTTTTCGTTTCTTTTATGTCCTTATTATAAATAGGAAAAGGTTAGAATTATTTTCTCACGCCGTGGTGTAGTGGATTAAAAGCTTGGACACTCGTTCTGCATGTCGAAGGTTCGAACCCGGCTGGGAGTATATAAACATTTATTATCTTACATGTATTTGATATATATATATATATATATATATATATATATATATATATATACTGTGTGTATATATATATACAGTATATATATATATATTAATTTTATTGTTTTATCTTTTGAATTGCTTGCTGTATATGATCAATCGTAATGCGTCAAGTCCGTCAGTAACTACGATCCCATTACTTCAGCTAACATAGGATATAACTGTATATATCATTATATGTTGGAATTTATGTTCTTTATGCAAATATGAGGATTAGAATTTATATATGTAAATAATTGAATGTCCATTTAATATCGAAACGTTGCAGTATTATATCACCTTTACAGCACCGGTGATATCATTTTAACTTTATCCTGGTTACTTTTAGACGATTTTATTCAGCTCTAAGAATAATAATAGGAGCTATTAGAGGGGCACTCGTTTGATTGCTTAGCAATTCGTCTTGCTGAACAATTTGACCTAATAATACGTCCCAGATATATTTGCACTTAATGTTAGTGCTCTTCTCAGAATATACTTCAAGAGTCATTCCTTTATGAGTCTCACATATTCATAACAAGCACATAATATTTGTCCAACTCTACAAAACAATTTCACTTAATGGATGTCCAGGTTATAGTGCACCATATAGCCTAGTTAGTTCTAATATGTCCAGGTTATAGTGCACCATATAGCCTAGTTAGTTCTAATATGTCCAGGTTATAGTGCACCATATAGCCTAGTTAGTTCTAATATGTCCAGGTTATAGTGCACCATATAGCCTAGTTAGTTCTAATATGTCCAGGTTATAGTGCACCATATAGCCTAGTTAGTTCTAATATGTCCAGGTTATTGTGCACCATATAGCCTAGTTAGTTCTAATATGTCCAGGTTATAGTGCACCATATAGCCTAGTTAGTTCTAATATGTCCAGGTTATAGTGCACCATATAGCCTAGTTAGTTATAATATGTCCAGGTTATAGTGCACCATATAGCCTAGTTAGTTCTAATATGTCCAGGTTATAGTGCACCATATAGCCTAGTTAGTTCTAATATGTCCAGGTTATAGTGCACCATATAGCCTAGTTAGTTCTAATATGTCCAGGTTATAGTGCACCATATAAGAACATAAGAACATAAGAAAATGGGAGTCTGCAGAAAGCCGATTGGCCTAAGCAAGGCAGATCCCTGTCCCACACAACCCCAATTACAAAGCCCAATTATAGGCTCAACACTCTAATACCCTGAGGATCATCTTACCAAACCGGTTAGAGATTAACGCAGGATTACGGGGGTCTGCAGAGCGCTGATTGGCCCAACCCGGCTGATCCCCCTTCACACCCAACCCTTCTCGTCCATATGCTTATCCAATTTTTTCTTAAAGCTCCCTATCGTTCTTGATCCCACTATATCACTTGGTAGCCTATTCCACCCATCTACAACTCTGTTACCAAACCAATATTTGCCTATATCTTTTCTGAAACGAAATTTATCTAATTTGAAACCATTGGTACGAGTTCTTTCGCTATCACTGAGCTTTAGTACATTTGTCATGTCCCCTTTGTTAATCCCACTAACCCACTTGCACACCTCTATCATATCCCCTCTAACTCTGCGTCTCTCTAACGAATGTAAACCTAATTTCTTCAACCTTTCTTCATACGGAAAATTTCTAATATTATGGATCATTTTTGTCATTCTACGCTGAATTCTCTCCAATGAATCTATGTCCATTCTGTAATAAGGACACCAAAATTGGACAGCATAATCCATATGGGGTCTCACTAATGACAAGTAAAGTTTTAAGATAACATCAGCAGTTCTGTTACTCACACTCCTAGAGATGAACCCGAGAATCCTGTTTGCCTTATTACGAACGCTTATACACTGTTTTCTAGGCTTCAAATCATTGCTAACAAACACACCTAGATCTTTCTCGCAGTCTGAATTTTCTAATTCTAAATTAGCTAGTTTATATTTAACATTTGTTTGCATCTTCCCTATCTTTAATACCTTGCATTTGTCAATGTTAAACTTCATCTGCCAATTTACTGACCATTCATGTAAGGTATCTAGATCCCTTTGGAGGCACTCTATATCGCTATCTGAATCAATTGATCTCCCCATTTTAGTATCGTCTGCGAATTTACTTATCCTACTAGTTATACCTAAATCTAGGTCATTTATGTATATAAGAAACAACAGGGGACCTAATACCGATCCCTGGGGGATCGGTATTCGGATCGGTATCGGGGATCCCTAGTTAGTTCTAATATGTCCAGGTTATAGTGCACCATATAGCCTAGTTAGTTCTAATATGTCAAGGTTATAGTGCACCATATAGCCTAGTTAGTTTTAATATGTCCAGGTTATAGTGCACCATATAGCCTAATTAGTTCTAATATGTCCAGGTTATAGTGCACCATATAGCCTAGTTAGTTATAATATGTCCAGGTTATAGTGCACCATATAGCCTAGTTAGTTCTAATATGTCCAGGTTATAGTGCACCATATAGCCTAGTTAGTTCTAATATGTCCAGGTTATAGTGCACCATATAGCCTAGTTAGTTCTAATATGTCCAGGTTATAGTGCACCATATAGCCTAGTTAGTTCTAATATGTCCAGGTTATAGTGCACCATATAGCCTAGTTAGTTATAATATGTCCAGGTTATAGTGCACCATATAGCCTAGTTAGTTCTAATATGTCCAGGTTATAGTGCACCATATAGCCTAGTTAGTTCTAATATGTCCAGGTTATAGTGCACCATATAGCCTAGTTAGTTCTAATATGTCCAGGTTATAGTGCACCATATACCATAGTTAATTCTAATATGGACAGATGCACTCATGAATATTAGTAACACACACACATATATACACACACACACACACACATACACACACATACATAAACATACAATCATGGCTTCTCCATAAAGAGTACAACACAACTATTACTTTGTTTACATACCAAAACAATTATGAAAAATAATATTTAAATAAACGTTAATAGTAAGGACACGATCACAATTCAGATAATAGTTAGGGCACAATATTGATTGTGAAATCCCCATGATCTTTCAGCTAACCTGGAACTGTGTGTACTAAAAACAATGAGATACATGTTTCCAGTAAAGGAGCAGGATATATTGAAATATAATCATACATGATGAACTACGACTTCTACTATTATATATATGTCATGCTCTTTCTTTAAGAAGGAAGACTATCTTGGTCGACACACACACACACAAACGTATAAGCATCAGTGTGTTTATTCGTACGAATGACAATTATTAGTCATGATTACGAATAATTGTTTCGTGTTTGTGCCTCATTATATCTATCCTGCTCAAATCTATCATAACCTAAACTTGTCTCATTTTAAGTATGTCATAAATGTACCCACACCTAAACTGTTGGTTCAATCTGCTCTACAAATAACGTATATACTCTACATAATACAAATAACGTATATACTCTACATAATACAAATAACGTATATACTCTACATAATACAAATAACGTATATACTCTACATAATACAAATAACGTATATACTCTACATAATACAAATAACGTATATACTCTACATAATACAAATAACGTATATACTCTACATAATACATAACGTATATACTCTACATAATACAAATAACGTATATACTCTACATAATACATAACGTATATACTCTACATAATACAAATAACGTATACTCTACATATACATAACGTATATACTCTACATAATACAAATAACGTATATACTCTACATAATACATAACGTATATACTCTACATAATACATAACGTATATACTCTACATAATACATAACGTATATACTCTACATAATACATACAATACTCTACATAATACATACAATACTCTACATAATACATACAATACTCTACATAATACATACAATACTCTACATAATACATACAATACTCTACATAATACATAACGTATATACTCTACATAATACATAACGTATATACTCTACATAATACATAACGTATATACTCTACATAATACATAACGTCAATTAAATATATACCAATAAACCAACCAATGTTTTTACATGTACACATAATGTACATGGGAACGTTGCCACACACACAGACACACACACACACACACTCAATGACTGCGTTCAATCTTGGTGCCCTTATTACCAAAAAGATATAGACAAGCTAGAATGAGTTCAACGTAGAGTTACCAAAATGATACCTAGCCTAAAGAACAAACCATATGAGGAGCGTCTTAGATAATTAAATATATTTCCTTTAACCCAGCGCAGATTAAGAGGCGACTTGATTCAAGTGTTCAAAATCATCAAAGGCATCGACAATATGAACTGTAGTAAGTACTTCACTATCGACCAATCTAATTACACGCGGGGAAGCGGTTGCAAAATTATCGGTAAATCTTTTAACTCGCACGAATCTAAGAATTTCTTCTTCAATCGAGTTGTCAACTTGTGGAATGGACTTCCCCGAGACGTTATAGACTGCAGCACCGTTGATTCATTTAAACTTCGCTTAGACAAATATCTTGCATCAAACCCGCGACTGACTGCATTAATTTGTAAATGATTTTTTTTATTTGATCCCCCCCTCAGTTACTAACCCATCTGTCCCCTACTAATTTCCTAATCCTGCCACGGACATTAGTTCCAGCGCAGTAGTTCCCTTTCCAATGTTCCCTTACCCACTCTAAACCACTGTTTGGACAATTGATCCTCACTGTTTTGGAGGACAAGCAGCCTAGAAGGGTCACCAGATCTGTTGTTGCTTGTTTTCTTTTGTACTCCTTTGTACTCGCACACAACCACACATACTCTCGGGCACATACACACTCAGGGCCATTACAAAGCAAACTCAGAATAGAGATTATAAAATATATCTAGCAACTAATGGTCATGTATGGTTGAAAATTATAAACATGACATAAAACACTAGTACTGTTATATTGTCGGTATAGTATTAGTATCACCGATTCAATACGCTTGTTTTGCATATTTGCGAGTGATGACTACTGTTCTAAATATTGCCAGGTAGATTATGAACTTTCAATCAACAAACACTAATATTACAAATAAGTAGATCATTATCAAATACTGGGGCTAGCAACACGTATTATGAAAAACATGCATCCTCCTTCATTCACTGTCCCCCCCCTTCACTCACTCAACCCCACAATTTGCCGGAGGATAACAGGTTTTTCACAATACGTAGACGAAGGTCTTTTAAAAAAAAAAAAAAAAAAAAATACTAAATGAATAGCATTCATAAATCGTAAATTAATATGAACGGTACAAGCATATACTGTATATGTTGACACAAACACACTCGCCCTCATACATGTTACATCCCCAACACACACACACACACACACCTGTTGCACACAATAGCTAGCTTCAGGTTTACATACTTTGGTCTTTATCTCTCTCTCTCTCTGAGGCGTAGGAAAACACACACATACACGCACACAAGTTTCCATACATACACTCATCACACACATTTAACCACACTTTGAAGACAAACTCACACAAACACACACGTTTCCATATAATAATAATAATAATAATAATAATCGGTTTATTTCAAGCCGGCAGCCAATCGGGCTGAAAATACACAGACTTAACCTAGATCTTATCCTAATGGATCAACAGACTGATCCTGGCAGCTAACGAGAGCGCCTACATACTCCCAAGGGAGTAGGACGTGGGCAGGAGACTTTGTGGGTCCCCCGAGACGATCCGCCCAGATCTTGCCTTCACGGCCATGGAAAGTTTTTGAGAGAACTTCCCCTGCCAGCGCCTGGGATTGAACCCCCGACACCAGAGCTAGCGCTCCCAATACAGAGTACTAAGCGCGCTCGGCCACCGTGACCGTGAAATACACTCAGTACGTGTTTCCATCCATACACTCAACACACATACTTAACCACACAGAGAAATGGGTGAGGGAACGCAATAGTGGTCCCGGACCTTAAGAAATGAAACTTTAAATATTGTTTCTGTTCGGGCTCTGACTCAAGTCGGCCACCCCCTGCAATAGGGAATGTGCCTGAGTATATACATACATACATACAATACTAAACAATCTTTAGAAAATCAAATGGAACCAGGCAAATACTGCAGTACTACAGTTATTACTATTACTGCTAATAATAATAATAATAACAATAATAATAATAATAATAATAATAATAATAATTTTAATAATGATAATAAAATATTAATAATATTAATACAAATAATAATAATAATAATAATAATAATAATAATAATATATAATAATGTTATATAGTAATAATAATAGCATTAAGAGATTCCAATAATTTAACTTTGAATAGCTAGTGTAAGAAACTTGTAAAAAGATGATGGCGTGGGAATATATCAGTACCATTCGGTGACAGTGTTACGACCGGGGCTACGAATAAAACAAGGGCACTTAATGCTTGGACTAGTAATAGGGCACTATGCAACAACAGTACGCTAGATCCAAGCCCTCGAACTTATATGCCGGCGAACAAAAACACCTATACCCTCCAGAGTTAATCTGCGATAACGGGGTATCCTTAACTGGGCATAAATGTACTCTACTTCAGGCTAACCCACACTGGTATAGCCTGATAACAAACAAGATGCAAGTTACGTTAAAATGCATAAAAAAGGAATCTATGGAAAGATCAATTAAATCACTGCAAGATTTAATACAATAAAAAGATGCTTCAATACAGTTACTCTTTCCTATCTGAAAGAAAGTGAAGTATAGTCCTACAGCATAGACCTGGAAATTTCTGAAGAAAGTCTGATGCTCATAAGATGCTCGTATCTTAAATTATATAAAGGTAGGAGGCAGGACACCACACATGTAGACTGAATACACTAAAAGATAGGACATATAATGTTAACTGACACGAGAATACTATAAATGCGCAACGGTAGCAATGCTCGACACTAAAAGAAGTACTTCCTCATCAACGAAACAGTCTGCTATGGTTGTGCAGCTCAGCAACAACCTAGACTAATAAATGCTGTGAATAATAATGCGTACATATCAAAGAGCTTATATTAAATACTAACAAGTGTCTACTCAATTAATAATGTCTAGCTGGGATACTCTAGGTAAGGAACTGGGGTTGAGCAAGACAGGCTCGTAGCCTAGCGATGTCCTTAAGACTGCATCCTTTAAGTTACGTTAATTGACTGGGGTGCTCTCTTGATAGATCCAGATCACAAGTATCTGGTTCTATCCTGGCGATCCTCAAAAGACAAGCAAAGAGGCAGCAAAGTGTGGAACTGGAGCAGGCCAAAGCCCTCAGTCAACACAATGCTCCACTCGCAAAAGACGCAGCCGAAAAGACAACCCAGGCTACCACAGGACCGTTCGAAGTCGTGTAGGAATAAGCAAACCGTACACACATCGGAGACAACGACTACAGTTACCCTATCCCAGTCTAGCATTAAATAAAAGAGCAGAAACACTAAATCAATGATGGAGACACACACAAAGTTCTTAACCTCTACTAACTAAGAACCCTCAAACCTATTCTAAGTACTGTACATGTAAATATCTCAGAGGACGGCGCATGCAATACAGTGGGCCGGCTATGGAAACCGTATGCAGAACCCAAGGGGATAAGTAATTGAATAAAGGTGAGGAGCAATGGAAAAGAAGGTCAGAGAGAGAGAGACAGTGGTAAAGGGGGTGATCGGGAGAGAGTATGCAAAGGGGTGTTAGAAGCATGCACGCCAAGCCTGTCCTGAGGAAGGCAGCTCCTCGGGACCCTCATGCAGGAGGTTAGTTACACAGGAGCTCGCAAGGGCGCGATGGTCGGCCAATCACGAGCCGAGATGTCACAAGACAGCAGGCGTCCTGGCCGCGTCAGGGTCCGCCAGCCAATCAGAGGCGTGGGAAAGCCTGCGCGAGGGTGGGAAAACTCCTCCGAGCGAGGGAGGCAACACTCACTACCTCCTCGCTGACCGCTCTCTCTCTCTCTCTCAACTTCACACTACAATGCATCTTATATTCTATCAATTATATAAAATACTTCCCGTTGTCACAGACGAAAGCAAAGACCACCACTGGACTGTCTGTGACAATGCGGTTATTAAGAAAGAAAGAACAACATTCTCTGACAACTGTAGCCCATTTCACTGCCCTGGCGAGCGCTAGTGGCTAACGAGAGGCGATTCTGCCAACGCTGGTAGACGTCACAACAGATTAACACTAAACGAGCGGCTAGGTCAGTAACTTCTACGTACTGCCCAGTGGGTGGTTTTACTCTAAACGAGCTTATTTCCGTGCTCGTTTTCATGCGTAAACAAGAGCCAGAGCGTAATACAATGATGTATCCCTGAAAGGGCGTTAATTGAGCTTTCCAATGACACCTGAACCATCCTTCTACGATCACTGGTTGTCTTGCAACGATCGTGCAACCGAAGGGCAAAATTGCTAAAATACGGTCATTTCGTTACATAATTACGTGTGTAGCGAGGGAGGGAGATGTGTGTGTAGTATATGTCAGTAGGCCCACGGCAACCGTAGCGAGCGGTCATGAGGCAACCTACGCTCCTCCCGTTGCTCGTTTCTCTCTCAGAGCCAATATTGCGCCAAAATTGCACACAGACTTAAGTCGGGCCCCGCCACATAGTCCTTGGTTCTCTAGCCCGACTTTAACCCTTCTTTGTCGGCGCGCAACTTATGTCGTGTGAAATAAATATGGACTAAGTGGCGGTTCACAACTTATGTTGTGTGCCATTTTCACCACGTAATGTTGCTGAGAGGGAGAGATAAGTGGTGGGAGGAGCGTAGCAAGCGTATGACTGCTCCAGACCACCGCGGTGGACCTACTGACATGAATCCCACCCTCCCCCACCCTCACGCACTGGCTACATAGGGAATTATGTAGGGAAACTACCTAATTACATGGTTTTTGTACTCGTGTTGCGCGATCGTTGCAAGAGAACCAGCGGTCGTACAAGGATGGTTGGGGTGTCATTGGAAAGCTCTGTTTATGCCCTTTCAGGGATAGATACATGTTTTACGCTCTGGGTCTTATTTAGGCATGACAATGATCACGTAAACAACCCAATTTAGGGTAAAAACACCCCGCTGGGCGGTACATATAAATTACCGCCTAGGCCGCTCGTAAGGTGTTAAGTCCACCCCCGACAGACAAGTGTTAAATTTAATTAAAAGGTAATCAAACACATTCAACGACCCAAATAATGTCTTGCTGCCACGCTGCCATTCAACACTGTAACAATGTATTGGTATTTAATTGACACTCGTTCTCAAAACATTGAAATAGACCGAGTATAACCTTTAAATTTTTAACCAGATTCATTGTTATATGCATATAGTATAATTGATAACATTTAGGAATACTATGTATGTATGAATTTAGGTATACTGTATTCTCAGGCACATACCCCATAGCTGGGTGGTGGCCAACTCAAGACAGACCCCAAACAGGGACAAAAAACACAACATAAAAATCAAAAAAAATATTTACACACATCTTGGTCGCACAAGGGAAGTCATAGAGACCAAGGATCACTAAGGGCCTCCAGCACTCCCCCAGCCCTCGACCTTCCGAGAGGTTTCGGCCTCAGCAGGCTGACATGCAGCAAAGCACACTACAATGCCCGCCCACCTCACATCCAGGCATGACCCTTACTATACACAGTCTCCCCGGGTCAGGCGCTTGACAAACTATTATCTAGTCCAACTGGAGCCCAATCCCATCTCAAAATTACCACATTATCACTCATCTGTTCACAAGCATTCTCCATTCATTCCTATTCATTACCACTTATGGATAACTGTTCTACAGTTATCCAACTACATTCCAACACGTTTACTACATCTCTCCATCTCAACCTAGGTCTTCCTATCCCTCTACCTCCCCTTGTATCTGACTCATATTCTCTCTCATAGGATTACTATTGTCTATTAGTATTACAATTGTCAATAATGTATATCTATTGTTAAATCTAGGAAATATATATCAATGCAAAACAACACAACCTTTCTAGCATAAATGTGAAAGATATTGTGAGGGTTATTCATATTTATTATTACCCTGGTGGAAAGAGGATATACATTCGTCATTATACATATCCATTTAACAATGAACGTTGAAAGTACTATCTTTGTTGTACCTCTCAGCTGGTCACACACTCCCTGGTTAAAACAGTTCCAAGTAGTCCCACGTTTACAGTATTACTGGCTTTCTCGATAGTTAGGAATGTACCCCCTAAGTGTTCTGGTAAATATTTAATAAACACTACTTACTGTAGAAGTCAGTGGTCAAATGAGAGTATGGATTTCCATACAAGGACAATCTGGAATAAAGTGTCTCACACTACAAACGTTGATTATGTTGATAACACCATGTTCTTCTTTATCTATGTGTATGCAGGAGAGAATAGTCCAAGCTGCCTGTAGCAGGTGTTCCCTTGAAATTAGAAAGAGTGAAAGAGAGCCAAATTCAAGGTGCGGTAGGACAGAAATGTATAGACAGACAGAGATTGAAGCAGTTTAAGTTATAGGGTGAAGGAAAGACAGATTGAGGGAGAGAGTCCCAGTGCATATTTATTGAGCGTAATAAAGACTAGAGAAATTGGTTAGCTATATGTATATATATATATACTGTGTATATATATATATATATATATACTGTGTATATATATATATATATATACATATATATATTGATAGATAGATAGATAGATAATAAATTTAATAATTATATACACACTAAATTCTGTTCTAGACATGATGTGAGGCACGCACATATAAATGCATCCTGCTACAAATGTTAACACTCCGACTCATATGATGCGATCGCGTCATATGGAACTTATGCCTAAAAACTCATATGACGCGATCGCCGATCGCGTCATATGAACTTATCTTCATAGCTCTCTAATAAGTTTATGACACGATTGAGCGTCATATGAGCTCAGTAAGTTAGGTAAGTTAGATGAAAATCTGTCGATTGGTGGCAACCCCAAGTTTCTCCGACTTCTAACGGTCCCGCAGTGAAGTTTTGACAGTTGTGGGGTACAGTGGCAATAATACCGTGTCATCCGCCTCCTCGCCAGTAAGTTAACTATTTATGTCTGGGGGGGGGGGTTAATAGACACGCAAAGCTCGGCTCCACGCTTAATGGACAGCATAAATCCTTATTTTTATTTTTTTTATTTTTTTTAACACCTTACGAGCGGCCTATGCGGTTTATTTATATGTACCGCACAGCGGGGTGTTTTTAGCCAAAATAGGGCTGTTTACGTGATCATTTTCATGCCTAAATAAGACCCAGAACGTAAAACAAGTACCTATCCCTGAAAGGGCATAAACAGAGCTTTCGAATGACACCATAACGATCCTTGTATGATGGCTAGTTTTCTTGCAATAACCGTGCAACGCGAGTGCAAAAAGCAGGTAATTCGGTACTTTCGGTACATAATTGAGTATGTAGCGAGTGAGAGAGGGAGGAGGGAGCTGAGATTTGTGTCAGTAGGTTCGCCGCGGTGGTCTGGAGCAGTCATACGCTCGCTAGTCTCCTGCCACCACTTGTCTCTCTCTCTCAGCCACATTACGTGCTGAAATTGCCACTCGACCTATGTCGAGCGCCGCCACATAGTCCAGCTTTATTTAACTCGACTTATGTTGCTCGCCGCTAATTAAGGGTTAAGAGTCCATGAACGGAGGAAGGAAAAACACAGATAAAACAAAAAGGTCCATGTGCCTAAAGGCATCCATCATTCATAACATTTTTGTAACAAATAGATTTAAACATTTGTAGATTGTAAGTTTGTGGAAAGCAATTCGAGGGAAGTGAATTCCAAAGAGTAGTAGCTCTGGGGATAAATGAATTCTGATAAGCAGAAGTTCTGCATTGTGGAGGAGAAAGTGTAAATTCATGGGCGCTCTCAGCTGCCCTAGTTCTATGGGGAAAGATGTGGAGAGGCGGCACAATTGAAGCAAGTTCCTCGGAACTATTGCTGTGAAAATATCTGTAGAATAATGCAAGGGATGCAACGTTTCTTCGTATGGATAATGTAGGAAGGTCCTGTGTGATTGCAGGGTTATTGATTAATCTAATAGCTTTATTTTGAATTTTGTCCAACTGCCTCAATGCAACCACTCCACTTCCACCCCACAGAGGTGAACAGTAATCCATCTGAGAACGCACATGACTTTTATATATTACGGCCAACTGCTCGTCAGTGAAGAATTCTCGAACTCTGTACAGGAGTCCCAGTTTTTTAGAGGCATTCTTAGCAATGCTTCTAACATAATGTGTCCAGCTCAAGTTAGTAGTTAATGTTACACCGAGAATGTCAATACTAGGGGAAGTGGGAATATTTACATCATTAAAAAATATATGGGAGTCAGTGAGATTCTGTCGGTTAGAACATTGAATGTACTTGGTTTTCTGTGCATTAAAGGAAACTAGATTATTTTGTCCCCATTCATTAATTCTAGAAAGGTCCTGGTTCAGAGAAATTGCAGTGTTTATTTTTGAATTTATAAGATCGGGTTGGGTGAAAGAATTGGTAAATGTGAAGGAACTGTGGAGTGTTGAGTCATCTGCGTAGGAATGTATTGGATTATGAGTGGTAGATATGAGATCATTGATATGAATGAGGAACAGAGTTGGGGCCAAAACTGATCCCTGGGGAACACCAGCATTTATTGAGTGAAATTAAGAATAAAGGCCATCTACCATTACACATATTTTTCTGTTATGAAGATAAGAAGAAATTAGTGGAACTAGTGATGCAAGGCCGTAGTGTGACATCTTCGACAATAAGGATTGATGCCAGACTCTATCAAATGCCTTTGATATATCCAGTGCTATTGTATGTGTTTCACCATGTTGGTATGTAACTTGGTTGATTTGATGCGTAAGAAGGCAAAGAATGTCTGCAGTTGATCGACATCGTCTAAAACCATATTGCCTATCACTGATTAATTTATTATTCTCAAGATGCTTAATTATGTGATTAATTAATATAATTTCAAAGACTTTACCAAGAGTGGAAGTTATAGCTATTGGTCTGTAGTTTGATGGATCTGAAGAGGCACCTTTTTTAGGAACTGGATGGATGTTTGCTTCTTTCCAGGGTACTGCGAAGCATGAGATATGAGTACACAGACGGAATTTTTTTTGCCAATACAGGAGCGAGCACCAAGGAGTAATTCTTAAGTACTATTGGAGGAATTTCATCTGGACCAGGAGCCTTATCTACCGAGAGATTCTGCAAAATAGTTTTGACATGTCTGGTGTGGATCTTAAGTGAGGGAATTTCAGGCGAATTAAAATTACGTACAGGGACATCTTGATTTATTTCATCTAAGGTTTAGTTGGTGGAGAAAATATCCGCAAGAAGGTTAGCTTTACCTCGTGGGTTACTTACAAGATTGCCAGTCGGAGATTTTAATGGTGGAATGGATGAAGCAGTAGTGAAGTTGGATTTGAATGAGTTAAGAGTAGACCAAAATATTTTGTTATCATTTGGATTATTTAGAAGTTTATTTGCCTGCTTGTGGAGAAAGTTTGATTTAGTTAGGTTTAATACAGTTTTGGCATGATTTCTGATGTTTCTAAAGTAATTAAAGGCTTCATTATACATATTTTATTTAAACAATAAGGGAACTGCTTGTGGCACTAAAGGCTCTTGTTCTGCCATTCTCATCCTTGACTCTCGTGGTGTAGTTTTTAAATACAGTAATATTATAATTCAGTCATGTACAATAATCTGTCAATAGTTGTTCATGTTTATACTTGTGCAAAGTGTTGCCAGAAAATGAAGTAGATCAGTAAACATTGTGTGACATCAGTATAGCCTGTGTTTCAAAGTTCAAAGGCTGTTTACAATACTGCTCTGAATATCAGTGGTGGGCCCAGTTTCCGCTAATCAGCTAACAGCTAATAGCAAAGCTAAATTTTTCGTTAGCTGGTTAGTTTTTAAGCTAACGTTGAAAATCGTTAGTGGACCGAATAGCTTCCGATACATTTACTGCCGCTAACTGTAAGTCCGCTAATGTGCATTCGCTGGTAGAAAAAACAAAAAAGTATTGGTAACAAACGTTTGCAAACTCTAAAATTACACATATTTATGTGACCATGTAAGTGCAACATTTCGACAGTCAGTAATACACTGACTATATCACGTCACATTCACATGTATACAAGACATGACTCATGAGTCATGTTATGACACCAATGTCACAACGTGTTTAGTGATATCTGAGGTTGACCCAGCAGCAGAGAATAGGTAATGGATAGTGTCACTGTGTCACAGCATACTTTACTATCGAGTCATTGACAGACAACTCGTACGTTCATGACTCGTACGCTGTGACTCTTGATTAAAGGGTACTTCACACAGTCAGGAATGCGAGTTAGAACCACTAGGAATAGCTGAGAATTCGGATTCCTGGGCCTATTCGCGGTGAAAATTTATACTCCAAGTGACTCTAGCAATATCCTAGTGATTCCTGGTACACTCCCAATGACTCCAAACCAGTCCCGGCCGATTGGCCCTGTCCGACAAAATGTTCACCGAGTTTAAGGTTCTCACCGCGAATCGGACCACTCCCAGTGATACCCAGTGATTTCCCAGTGACTCCCAGTGATTCCTGGTGATTCTGGTATGAACTGGAACTGAAACCAAAAGCTGTCCGCGAATCAGATACGAAACACTGAGCATCACCAGGACTCACTGGGAGTCACTTGGAAATAACTGGGGATCACTGGGAATCAACTGGGAGTCACTGGGAATGGTCCGATTCGTGACTAGAACTTTAAACACGGTGAACATTTTGTCTGACAGGGCGAATCGGCCGCGAGTGGTTTGGAGTCACTGGGAGTCTAACAAGAATCACTAGGATATTGCTAGAGTCACTAGGAGTCATCGAATTTTCACCGCGAATAGGGCCAGGAATCCGAATTTTCAGCTACTCCTAGTGATTCTAGCTCGCATTCGTGACTATGTGGAGTACCCTTTAATAAATATATTATTCATATAAACCTGTAATACTTCTCACGTGAAAGTATAATATTCATTATACAGGTAGTTAACTTTTCATGGTCAAACATTATAAATAGGCCTAGCATTAACCTGTGTAAGTACAATTTCCTACAAGACATTGTATTCACCCAGTGATTGTGTGTAGAGAAGGACATTACGGTAGTTGAGGTAATTAATAATGTGAACAATGTATGGTCAATGTTACAATACCCTACTTGTAGTCTACAAGCTCTGCAACTCCCCTTACCTAACATAACGAGAGTGGTGGAGACGTGTTTGTATGTGTTTTGAAATGTCAGGTTCGTTTGGTGGTGGACAGTGGATTTTGGATTAGTATTTCGAGGGGCGTTGTAGTCGCCGGGGTAAACTTTGAGCCAGCGTAATCATGGCTTGGTTGTTTAGGGCCCGTTGTAGTCGCCGGTTAATAGTCTAGATGTTCTGCAACTCCCCTGACCTAACCTAAGCAAAGTAACACAGCCTATAAGTGTTACCTATATTAGGTAATCGTATGAAATATTACAGAACTCGGTAACGAATGAGAAGAAGAACTCGGTAAACGATAAACTAACGATAAACTATCAACTATTTAGACAATAGTTTAAATATAATTGTTTCTTAAAGTATAGTAAGCATGGATATTATGACCTTACGGTACATAATGATACAGACTTTTCGTATTATATTAATGTCTGTAATGATGTCTGAATACAGTCATAATACATAATGATGATATTAGAGGACTGTAGTTATAGCCTACAAGAGACATACTTGAGGACAAATTAATTTCAATTATAGGGTCAAACACATGCTTGGCACAGCTTGGGGGCCCCTTATATAGGGGCTCTTCACAATGGGGGCCATGCCTGGCATACTCACATCTCATTCCAAACAAATCCCAGTGATGCTCGGTGATTCCCAGTGACTCCTATCTAATTCCCAGTGATACCTATATTAGTCCTATCGACTCGTATATTACAGTAAAAATACAAATTTTCAAATTTTCAGTCACTCGCACTTCATTCCTGGTTTTATCCAGGTGATTCCCAGTGACTCCCAGTGATTCGCAGGTACACTCCCAGTGGTTCCTACGGTGTGAGTCCACGGGGAATTGCAGACATTCGTGGTGTAATCCCAGGAATCACCAGGAATCATTACTCCTAGTGATTCTAGCTCGCATTCCTGACTGTGTGATGTATGCTAGCTTAATAGTATTTGGGCAATATAAGTAAGGAGTTAATTAGTAAGTTAGGGGTATTAGTGGATGAGTAAAGAAATTAAAATGTTTTATAATGCTCGGTTAATATGAAATTAGCCAAGAGTGATATGATGGAAAGTATTACTCTGTATGATGACTATTCTATATATTTTATGCACAATATCAACTAGGCCTAACTCGCATGCCGTGTGTTCCTAGGCCTCCAACAGCGCAGTCTTCGACCCATGCGTGGTTGAGCTGAAAGTTTTCTTGTCTGAGAAAACAACTCTTGGTTGGGAGAGAGGTATCCTGACCAGGATTCGAACCCACTCACTCCAGGTATGTTTGGGAGAGTTAGGCACCGTAACCACTCGGCCATGAGCGGATATAAAGGAAGCCACCTTTATTCTAATTTGAAGAACCCCCGCCAACTCGGCTAAGTGATACAACTTTAATCGTCCTGGTACTATTATGGAACCTCTCTGAAATTATCAAAACAACTCGTGCCCAATAGTCAATGCCCTGGTCAACAAATAGTCGAGCGAAATCAAGCCTAGTTTGTTTGTGCCTCTAAGAGAGCTTTGGCTTGACAGCTGGTGATCTATGTTTATATCCCATCTCCTTTAATATCTTGCGTATAGTTTCTGTAGAAGTTTGAAATTGCATATGTTACTTAGCTACCTCGGCGTTGGAGAATGGATGGTTATCCATATACTGTTTAATTTCTTGGTCCTGTTCTGACGTGGTTTTCCGCTTAGCTCCACTTCTTCGTCGGTCTGTCATTTGTCCTTCTTCCCACCTTTGTTTGCCACCAGTAAACGTTCTGACACCCCACTCTCGCTCATGCCAACCATACTACCACGTTCATCAACCTTGCTGAATGGATGACTAGGTGTGATGTGAAAAAGTTCGACCTGGGAATATATTGCGTGAAGTGTTAATGCATGGTTTGAGTGGCTGTAGATATACATGTAATCTGTAATCAGCCAATTGCCGATATCTGGATTTTGAGTGTTTGGTTGACCTGTACGGTACCCGTCCAGCTAGTAATAGACCACCAACACTAAAAAAATATGTCGTAAGTGGCCTCTTATTCCAGAGACCTATGTATATTGCTAGGTCAAGAAAGGCGCATTGTGTAAGAAGAATTGCCAAAATGTTTCTTTCCATCTTGGAATGGAACCCGTGTCCTTTTGGCTGTGAACCAAGTGCGCTAACCAATATGCTACGGACCACTGTGTGTGTGTGTGTGTGTGTGATTCTGTAAACTAGAACTTAAATTATATACCAGGTAAACTAAATAATGTTTAGTTATACTCCCATGTAATTATTTCCATAGTAGACAGAATTTCATCGAAGTTAGATTCTAAAATCATGATACGGTAACGATAATTTTCTATATTCTAATAGTATCTCATAGAAACAGTAAGCACTTTAGCTGTATACTAATACACGTTCTTATCATAAAAAAAAAATATATATATTTACACCTCATTGTTTTATCAGGGAAATCAGCGTAGAATGTGGGTGTATTACACTGAACTTTGCCTTCCGTTTCTGTGTGCGTGTGCTACTTAATCTACAAGTAGTGTAGCGTGAAAATCGATTGATATTAACCTCAGAGAGAGAGTGAGAGAGAGCCTTCTAATATGATACAAACAAATAATTATAGCAATATTGTCATATGTAGCGCCCAGCATGTGCGAGTACTGTGTCTGAGTGCCCTGGCTGTGGTATCGCAGGCGGTGGCGCCTGTCTTAGACACCACGGGTCTCTGCTAGACATGACCACACAGGCTTGGGACGGGAGTGCAAACTAGACAGGTGCCACGTACCTAATTTTTTCGAAAAACTTAGTTGGACTACTGTACCTGAGCTATTGGTAATCTGGATAATCCATCTACGTTTGTATGCGATTTGCCTGGTCGATGTCTGACATTACACGATAACTCCTCTAAGATCCCCTTCCATCTTACAAATAGTCAATCATCGTTTTTTACCTTTCTCTGCCACTGTAGAATTTGATGGTCAGTGATTACTTAAAAGTATACCGAAGCTAGATATGGTCAGAAATATTATACTGCCCACACTAAGGATAGATTTTTTTTTTTTTTTTTTGTAGCATTGTAATTCTTCTCCCCCTTCTTCAAAGCCCGATTAGCGCAGGCCACAATGCCTTCTTATTCTTATTCTTTTTGTGACAGTACTGCACCTAACCCTTCATTAGAGGCGTCAGTAGATAGCTGGTAGAGTTGGTTGGAGATAAGTTTTTCCTTTAAGGTTTCGAAGCCCAAATCAAACTTCATCCCTTTTTCCAGTCGTATAGTCATAGGTTTTGCGATCATGAACAAATTGGGTATATATATCCGATAGTATGAAGCATTCCCAAAAAAGGCTCTAACCTTCCTATCATTAGTGGGTGGAGATATCTCTGTGATAGCTCGCACTTTAAGTGGATCTGGTTGAATTGCTTTCTTTGATACAACATGATCCAAATATGCCACCTCGCATGCTCCCAGTTTTCTTTTTGTCTATGTGAGTGGGAGACAAAAGGCAGAACTGTATGTGACGATTGCCATCCCCGAGTTGAAATAGTGATAGGGCCAAGATCAAGGGACTTGACGCAATTTAAGGCATAGGATGAGGGCAAGACTGATTCGGGAGAGAGTTCCAGAGCTCAGCTGTTGAGTAGAAGATTGAGAATAACATTGCACTCTTGGGTTGGCGAGCTGCACAGCGTAGGTGTAGGATTGTGTTGCAAGACGGGTGCTACATGCTCTATGAAGAGGGGGTAGTATACACTGAGAGAGCTCTGAGGAACACTGATTATTGTAATAGTGCTAGAATAGTGAGAGAGATGCAGCATTGAGGCGAAGAGAGAGAGACTGCAGATAATTGGTGAGTGGACCTGAGTTAATGAGATGGAATGCTTTCTTTTCTACTTTGTCTAGAGGTACTGTGTAAGAGGATCCACCCTACACTTGTGAACAATGCTCAATACATGGATGCACTGTGTCCCTGTACAGAGCAAGAAGTTGCACGGGTAAACAACCCCCAGAGGCAGTTGAGCACACCCAGATTCTGGAAAGCTGTTTTAACCCCTCGAGTACCAGAGACGCACGTGATGCGTCGGCAATGTATGTAACGATAAACCCCAGAGCCGCATAGGGTGCATCACGGTTAATTACTCCGTTCCTGTGGCACTTAGAGGGCTCAGATTTGTATGGGAACTGCGTAAGTATCCCACGCAGCAATGGTGATGGTTGAAAACCCTCAATGTCCAACCGTGCGCGCGTGAGTGCGCAAACACGTGTTTTTGCATTTCCCCATGTTAATTCCGACTTTCGGGTGCCCCTGAGGACCCCTTAATGACCTAGGGGATCGTTTTCTTTGTGTTTTTCCTTAATTTCTAACCCAGTCCAGGTGTTTTCTGGAAACACATTTTTTTGACAACCTGCTGGTCCTGGAGTGTACATTTATTTTATACTGCCTGGTGCTCAGTGGGTTAACAAGAGTGGTAATATGATATTTCCAAGTGAGACCAGAAGAAAAAGAGACACCGAGAATAATAAGAGAAGATGAAGGATTAAATTGTATGTTGTTGAAGTGTAAGGCATAGTTTCATGGAAGTGGGCGACGACTCCGACGAGTAGACAGATGGAGAAATTTAGTTTTAGAAGCATTGAAAGTAACAAGGTTTTATCTGCCCTAATTAGAGATGGTAGATAGATCAGAAGATAGGTGCCTTATGGCCTCCTTACGTGAGTTTTGGAGTCCGGCTGTAAATAATGTTGTGGAAAGCTAGTTGAATAGTGTAATGTAGAGTCGTCAGCGTATGAGTGAATGGGACTGGAGGTGTAGTTAAGGTCGTTAATGAATAATAGGAAGAGAATTGGAGATAGGACAGAACCCTGTGGAACACCAGAGTTTATGGGTTGAGAAAGGGAACAGTGGCCGTCCACAACCGCAGCTATGGAATGGACGGAAAGGAAATTAGAAATAAAGGCACAGATGGAGGGATCGAAACCGATGGAGGGTAGTTTAGAAATTAGGGATTTGTGCCAGACTCTATCGAAGGCAAACCCAGAAAGGCGGTACTGTAAATTGGTACAGTTTCCTGTCGCTCGTGGCAAGCGCGGTTTTCTCTTGATCCTCTGGGTTGCCTGGTATTTGCCAGTATTAATTTTGTGAATCCAGAGTGGAAAACCACATAGACCCATTTAGTGACTCCAGGGAGTCATCAATACGAGGTAAGGGTTGAGCGTCTTTAATGATGACAACATTTAGTTTCCTATAATCAACACAAATTTTGTTAGACCCATCTTTCTTCTGTACCAGGACTACCGATGATGACCAAGAACTATGTGATTCCACCACTATCCCTTGTTTCATCGACCTGTTCTTTCTCCTTTTGTCTCATAATCAAGTTTTGTCGTTTATAGGATTATCTAATAGGTGGTCCCTGTGTGTGTATTTCATGTTGGTGACGTGTTCGAGCTAATCCATGCTCCCCCTTGTCTTGAGCGAACACGTCATGATGTTTCCACAATAATTTGTGTAAAGTATTGGCTTGACTTAAGGTAAACTGTTTTGCGATTTCTGGTAGATTAACCCCCCCCCCCCCCCCCTTCCCCGGAAATATAAACTTACGAAAGTTAGGGGTTGCCCGAGTGCCCTGTAATTCCCCCACAACACTCTTTCTCACACTGAGGGACCGTCCGTTAGAAGTCGGAGGAATTTGGGGCTGCCACCAACCGACAGATTATGATCTAACTTACAAAGGAGTACAAAGGAAATCAAGCAACAACACGCAGACAGTCGCGGGTTTAATGAGAGATATTTGTCTAGGCGGAGTTTAAATGAATCAACGGTGATGCAGTCTATAACGTTTCGGGGAAGCCCATTCCACAAGTTGACAACTCGATTGAAGAAGAAATTCTTAGATTCGTGCGAGTTAAAAGATTTACCAATAATTTTACAACCGTTTCCCCGCGTGTAATTAGATTGGTCGATAGTGAAGTACTTACTACAGTTCATATTGTCGATGCCTTTGATGATTTTGAACACTTGAATTAAGTCACCTCTTAATCTGCGCTGGGTTAAAGGAAATAGATTGAATTCTCTAAGACGCTCTTCGTATGGTTTGTTCTTTAGGCTAGGTATAATTTTGGTAACTCTACGTTGAACTCGTTCTAGCTTGTTTATATCTTTTTGGTAATAAGGGCACCAGGATTGAACGCAGTATTCCAGAAGAGGGCGTACTAAGGAATTGTAAAGGGTTAGGATAACTTCTTTGGATTTATGCTCAAATGACCTGCCTATAAAGCCAATTATTTTGTTTGCCTTCTTAACAACTTCTGAACATTGTTGACTCGGTTTTAGGTTACTCGATATTGTTACTCCCAGATCGGTTTCTCTGTTTACATTCTTAAGCTGAGTGCCATTCATCGAATAGTTTGCTTTCTCATTTAGGTATCCGACATGTAGTACTTTACATTTATCCGCATTGAAACTCATTTGCCAAATTTGGGCCCAACATGACAATTTATCTAGATTGTGTTGCATATCGTCAACTTGTTCTTTTGAGAGTACGCTATTTGCAATTTTTGTATCGTCAGTAAATTTTGAGATTGTACAGGTGAGACCCTCATCTATGTCGTTGATGTAAATTAGAAAGAGAATTGGTCCTAGTACCGATCCCTGGGGTACCCCGCTACTTACATTGGTCCATTTAGATGCATTACCGTTTATGACTACCCTTTGCTTTCTGTTGCTGAGCCAATTTTCTATCCATTTCAACACACCGTCTTGTATTCCATGCGCTTTTAGTTTTAGCAGTAAACGTTTGTGGGGAACTTTGTCAAAGGCCTTTTGAAAATCAAGGTATATAATATCTACAGCTTTACTCCCATCGTAGAGGTTGAGGATATCGTGGAAGAAGTCTAAGAGGTTTGTTAAACAGGAACGTTTTTTACGAAAGCCGTGTTGAGTATCTTTAAGTATGTTATTTTCCTCTAAGTGATTTACGAGTCTGTCTCGTATGACCGTTTCTAGCAGTTTACAAACAACTGAGGTTAAGCTAATTGGACGATAGTTACTGGGTAGGGATTTGCTGCCTTTTTTTAATATCGGTGTTACGTTGGCTAGCTTCCACTGATCAGGCATAGTTCCAGACTGCAAGGACTTATTGAATAGTAATGTCAGTGGTTTGGAGAGCTCATCCTTAGCTTCCTTTAGAACTCTAGGCGAGATTATATCAGGTCCTGGCGTTTTATTTACCTTGAGTTTATCTAAACAATTCAATACTTCTCTCTCTGTAACGGTGATATTGCTTAGAACATCTGAATTATCAATCTGAATCGGCGATGGTGTAGGGATATCACTGAGGTCTTCTGTTGTAAAAACTGATGCAAAGAAGGTATTGAGGGCATTACTCATTTGTACTTCGTCTTTGGTGTATTCTCCATTTTCATCGACTAACGGTCCAACAGTTGAAGTAACTACTTTTTTCTTTCTGATATAACTATAGAATTATTTCGGGTTTGTTTTACTTTGATTCGCAATATGTAACTCTAAGGTCTTTTTACTCTGCTTAGTTAACTTTTTGGCTTTGCGTCGTAGCTCTACAAATTTCACCCGTTCTTCGTCATTTTGTGAGGATTTTAATCTATCATTAGCAAATTTTTTAGCAAGCAGGCATTTTTAAATATCTTTATTCCACCATTTGGGCTTATTATTATGGCCTGGACGCCGTATTTTCGATGGTATGCAGTCTTCCACTGCTTTTAGGTAAGTGGTTTCGAATAACTTCCAAGATGTATTTATGTCGTTATTGTTAATTAAAAAGCTCCAGTCAGTTTCTTTAAACATAGCTCTAAGTTTATGGAAGTTTGCTTTCTTGAAATTAGGGACTTTTTCGATGCTACTATTTGGTTCGTTACTAGTAAAGTTTAAAGTGAAAGTTATCGTACGATGGTCGCTGTTACTGAATTCATCACCAACATTCAAATTCTCTATCAATTCTTCTTTTGTTGCAAGTACAATGTCAAGAACGTTATTACCACGGGTCGGCGTTCGAACAAATTGATAAAGCGAACTCTCTTGCAAGTTCGTATACACGTCATGTCCGGAGTGTGAAGTAAGAGTATCGCCCCACTTGGTCACAGGTAAATTAAAGTCGCCAAAAATTACGGTATCTTGTGAGTTACTTACATCTGCAATTTGTTCGTAAATTTCTCGGTCAGTTTGCACTGATTGAGCTGGAGGTCTGTATATTAATGCAAGTATTATTTTTGTACCTTTATTATTCTTTATTAGCACAAAAGATGTGTCGACGTTCACAATTTGAGGTTTTGACACGAGGGTCGGGTTAAGACTTTCTTTGATATAAAATAAAACGCCACCTCCATTTTTATTTATTCGGCTGTTCTCAAACAATACATAACCGGGAAGTGAATACTCTGCTAAAAAGTCTCTATCTTCTGTATTGAGCCAAGATTCTGTTATGCCAATCACATCATAATTTTCTGTAAACACTAGTTCCTCTAAATCTGAACATTTATTGCGTATGCTACGAGCGTTTGCATAGAAAACCTTTAAAGTTGCGGTTTTAGAACTCACAGAACATTCTTTCATCAAATTTTTGATTCTGGTCGGATCTACATTTACATTCATGGCTGTCCTCGGTCCTCGGTCGTTATCCCTGGCGGTTTTGAATTTGGGTCGTATTGGTGGAGCTTTATCCAAATTCGCGGTTCTTGACGGATTAGTATTTAATTCCTTTGTAGGTTGCCGTCCTCGCTGTCTTCGGTCCTCCTTCCTGGTTGTCCTGTGCTGAGTCGATTTCTTCTCCGAAAATCCGTCACCGCATCGTTGAGAAGACGCCCAAAACGTGCTGCTCCCATCTGGTTCAGATGAACTCCATCGTCCGAAAACAAATAGTCATCGTAGTAGAAATTGTCCCAGGTGTCGACGAATCCCACATTCTCCTTCCTGCAGAGGTTTGCTAGACAACGATTTGTGCTGGTGGCTATGTTGTAAAATCGGCTCTCTACACCGAGCCGGGGGACGATTCCTGAGACGATGATCCTTGATGACTTCTCCTTAAACGACTTGATCAGCTGTTGGTACTTTAAAAGCAAATCTTCCGACCGGGTTCGCTGTACATCGTTGGATCCAACGTGGATGACGTACATTGTATTAGCTGGGGCCAGCTTTGATACTTCGTCAACTGCTGAAACTACGTCGTCCACACCATCACCAGGGATACAAAAACGCTTCCTGGTCTTAGGTGCCCTGGCACAAATCTCTGTGAGCTGACCACGTATCATCGAGTCTCCCACGAGCCGGACTTCTTCTATTTCCTCTTCGTCATCTGGGTCTGTGAGTATCTGGAAACGGTTTTGACACTCGGTAATCGGTATGTGTTTCCTGGTCTTGGGGCAAACGTTGTTCCTCACGACGCGGAAGTTGTCTTGAGGGGGAAGAGAGTCACTATTTGTATCTTGAGTATCGGAAACATCAGCTGAAGTGGCTACTGTAGGCGTTGAATTGTTGGCAGTTGACGTTGGGGCCTTGGTGGCTGCTGGAGTTGCGGTGACAATTGAAGTTTGTGGTACCTAACTTACTGAGCTCAATATGACACAAATCGCGTCATAAACTTATTATTGAGTATCATATGACGCGATCGCGTCATATGATACTTTTGGGCAAAACCGCCATATGACGCGATTGCGTCATATATGACGGAGGGGGTTAACTTGCCTATTTGTTTTAATTGTGGTAAGTTGTGCGGGTGTCACCTGACCTAAAAGTCTTCCCTTCTGGTAGTTAATAGTGGTCTCTACGAAATTCGAAACCACAATTTTTCTCTGACTCAGGGTGATTAGTGTGGATGATATCCGGACTTTAATCTTACGTTCTGGTTCAAAGACAAGAACATAAGAACATAAGAAAATGGGAGTCTGCAGAAAGCCGATTGGCCCACACAAGGCAGATCCCTCTCAGTGGCATCATTTCATTCTTTCTTTCTTTTTTTTCCTTTTTTTTGGGGGGGGGGCAGTTTAGGAGGCCCCCCCCCCCCTCTCTCATCCTCGACCTGGCCACAAGGGTGGATGGGCAAGTGAAGCGAGCCTAATTAGCTGGGGGTTTCGAAATATGAGCAATTCTAGGAGCATTTTGAAGCCATATGCAAAGCTACATTGAGGTAAATATAGCAATAAACAATAATATATATATACTGTATATATATATATATATATATATATATATATATATATATATATACATGTGTATTAGAGAGACTGTTACAGACTATGACGATCACATTGTAAAATGAAAAATGAACATATATTGTTGTATCACATTTTCCCAGAAATGTGTTATTAATGAGATATATGTTTATTTATAAATGTAGCAAAACAGGGTTACGAGTAAAGCACTAAATAATGAATACATGATTAACATGTTTACTATGCACTTAACTGAAGGGAAAGTATAGGTTTACCTATTCACACATTAGTAATTACGAAATAATAGTATCATAGAATATGGTGATGATATTATGTAGTTAGCAGAAAACTACTAATTATTAGCAACCGATTAGCGTAAAAAAAATGTAGCATTTATAACTCTGTTCACAGGGTATAATGCTGATACCCAAGTCTGGGTTGGGTATCTGAACGCAGCAGAAGGTAATTCAATTGTTTATGAAGCGTAGTTCTTGATTCATAGATTCATTGGGGGCTGATCGTTCCTATGTTGAATGAAATTCACGGAAATGTTATATGTCTCGGTATAAAGATGCAAAGATGAAAACTATTGGGTATGATTGATTTCTCACAACTATATTACATAATTTGGTGGGAATGAACATTATTTCAATTAATCTCCTCGTATTACACTGTAATGAACATGTACAGTAGTGGTAAGTAATTATGATCGATTTTGAAGCCTCAAACTGATTAAACGAATCTCTGAAAGGCAAATACCCAGTCAAAATTAGTAAGGAGATTCAATTCAACCTGAGACCGCTTCAAATAAATGTGTATCTAAATTTATGTTCACGGCTGTACAATAAATTAAATAACATTAGGCAATAACTTTGTAATGCCCACATTGCTTGGTTTAATTATTATTCAACATTGCTTTTATTTACTAACATAGGCCTATGCCATTTATGTCTGCAGACCACTTGAGGATCGTAAATTGCTTCATTCAAAAGGCCTTCGGTCTTTCCGATGTTGAAAGGAAAATACAAAAATGTCTGGTATTAGCAGAAAATTATTTGAGTTATAAACGGTTGATAAAGTGAACATTACTTACATGTTTTCACCCCAAAAACTAATTATGTTTATAATTTAACATTCCTTGATATAAACTAGGAGATTGTGTGTGTGTGTGGTGGTGGTGGTGGTGGTGGGGGGGGGGGGGGGGAGACCAATGCCAGTGTTTGGATTATAGCTCATGCTTGGACGATACTGAATTTTTTACTGTATGTCTATTAAATCATTAATGATTAATTATTTTGTATTTTATTATAGAATAAAGTTAACTTGTTTTTTAATCGGTACTTAGCACTTGAGGTCTGTAAGTGTTTTTTTTAATACACCCTGTATATATATATATATATATATATATATATATATATGAAAACAAAATATATATATATATATATATATATATGAGCTACAAAATGTCTGCATATTCCCAGCCGTCATTAATATCAAGTATATTTCACAAATAGGCCTACACGTGAGCAGCACTACATGAAAGACAATGTTTCCTGCAACAGAAATACAGAATTAGCCTACAGTTTTGGCTACATGTATTATGTATTATGTATGTATATACTCAGGCACATACTCCATAGCTGGGGGTGGCTGACTCGAGACAGAGCTTGAACAGAAACAACACAATAAAGCAAAAATAAAACTTCACACACATCTAGGCTGTCCAGGAGAAGACCCAGAGACAAAGGATTACTAGGGACCTCCAGCCATCCCCAGGTCCCAGACCTCTCGGAGAGGTTCTGGTCACAGCAGGCAGACACACAGCGAAGCCCCACCACCACATGCCCGCCCACATAACTTCCAAGCATGATCCTTCACATAGATGGGCTCCCTGGGCCAGGCGCCTGACAGACTATTCTCTAGTCCAATTGGCACCCGACTCCCACTCCCATGGACCGCATTTTTACTCATCTATTAACAATAATTCTCCATTCATTCCTATTCATCACCACTTATCTTGCTTGTTCTTCAGTCCTATGTCTATCTTCCAACACTTCTTTCAAACCATCTCTCCATCTCTTCCGAGGTCTTCCTCTCAATCTATTTTCCCTTGTTTCTGACTCATGTATTCTCTTTGGAAGCCTTTCATCTCCCATTCGTTCAACATGCCCATACCAGCATAACACCATTTTTTCCACTCTGGCCGATTGGGTTTCCTGTTGTCCCCCTCTTCTACATATCTCTTCATTTCTCAATCTGTCCCTATGCGTCACTCCACACATACTCCTCAAGCAGCTCATTTCTGTCACATCCAACCTTATTTTATCTTTTCTATACAGACCCCAGGTTTCATCCCTATACATCACTGTTGGTACAACTATCCTTCGATACATTGCACTTTTAGCTTTCATTCCGATATTTCTCACCTTCTACTTACTTCCCATTGCACCGAAAAGTTTCCTTCCCATTGCACCGAAAAGTTTCCTTCCCTCACTCACTCTGTCTTGCCTCCATTTCCACACCTGCGGCCTTGCTTATCACTCCTAGTAATTTAAAACACTCCACTTGCTCCAGAATTTCCCCATCCAGTTGTACATTAGATTCACCCTACGAGCATCTTTATTACGCACAGTTACTTTACTTTTGTTGACATTCACCTTCAGCTTCCTCCTCCCACATACCACACTAAACTCTTTTACTACTCGCTGCAGCTTCTCCTCAGAATCCGCCACCAGTGCTGTGTCAGCAACAAGCAGCAGCCGATTCAACTCCCAATCACCACCATTCTTTCCTACTAAACCCAATCCTTTAGCTATGTTAAGAAGTATAATTGGTCAGTTTTAAAGTTTAAACACACACAAACACACATCTCTGGCTCAATGCATAAGTTACATAAGCCTAACAACTGTATGTGTTACAACGATTATATTTTGTCAATTTGTCAGTGTCAATTGATTAGGCCTAATGCATTTCACCTTATAAAAAGTAGTATTGCACAAGTTGCCACAACTCATATTAAGGATAATAATAACAGTTTTCCTAATATTATTGGTGAGATGAACCAATATGTCTGGTGACCTGATCTAAATTTTTGTAATACCCTTTAATCGCAAAAAAAAACAATGCAACAAACCCAACACATGAATCACCACGAGACTATCACCTGGTTCTTTCAAGGAGAATTAACCCTTTGGCTGTGGGCTGTTTTGGGCTATTTAGGGCCTATTCAGGCACTCCTGAATGATAAATCAAGCATCTGCATTAAATGAAGTGTATTCTGCCGAAAACTAGGCGAAAATAGCTTCAAAATGGCACCAGAACGGACCGTATAGGTGGTCTGGTTCACCCGCAGTGATCCCAGTGAAACGCGGGAACCCCGCTATTATGTAACACTCGCTCGCTTGGCTGCACTTATGAGAGAGAGAGAGAGAGACACGCTCGAGACACAGCCTAGCACAGTGAGCTGCTGGGTGCTCTGAGGGTCGGAGGTGGGCCCCTCACGCTCCCGCCCACTGTCACTCGATTTTTACGTTTTTTACAGGCTTTAAAGCCTGGAAATTGCTGTAACTTGCCAAAACATTCCAGAACATCACCCGCAGCCAAAGGGTTAAGGTGGCTATCCTATTGTATACCTCCGTGGTAGTACAGTGGTTAGCGCGCGAGTTTGGTATGCCTACTGACCAGGGCCAGATATTTTCGGAGGGTTAAATTCCATTCTCACCTAGCATTTCAGTTTAGTTGCATGGGATAAATGAATCATCATATACTTCTTGAGCTCTCCTTAAATAATATATTAAGAATTTTTGTAGTTAGCTACGAGCAACCTCGTTACAATCAGCAGATGTTGTGGCTTCCATACCTTTGTATTCCTATCTACATACATAATGTCCTATTAATAGGCGTTATGAATTATTTATATACACAAGTCTTGGAAGTCTGATGAAGGTCTTGTGATTTGTAGGGGGTGGGGGAGCAAGCCAGGTCTTGGGGGGTGGGGGGGGAGGGCAGCTGAGTCAAATGACGACCAAACCCTCTCACACCCAACCTTAATTATAAGGCCTAATTATAGGCCCAACACACTAACACCATGAGGATCGACCTCACCAAAACGGTCAGAGGTCATCATAAGCCAAGCCGATCAGTCTATACCCGGCTCATCCCCCGCACACCCAACCAATCTCGTCCGTATGCCTATCAAATTTAATCGTAAAGCTCTTTATCGTTCTTGATCCAACTATAGCACTCGGTAGCCTATTCCACCTATCTAAAACTCTGTTACCAAACCAATATTTGCCTATATCTTTTTCTGAAACGAAATTAATCTAATTTGAAACCATTTGTGCGAGTACTTTCACTATCAATGAGCTTTAGTACATCTTTCATGTCCCCTTTATTTATCCCACTAACCCAGTTGAACACCTCTATCATATCCCCTCTAACTCTACGTCTCTCTAACGAATGTAAGCCGAATTTCCTCAACCTTTGTTCATATGGAAGATTTCTAATATTATGGATCATTTTTGTCATTCTTCGCTGTACCCTCTCCAAGGAATTTATGTCCATGCTGTAATAAGGACACCAAAATTGGACGGCGTAATCCATATGTGGTCTTACTAACGCTAGATAAAGTTTTAAGATTACATCTGCAGTTCTATTACTCACACTTCTAGATATAAATCTGAGAACTCTATTTGACTTATTTCGAGCACTAATGCATTGATTTCTAGGTTTCAAATCACAGTTTACGATGACTCCCAAATCTTTTTCATTCTCCGAGTTTCATATATTCACGTTATCTCTTTTATCTCGTGCATTTACTATCAATTTCCCAAATTTTACTACACTGCATTTATCTACATTAAACTTCATCTGCCAATTTACTGCCCATTCGTGAAGTGTATCCAGATCTCTTTGGAGAGTCTGAATATCATGATCAGAATTGATCACTCTTCCTATGTTAGTGTTATCTGCTAATTTACTGATTTTGCTAGTTATTCCTACATCGAGGCCGTTAATATACATGTATGAATAGCAGAGGGCCTAAAACAGATCCTTGTGGAACTCTATTCTTAACAATACCCCAGTCTGATTGTATACCATTTATGCTAACTCTTTTCTTCCTACCAATTAACCATGACCTAATCCATCTGAATAGAGTTTACCCTATTCCATGAGCTTCCATTTTCCTTAGCAATCTTTCGTGGGGGACTTTATCAAATGGTTTACTGAGATATAAATATATTACATCATGTGCTTTGTCATTGCCAACTGCTTTGTATACTTGGGAAAAAAATGCCAATAAATTAGTGAGGCAGAACCTACCCTTTGTGAATCCATGCTGCGAATCTTTAATTAATTGGTGACGTTCTAGGTGCTCTCTGATTTTCCATGCAATAAATGACTAATAGTTTACCTACAGCTGATGTCAAACTAATTGGACGATAATTTGATGCAATAGATTTGTCACCTGTTTTAAATATTGGTACCACATTTGCAATTTTCCATTCATCAGGGACTAAACCCGAATTAAGATAATTATTAAATAATGCTGTTAACTCTCTCCGTCATATATGATGCGATCGCGTCATATGGCGGTTTCGCCCAAAAGTATCATATGACGCGATTGCGTCATATGAACTTAGTGAAATAGCTCAATAATAAGTTTATGGCGCAATTTGTGTCATATTATGCTAAGTAAGTTAGGTAAGTTAGATCATAATCTGTCTGTTGGTGGAAACCCCAAATTCCTCCGACTTCTAACGGTCCCTCCTCAGTGTGAGAAAGAGTGTTGTGGGGGAAATACCGGGCGCTCGGGCTACCCCTAACTTACGTAACTAAATATGATGGTAAGAGTTAAAGTGCACCTAATTTCTTCCTTACATTCTTTTAATACTCTAGGATATATGGAGTCGGGCCCAGGTGACTTTTGTGGTTTTAGCTTGTCTAACACCTCAAGTACATTATTTCTACCTATGTTTATTTTACTTAAAATATAATTTATACTTACCATCATAAATTGGATGGACCTCCGGTATCAGCACGAAGTCCTCGTTCGTGAATACAGACAGAAAATAATTGTTTAGGGTTTTACATAATATATCTACCTCGTTATCTATGATCATTCCTGTCTCTGTTTTAAGAGGGCCTATTTTGCCTATTACTTTGGTTTTATGCAACTGGAAAATCCCTTGGGATTCATTTTCGATTCCCTAGCTATTTTTATTTCGTAATTACGCTTAGCTTTCCTAATATCAGCTTTAACTTTTCTTCTAAGATTTGCATAATAACTTCTTAAATGTTCTTCACCTCTCTTTATTTTCCAATATATACCTTTCTTTAAACCTAGTGTGCGTTTGATCGAACTATTCATCCATCTAGGATCGTTGTTTTGAGATGTGAATCGCTTTGTAAGGGTAAATATACCTTGGGCATCTTTAATGGTCTTATTAAATATTTCTGTGCGTAAACAAATACCCTGGGATGACTGATTCGCACCTAAGTTGATAATCTGATTCCCTGCTATCCTTAATCCTCCATTGTCCTGAGATTCGGGCCGCCTTTCTCCAAACACACCTGCCAGGTGTTCCCTTAACCCGTAAAAGTTTGCTAATCTAAAATTAGGAACAAGAGTCGAATTTATTATTAATTAATTTTTCCATTCTAGATTGAATCTAATTTCGTCATGGTCACTATGTCTAAGGCTTCCTCCGATAACTAAATTACTAATTAGATTGTCTATATTACTGAAGACTAAATCGAGTATATTATTCCCTCTAGTTGGCTCAGTTACATGTTTCGTCAAGAAACAGTCCTGAACTCATTCTAGAAACTCATTTGCTTCCATGTCTCCTGTATTATCTCCCCAATTTATTCTTCTAAAATTAAAGTCTCATACAATACAAACTTTATTAGACTGCCTGCCGTTACCCATTAAGCTTCAGAATTATACTATATTCCATGTCTTTGGAGGTAGAGGAATTTTTCCGATTGTAGCTATTCACGGCATACTGTGGTGGTAATTTCTTTTGGGCCGCATTGAATATTCACCCCCAGTTGGCTCATCAGGTTTATTCCCAAATATCCATTCACTCCACTGCTTTATTTTCCTGATAGTACACAAACATCTGTGGTGAACTTTATTCTCTTCCACTGTACCAGCAAAGTCTTGGTTCTCAACCAAAATGGTTAAAAGTTGCTCCCCTGGTCCTACCAGTTGAATATTAGTACGATTGAAGGGTCCCAAATTCCTTCTGATTGTTCCTCACAAATTCTTCTAACAGGCAACTTCTGTTCGCCCGAGTATCTACTAACATGTTTCATGTCTCTCCCATTGATCACTATGGTCTCACAGGGCGTCCGTTTCTCTAATATGTTTACCTCTTCATATCGCCCCTCTATGAGAAGTCCAGGGAAACATGTTCTTTCTCCTCTGGCATGGTGATTTTTGGTTGATTCTCTGTCTCTCTGTATCCTAGTGGTTTCATCCTTCCCCGATTTGGAGATACCGTCATTGGTATGGGTCGGTTATTGGCAGGTAGTGGTCTCCGAGTGAGTCTGTTTGTCTTGTCTGGCGTGTAATTTGAGCAGTTTCTGGCCATATGTCCGGCTTGTCTACATATACAGTATCGGACTGCTGTTCTTTGATGCCCTTTGCTCGGGTTTTCCTCTTCCCCTTTCTTTCTCTTCTATTTCAGTTCTCTGCCTTCCATCACTCTCTTAACCTGGCAAGTGCAGAAAGACTAATAATAATTTTACCACTGCGCTGCGGAGCCCCTTATATAATCCCAGTTTTTGAACGCGTATCAAAACCGCGGTCTTACAGCCAGCCGGCTACAAATTGGTGTGGGTGCAGTACAACTTGGCAACTCTCGATACCACCCCGCCACATGCTCAGCCCGCACTCACTCAAGCAGTACACAAGCACTTGTCATGGAGCCTAGACGTCCCTCACGCTCTCGCTCTGATGACACAACCAGCCCTCTTTCTGGTGGTGTCATCGGCCGTGGAGGGCAGAGAGTGGCAGCTAAAGACCCTGACTTCCATTACTACAGCACGAGTGGCTCCGAGGACGAGGAACCTGCACGTAAAACACGTAAAACACGTGCAAGCAGGAGCAGTGCACAGAGGCCATTGTCTTTTGGGGACACTGCCACGACCACCAAGGCAACTGCTACCACCACTACCACAACCACTGCAACCACTGCCACCACTACCACCGATGCAGGAGGCCGCCCTGGGGCTGCAGGACCTGCGGGGGCCACTGGGAAGACAGGGAAGGGCATGGGTAAGAAAACTTCTACCTCTGCCAATACCACCGTGCTACCACCACCATCACCAGCCGCCCCTGCCGCCCCTGCCGGCCCTTCTGCCCCTGCCCCTGCCCCTGCCCCTGCCAAAGGGAAGAAAGGGACGAAGGGCAAGGCAACAACGGCGACAGAGACAACCATAATATTGCCATCTACGACCTCTGCTGGCTCTGCCGGCCCTGCCGACGCCGTCCCTGCCACTGCCCCTGCCAAAGGGAAGAAAGGGACGAAGGGCAAGGCAACAACGGCGACAGGGACAACCTTAATATTGCCATCTACGACCTCTGCTGGCCCTGCCGGCCCTGCCGGCGCCGCCCCTGCCAGCGCTGCCCCTGCCACTGCCCCTGCCCCTGCCCCTGGCCCTACCAAAGGGAAGAAAGGGACGAAGGGCAAGGCGACAACGGCGACAGGGACTACCATAATATTGCCATATACGACCTCTGCTAGCCCTGTCGGCCCTGCTGATGCCACCCCTGCCACTGCCCCTGCCCCTGCCCCTGCCCCTGCCAAAGGGAAGAAAGGGACGAAGGGCAAAGTGACAACGGCGACAGGGACAACCATAATATTGCCTGCGTCTAGGGTCTTTACCTCTGCCTCACCCACCACTGCTGCCCCTGCCGACGCCGACCCTTCTGCTGGCCCTTCTGCAGGCCCTTCTGTCTCTGCCTATAGGACACCTGCCCGATCGAGACGGACGAAGCACCTTACTCCGTCGAAGTACGACGCCCTGCTGTTTCCTGATTCCCAGGATGGTGACACGCAGGATTTATTCGACGACGACGATGCCACACGGGAGTGTGGGTGGGGGGCGGGGGTGGATAGTGAAAGTGAATCATAGCAAAGTGACGATAATGAGGAGGGGCGTTTAAGTGACGACGAGGGCGACGAGGATGTGCTATACCGTGACCATGACAGTGATTTGTGTGATGGTGGTGAAGACGCAGATGACATTCCAATCCCCGACGCCAATATCCATACGTTTGTGTGGTCTGACGGGGCCGATTTTGTGCCTGATTTGCACCAGTTTGATGCTGGTAGGTCAGGTACAACTGCTGACTGGCCCTGTGATGACAACTCGAACAAGATGGATTTCTTCCTCGCTTTTTTCGGCGTGCAGCTAATGTCGTACATAGTTGCCCAAACCAACGCCTACTACAGGTGGGTGCGGAGCAAAATGGACGTCATTTCTCCAAGAGCGAGAATAAAAAGCTGGGTAGATACGACCGTAAATGAATTCATGACGTTCTTTGCCTTAGTGATGCTCATGCCTCTTTGCAAGAAGCATGTGCTTCAACATTATTGGAAACACGACCCTCTAATCGCCACCCCGACTTTCAATAATTTCATGCCTCGTGACAGATTTTTGTTGCTGCTGAGATTTATGCATTGACAAAATTCAAAATAAAGCTATTAGATTAATCAATAACCCTGCAATCACACAGGACCTTCCTACATTATCCATACGAAGAAACGTTGCATCCCTTGCATTATTCTACAGATATTTTCACAGCAATTGTTCCGAGGAACTTGCTTCAATTGTGCCGCCTCTCCACATCTTTCCCCGTAGAACTAGGGCAGCTGAGAGCGCCCATGAATTTACACTTTCTCCTCCACAATGCAGAACTTCTGCTTATCAGAATTCATTTATCCCCAGAGCTACTACTCTTTGGAATTCACTTCCTCGAATTGCTTTCCACAAACTTACAATCTACAAATGTTTAAATCTAGTTGTTACAAACATTTTATGAATGGAGGATGCCTTTAGGCACATGGACCTTTTTGTTTTGTCAGTGTTTTTCCTTCCTCCGTTCATTGTCTCTTTAAAAAAACAAAAAAAAACAATTTTTTTTGCAGACAATGAAAATCCTAACAGGATTGACATAATATGGAAAGTTCGGGAGGTGTTCACCATGTTGCTGGCGAGATACAAGAAATATTTTTACCCCTTCAACAACTTGGTGATTGATGAGAGTTTCGTGCTCTTCAAAGGTCGTCTTGTGTTCAAACAATATATCCCTTGAAAAGGCACAGGTTTGGAATCAAGCTCTTCGTATTGTGCGACTGTGAGACCGGTATAGTGCTTGACATGATTGTGTACACAGGAACTGACATAGACGTGCCAAGAGTCGGTGCCAATGACCCCATGGGCATGTCAGGGGCCATGGTAAGGAAAATGATGGCACCTTACATGGGCCATGGACACGTATTGTACACCGATAATTGGTATACTTCTCTTGCTCTCAGTCAGTTTCTTCATGACAACCAAACAGGGTCATGTGGGACTGTCAGAAAGACAAGAAAGTCCATGCCAAAGTTCGTCGGTCATGTCATTCCCCTTCCGAATCCCTCCTCCAGTGAAACACCTTCTTATGATGAACTGGCACAAGAACACCACGAGAGGAGGGTACGACGAAGGCAACGAAGGGGGGCCGGCAATACAAGATGCTGGAGAAGTCCGGAAAAGTGGTGGCTCTGAAGTGGAAGGGCAAATGTGACGTTCATCTGCTTTCGACAGTCCACACAGGTGCCCAGGTCGACTCTGGTAAAGTCCACTTCCGCACAAGGAAGAAGATTGAAAAACCCGACATGGTAGTGGACTACACAAAATACATGCGCCTGGTGGACAAGTCAGATTGTCAAATTGCAGGCGTTGAGTGTCTGAGGAAGACTGTGAAATGGTATCACAAGCTCTTCCTCCACCTAGTCGACATTACGATGCTCAACGCGTACAACCTGTGGCTTGTCAAAAAAGACATGACTCCACACATGAAACTAATGTTCCGGGAGTTCGTGTACAACGTCTCATATCAACTCTTGGAAAAGTATGGCACCTCCACTACGAGCAATGTGGCATGGCGTGGTGATCACGTCCCTGACCGCATCCAGGAGGCGGTCCACAGGCACTATGTAGTCCACACGCAGGCAATTGGCAATCGTCACAAGCAGATGCAATGTCACGTTTGCAGCAACACCACCAGGAGATCCAAGGCGACCAAAAATGTCACCACCATGTGCAACGAGTGCAACGTTGCACTCTGCGTGGGTGACCGCTTCAGGGACTACTATATGTACAAGAACTATTGAGTGCCGCCCCTGCGCATGCCCTGGACTCTCGCTCGCCCAACCTGACCTGACCTGACCTGATCACGCTTTTATGTCACTAACTATTTGTTACCTCATATATATATATATATATATCACCTAAGTACAATATTATCCAGGATATGTTCAATCTATTTTTTTGTTCCTAACTACCTGATCACGCTTTTATGTCACAAAATAATTGCTACCTCATAAATATATATATATATATATATATATATATATATTTATATACAGTATATATATATATATATATATATATATATATATATATATATATATAATAACACCCAATTACAATATTATCCCTGGGATCTAATGTTATATGTATTTTTTGGTTCCTAATAGAAATATTTTGCATGTTATTCTCTTGTTTATTTCAACCTGAAATATATTGTAATGTAACAAAATAATCATATGTACATTCAATCCTATGTTCATCTTATTTATAAAATAATAATAATAAAAAAAAAAAAATACAAGCTCATGTCATTGTATTCTTGCAATATGATATATTCTATGAATATTTCATTTTGCTTGAATACAATGACATGGGCTTGTAAACAAAAAAATTATCAAAATGCTTCTAAACATTATAAAAACTTCCCCATAACCCCCTTCTGGATTCGAACCCACTACCCTGGCCTACCCTGAGAATCCCAATCCGTGACCTTATTGACTAGGTCACGGCAGCTCATACGATATATCACCGAAAACTTGATCTGTACATTCTAGCTATCAGTTGGTAAAAACATGTTTTTTTTATCCCACCAATTTACTTTAGTAAATCGATGGAATTCTCAGTCCTATCATACAAAGGTAGATAAAACTATCTCTCTCAAAAATAAGTTTATTTTAGAACTTTATTCGTTCAAAAATTGCCCAAACACTCCCCAACATTGCCCCTCTCAGTGTGACACCAGTCTTATCACACGGTCACTAAGTTAAACCCTTTTTCCTCCACCCACCCACCCACCGTCTCTCTCGGAGTCGGCCCCTACACACTCGGATATCAGGTTGATTTATAATACAACATGCAAAAAATAACCTTCACAAATACATTTGTATTGTATAATCTGGCAAATAATGAAGGACAAGTGTGTTTGTGTCGAATTTCCTCCAACATCCCTCTATATGTCACGCATACATTCGATTATAATAGTAATGCATGTCATACAAAATAACCCAAGTAAGTCTCGAATATACATTTGTATTGCGTATCATTTGCAAATGAAAAAATCAAAGTTTCATATGGCAATCTGCCAACCCTACCGACATTTGACACCAGTCTAAATATAGCTCAGTTTGTTTACACCCCAGATTGTAAAGCACTAACATACATCTGGCTGACCTTGGCTTGCCAGCGACTCACAACTTCCCTCCCTCCCTCCCACGCACCAACCCACCCATCACACCTCTCCCATAAACAACATTCATAAGGCTTGTATATCGCATTATTGGTCTATATGCGGCATATTCCTTGGTAGATGGATCGCCTACATACGTACACGTACTTTATATATAGCATGACAGTGCTGAAAATACGATATTTACGTTATATTACAGCCAACAGACCCTGTACAACTTGGCAACTCTCGATACCACCCCGCCACACGCTAAACTCGCACTCACTCAAGCGGTACACAAGCACTTGTCTCCCGCATAAACTCTCTCACCTCAGTTCCCGCCTCTAAACTCTCTCATAATTTGCTTATATGTCGCATATTTGGTTTATATGCGGTATATTCCTTGGTATATGGGTGGCCTACATACGTATACATACATACACATACCTACACATACTCCACATAGCATAGAAGTGATGAAAATAGGATAAATACGCGAGATTACGCCCTAACCCTCCGTCTCCTCCCTCTCATTCTACACCCTGGGCGCGCGAATATTCACCCGGGAAATCTTGCAGCGCCATGACAATCTGGCCGCGCGATGCCATTCGCTCCACTTTCTTCAACTACGGACCGCCCCCCCCCAGACATTTTTTGTGGGGTAAAATATATATGGCTCGAAGCGCGAACATTCCCTGCACGTTGATGTACTTTTCATCGATATTTGCAAGGGTCGCCCAAATCGTCATACCTCCTCACAGGGGTGGCTGTATACTATAGGGGGTGCGCAGCGGAGAGGTTAATTACCTCCATAAGTTCTTCAGTGGTGGTAACTTCATGTACAATACAATATACCTTTACTTAAATGGGACAGGCCTGTACCATGATTTCTCTTATCTGTGTCTCTTGGCTCTCCTATTCCAGGTGTATACCAGTATGACATTCTTCGTAACATCTCTTCTCAGAGCTCTCACGTTGTGTCCATCTAACTTCATGATTTTGAGTTTGTCTCTAGCTTTCCTAATAGAGGTTTCTCGGCTAAAATCCTCCACTAGGATGTTTCTACTCTTCCCATGTCTCAAGCCTTATTAGTTATACCCTTATGTAATTCAGGGCCTTCCCCAGGTGAGCATTCCCATATGCCAGTTTCTCTCATATTCCGTTCAACTGTGGGTTGAGCAGTTGAAATGCTAATTCACTTTGTTGGATATTAATCCAACAAGGTGAATTGGCATGCCAACTGCTCAATCCACAGTTCAATCTCCTCTTTTCCCTCTTCCCACAACCTAAAAGGAAGTAATGTTGTCATTGTGTGTAATCTCTTAAAGAAACATACTCAAACCGAACAATTTGTCAAATTCCACCGCTTGTCACACAAATAAAGTATATATTTTTGAAATTCTTATACTAATAGGGTTGGAATAATTCGACAGTTGTTCAGGATTTTGTACTTTATTTAATTCCCAAAAAGCGGGCATGCTTGTTTACATGACCGTATTGCTGGGCGGGTATATTTACCGAAAACGAGCTTCGTTCCATGTTTTTTCATGCATAAGCAAGAGCCAGAGCGTAATACAATTATATATCCGTGAAAGGGCGATAACAGACCTTTCCAATGACACCTGAATCATCTTTGTACGAAAACGGCTTATCTTGCAACGATCGTGTAACCGAATTTGAAAATACAATAAAAAAAGGTATTTTTCCCGTGTTTTTCCTTGTTGCCCGAGGTGGGGATGAGACATAGTATGTGTTAGTGACCGCCCCAAGGTGGAGGCGAGCGGTCTGAGGCCAGCTATCGTTCCCCCAATGCGCGGTCTCTCTCTCATAGCTCATAACGTCTTCAAAATGGCACCCGTCATATGAAGGGCACCGCAGGGGTGGCCAATATTCTCTCTCCTGTCATATTATGCTCCCCGTCGGTTGAGGGTTAACAAACTCAAAGACAATTAATATTCCTCATAGCGAATGCTTTTTGATCCAGGTCGTAATACATTCAAACTTGAAGAGTGTGAATACTTACGATAATACAGTATAAATTGTCCTTCAGAGTTTTAAATTTGCATTATTACCTATCTGTACGATCGCTATTCAAAGTTTGACTTACTTCAACTTCGGTTTCAGGGCACAATACCTATTAATTAAATCAAAGTAACTACGTGAATTATTTCGTATAATGGATATTAACCCATACTCTACCAAAGGGTATTAACATAAATGCACCCTCCAGTACCAGGCAGTGTGGCCAAAATGGCTTCAGAGGTAAGAGAGAACGCCCTCCCACCTCAAAAGTTGGAGGAGCATTGACCCAGCTAGTCTGAGAAAGATTGGAACCAAGCTGAGACGTGTTGTCAATGCCTCAGAGCAGTGTGTACAAGTCATGGTACCATGTACCACGTACTGGCAGTTAAAAGGACTGCATATTACTGATGGCTGAGAGCCGTCGCTGATACTGGTGAGTATCTTTTTTAGTGACGGTTTTTGTCTGTCTCTGGTACAGTAAGGGTTAAGCGCGATCGATAGCTTGCTTTCGACGAAGTTATATCTATATTGATAAGATAGTTTGCTTTTAACAGAAATGTTTCCAAATGTGGAGGCCTGATTGTCTGTCCTATCTATTAATTAAGCTAAAGATCTACTAACACAATTCTTATCTTACTATTTTGCATAGGTTGCAGGTATCATTACGTTATTACCTACTTCTCAGATCGAGTTAGATTTTAAGTAGTCCACTCGTCTGATCAGCCTAGACTCATATGATAGCTGGATACGTACATCTTGGAACTATCTGTTATATAATCCAAGCTTCTAAATAGACGGGTGCCTTCATCCCAAATCTACCGACTCTAGACTCTGAAAGTTGGTCACGTACGTCCCAAACTCACAAATTACAGTACATATACCTGGCTTCTTCGATAGTAGGGCACGTTTCTCCCAAACTATCGATTGAATTATATATAATCAGCAACAGAAAACTCTTCTGTAGAATATACTGATATTTAATTATATCTTGACCTTCCTATAAATGCCTGGCACTATTACTAACTGAATAGCTCTCGCAATGCTAACCAAGAACAGCTATACACCAACTATCTGTAGTTTAATATATCATTTGTTTAAACATTCTTTGAATGGGTTGTTCCAAGAGGACACATCAACTGTTAAAGTACTTAGGACAGTCTGTCAAAAAATGTCTCTCTCAATAAGTCTTTTCGGGCCCATGAGGGTCCATTAATAAATTCTTGTTAAGCTTCTAGTTTTTTTCTTTGCCACTATCACTTCAAAACCGGCCAGTGTACTCGGTGAAATCTCTCTGTACCATCCACCACCTGATTTCTGTTCTGGAGTGCTTTGGATATTGTGTGCAAGCGTGCAATGTGACCACACTCGACTGGATACATTAGAGTGATATGGGCAGTGGCAGAGATATTTATCTTCTCCTTACTTTGTTGATAAGGTGCCTCTAATATATCTTACTGGCCCGTCTCTCTCTCTCTTCTTTTATCCTCCTCTGATGGTTGGGAAGGATAAGTGGGTAGGAAGTGAATTCAGAGAGTAGTTGCTGACTAGGCTGCCCCTTGCCTATGTGTGACTCCACCAGCCCCACCCCCTCCTTAATTACCTGCCTCACACTGCAACGCTGACCTGTGATTGGCTGAGACACGCACTGAATATCACCATAGCCCGCACGCCAAGTTTGAACTTGATAACTATCCTCCTCTCCCTTCACTTCATCATAATACCTTCCCGGTAAAGTGTTACCCACATTTTTAAGTGGCTGATGGGAATAAGAGGATGGCACCATGGTGTTGGAACACATTTTACCGGGCGGGATGATGTGGGAGTGAAATGAAGGCGATTTACAAGCCAGGTGTTTTGAAGGTGGCTGGATGTGCGAGACAGCGGATTTCAAGGGACACTTGTGATTGGCGGAGAGCCTCGGGCTAATAGAATAGCAAGTCTGCTGAATTTTACCTTGGCCCACCTGAGAAAATCACACCTGCTGATTGGCTCATGGGATTATCAAGTTTTAAGTTTGCGGGACATACATGCGTAATCGTGCTGGTGTGTGTTTCATTTTCTATGTTTATGAAAAAGACAAAAGGCAAAGCTGCCTGTATCAAGTGTTTCCCTGAAATTTTGAAAGAGTGACAAGAGCCAAAATCAAGGTACACTATAGGTAATTTAGATGGTTTAGAAAGATGTCTGGTGTGCCTGCTAGGTATAGTGAAATGAATAGGAGGAGGAGGTGTTTGTGAGAGTTAACCGAACTACTATCTGTGTAGGTGAGGCATAAATACAGTAGAAACAGTGGGGGAAGCCAGGCAAATGAAACAGGAGTTCCAGCAACTCTTCATCATATGCCCATGTGGCTTCCCCTGGGTACTGCCCAGCTCGGCTGATGCCTACAATCTTCCCGATAGAATATTGAGTGTAGTGTGCTAATAGTTATCGTTTTAAAATCACGAGCTATGAAGATTTTTGGAGATATTCCATCGGGGCCAGGGATGTTCGAATATTTAAGATATTTCTTTAGTGTTCAGTAATATATGTGCTTGGAATTATGATATCTAGTTAAATATACGTTACTATGGTAAGGGCTATGCTAGGAATGTAACATATTTGCCAATATTAATTTGTGGTGTGCCTGTTTCAGGGTGCGACCATGATGGCGTGTCATACAATCACGGATACCTACTGGAAGACGACATCTTCCCACTGAAGTGCTGGAACGGAACCATGACCAAGATACCAGGCTTCAACTACCCAAGAGGTAAAGCGGCCTTGGTTTTATGCGAGACTTTGAGTTTTGTTACGACTGACAGTAGAGGCTTCTAGTCCTTGGACTAACATAGACAAGTAAATACTCAGCATCTCCGTAGGCTCAAATCGTAACACAGCCTATCGCAACAGAACAGAGCTCATTCGCAACTTCCAGGCTCTCTGGGGACCAAAGGTGAAGACAATCCTCCAACTGGTTCCGTTATACCAACAATACAAAAACTGGAACCCCTAGTTGTGGTGAACAGATATCTTGAGCCACAACTATCATCAACACGGGTGAAATTTGTAGAGCTACGACGCAAAGCCAAAAAATTAATTAAGCTAAGTAAAAAGACCCTGGAGTTACATGTTGCGAATCAAAGTAAAACAAACCCGAACAAATTCTATAGTTATATCAGAAAGAAAAAAGTAGTTACTTCAAATGTTGGACTGTTAGTCGATGAAAAATGGAGAATACACCAAAGACGAAGTACAAATGAGTAATGCCCTCAATACCTTCTTTGCATCAGTTTTTACAACGGAAGACCTCAGTAATATCCCTACACCATCGCCGATTCAGGTTGATAATTCAGATGTTCTAAGCAATATCACCGTTACAGAGAGAGAAGTATTGAATTGTTTAGATAAACTCAAGGTAAATAAAACGCCTGGACCTGATACAATCTCTCCTAGAGTCCTAAAGGAAGCTAAGGATGAGCTCTCTACTGATGAGCTCTGGAACTATGCCAGATCAGTGGAACCTAGCCAACGTAACACCGATATTAAAAAAAGGCAGCAAATCCCTACCCAGTAACTATCGTCCAATTAACTTAACCTAAGTTGTATGTAAAATGCTAGAAACGCTCATAAGAGACAGACTCATAAATCACGTAGAGGAAAATAACATACTTAACCCTTTCAGCCCGGGTGTCATTGTGAAAGGACACCGCGGATATTGGGCAGGAACCCGGGTGTCCTTTCCTGGTCAGTAAGCTTGAAAGCCTATTCAGCTTGGTCTGAACGCCGGGCGTCCGACGCATGTAAACAAAGCCGATCGTTGCGTCACCGCACCTCCGAAAACAAGAAGGAGACGTCGGATCAATGTTATTGTTGTGACGTAAGACGAAATTAGTGTCTGAAAAGCTCCGATATTGTCAACATCGCGGAAAAATTCGCTCCACTGAAATCGTCATCACAACTGAACCAGTTGACTTAGAGAGCTCTACTCAACGCCAGTCTACAGATTTAAAACCGTACTACGTTTATAGATGCGTGGGAAATTTCTAGCAGTTAAAATAAAACAGATACGGTAACCTAGGCCTAGACGTTTTTCGGCCCGATCGCCCGGATACGACCTCCGTCCTTTGGAGGACCAGCCCGGGTTGGAAGGGTTAAAGATACTCAACACGGCTTTTGTAAAAAACGTTCCTGTTTAACAAACCTCTTAGACTTCTTCCACGATATCCTCAACCTCTACGATGGGAGTAAAGCTGTAGATATTATATACCTTGATTTTCAAAAGGCCTTTGAAAAAGTTTACTGCTAAAACTAAAAGCGCATGGAATACAATATGGTGTGTTGAAATGGATAGAAAATTGGCTCAGCGACAGAAAGCAAAGAGTAGTCATAAACGGTAAGGCATCTAAATGGACCAATGTAAGTAGCGGGGTACCCCAGGGATCGGTACTAGGACCCATTCTCTTTCTAATTTACATCAACGACATAGATGAGGGTCTCACCTGTACAATCTCAAAATTTGCTGACGATACAAAAATTGCAAATAGCGTACTCTCCAAAAGAACAAGTTGACGATATGCAACACAATCTAGATAAGTTGTCATGTTGGGCCCAAATTTGGCAAATGAGTTTCAATGCGGATAAATGTAAAGTACTACATATCGGATACCAAAATGAGAAAGCAAACTATTTGATGAATGGCACTCAGATTAAGAATGTAAACAGAGAAACCGATCTGGGAGGAACAATGTCGAGTAACCTAAAACCGAGTCAACTATGTTCAGAAGTTGTTAAGAAGGCAAACAAAATAATTGGCTTTATAGGCAGGTCATTTAAGCATAAATCCAAAGACGTTATCCTAACCCTTTACAATTCCTTAGTCCGCCCTCTTCTGGAATACTTCGTTCAATCCTGGTGCCCTTATTTCCAAAAAGAAATAGACAAGCTAGAACGAGTTCAACGTAGAGATGATACCTAGCCTAAAGAACAAACCATACGAGGAGCGTCTTAGAGAATTAAATCTATTTCCTTTAACCCAGCGCAGATTAAGAGGCGACTTAATTCAAGTGTTCAAAATCATCAAAGGCATCGACAATATGAACTGTAGTAAGTACTTCACTATCGACCAATCTAATTACACCCGGGGAAAGTGGTGCAAAATTATTGGTAAATCTTTTAACTCACACGAAGCTAAAAATGTCTTCTTCAATCGAGTTGTCAACTTATGGAATGGGCTTCCCCGAGATGTTATAGACTGCAGCACCGTTGATTCATTTAAACTTCGCCTAGGCAAATATCTCGCATCAAACCCGCGACTGACTGCGTTTGTAAATGAATAACTTTATTTTATCCTCCCCTCAGTTACTAACCCATCTGTCCCCTACTAACTTCCTAATCCTGCCACGGACATTAGTTCCAGGGCAGTAGTTCCCTCTCCAATGTTCCCATACCCACTCTAAACCACTGTTTGAACACTTGATCCTCAGTGTTTTGGAAGACAAGCAGCCTAGAAGGGTCACTAGAACTGTTGTTGCTTGATTTCCTTTGTACTCCTTTGTACTCAGTACCGAATAGCAATACTGAGGAGGATCCTTTCTAAGGTGCACAAAGAAGAGAAAGCTCTGATTTAATTTACGTTGATAAAATTACGTTATTGAACGAAATAATATGAATTTGAAACAGACGACAATATACGGATAAATATCGCTCACTGCTTCACGCCGTATGGTTGATCATTGCTTCACTCAGCATTGAAATTACCGCAAGATGGTATGATATATTCACCATGTGAATATATTACCAATGCAACATAGTAAATTATGAACAAAAATGAACTAAATTAAACTTACGATGATGGAACATCGTGACACCCTCACGGGGGGGGTGATTTTCAAGGCAATGAACATTTCGCAACATGATCCAACTTCACTATAGCCTATAAACATTCTTAATAAGCATTTAGTTTTATTTGAGTTTTGATTCTTTATATATAATTTTGGTAAAGTTTTCTAATGTGCTTACAACTAACTTATATTTACAACATTCATCTCATTACCACTCAAATCCATCTCAGTCGGCCACACAAGTAATCAATGCATGCAATGGTAGGCTACCATGCTCGGCCCTTGACTTGCGCAATGGCTGGCGCACACGGCCGTCACACATTACACACACCCCATCTCCTCATGACCCCGTGACAGGCAATCCACTCCTTGTATATGCTTAATTGTAAGGGAATATTCCTGTAGCATAAGGCTCCACTAAGTCAACCGTTGATTCTTTGTTCCTAAACCGACTGAGAAATTGTAAAGGGTGATGATCAGAATAAATTACAATATTGGGACCGAAGGAAGGCAAATACACTGAAAAATGTTCCAGAGCCAGAATCAAAGACGGCAACTCCTTCTCAATCACATATTAATTACGTTGGGCCTTATTACATTTCTTAGACAAATATGAGACCGAATGTTCAACACCATTCTTGGAGTCTTGAAGCAAGACAGCCCGAGCGCTGACGTCGCTCGCATCAACAGCTAACTTGAAAGGCTTTGAAAAGTCTGTTGCACGCAATATTGGATAACAGAAAAGGAGTGCCTTCACATCCTTGAATTCTACCTCACATTTATCAGTCCAACAAAACTTTACCTCCTTCTTGAGTATAATAAAGATGAATGGAGATATAACACCAGTACTCTTCAATCCTTTATTGGCTAGGGTTGAGTACAGGAGCGCCGAGACGCTGGTTGGTTATGTGAGAGTCTGGTGTGAACTGAAGGACTTGCTGCCTCCACAGGCCTGGGTGCCAGAGGCGCCCGCAAGTCTAAAGTGTCTGTGGTGCCATATGGTGTTGGACAATAGTGGTGTATACATTATTATTATATCTCCCCCCCCCCTATTGGCGTCCGACGAGGCGATGGTGGAGTCGGGCGGTGTAGGTTGAGTGGAGGGCGGTAGACGAAGCTGTCGTAGGAAGCGGCGGTTGCGGAGTGTGGCTCGCCCCGACCCATCCACCCGGATGGTATACTGGCGGTGTGGATGCACCTCCACTACAGTGCCAGTCTTGTTCCACCGTGTCGGGTTGTTGCCCCCCTGGTTCTGGACGGAGACCCGGTCACCGACGTGGAGTGGTGATAAAGGCCGGGCTGAAGCATTATAGTATGTGGCTAGGGCAGCGTTACGGTGAAAAAGGGCTGCCTCACGAGCTTCGGCCGAGAGAAGCCAGTGGGGGTGGAGGTGGAGAAGTGCAGGATTGCAGGGGACGTGGTCCCATAGGGTCCTGCCGAAGAGAAGTTGAGCTGGTGACTTGTCAATGGTCGAGAGGGGTGTGTTCCTGTATTGGAGGAGGGCGCGGGCTGCGGCGTTGTTGTCTAGAGAGCCAGTGGGGGATGTACAGTCCGCGATGATGCGGCGGGCTGCTTTAACAGCCAGCTCGGCGCGGCCATTAGACTGAGGGTAGAACGCAGAGCTGACCCGCTGTGACACACCCCAATGTGCCAGGAATTCTTGGAAGTCCCCGGCTGTGAACTGGGGCCCACCATCGCTCGCCAGTACCTGGGGTGCTCCGTAGTGGGTGAAGAGGGTACGGCACGCCGAGATGAGGTGGTGAGCATCACATTTACCTGGTGGCAGGCAGAAGATGTGGACATTGCTTGAAAAGCGATCGACGTAGACCAGGTAGTGTTTGCCCTGGTGCTGAAAAAAATCGGCGGCTACCTGGTCGTATGGCCATTGGGGTGGGTCAGATGACATGAGTGGCTCTTTCGGCTGGGACGGGGCGTGGGCGCGGCAGTAGTGGCAGGTATCCAGGCAGTTGCGTAGGGCCTTGTCAATACCTGGCCAGTAAACACTCGCACGTGCACGGGCCTTCATGCCAGTCATACCCTGATGAGCTGAGTGAAGGGCCTCGAGAACTCTGGACCGAAGATGATGGGGGATGACTGGTCGTTGATCCATGAGGGCTACCCCGTCGACGGAAGTGAGGCGGTCTCTAACACCCCAGAACTGTCGTAGTTGTGGGGCGGTCGCCTCTCTGGAGTCCGGGAAGCCCTCGGGGATGGTCTGAAGAAGGGAGGTATACTCGCTGTCTTGTTGGCCGGCAGATTTAAGGTCAGACCATGATACAACTGGGTCAGGTATGGCGGCGAGCATGATGAGGGAGGCCAAGGCAACTGTGTGGATATCGAGCTCGCTGGCGGCCGCACTATGCGTCCGCGGAGGGCCTGGTCGGGTAGCGGGAGACAGAGTCAGGGCCGCGGTGCCATTTGCCAGGCGTATGTTGAATGATGAACTGGTATCGTAGGGTACGTTCCTTAATCTTGAACAGGCGAGGGTTTGGTATGTTGTCAAGGGACCGGTCGTTAAGGATGTGCAGTAGAGGTCTGTGGTCCACGACGACGACGAGGTCAGGGCAGCCCAGGACAAACATTCTGCATCTGTCAAGGGTGTCAGCCACTGCTAAAGCCTCGCCTTCGACGGGTGCGTAGTGGGACTCCGCAGGTGTGGTAAAACGGGAGCCGGCGAAGATAAGTTTCCAACCGACCTTGCAACAGGTGGGGGCAGATGCGGTGGGGCAGGAACAATGTTGTTGGAGTAGGAGGAAGCCAAGGCCGGTTTTGCTCCAGTCTGTGGCGAGGCACGTGGGTCTGCCGATCTCGAAGGAGCAGACCCCTTCCTCAACCAGGTGTGTGATGTGGTCTTTAGATGTGGCAAAGGTACGGTCGAGTGCCTCATCCCAGTGGAAGGGGGTTTTGGACTGCACAAGTTCCCGGAAGGGCGCCATTTCCGGTTTGATGCTGAAGGCCCAGGCGACCTGTTCAACGAGACCAAACCACGACCGGGCTCCCGTGATGTCTGTGGGCGTGGGAAAGTCACGGATGGCCTTAATCATGGACGTGCATGGCTTAATTCCAGTGTCTGTGATGGTGAGTCCGGCGAAGTCAACTGAAGGGGCGGCGAAGGTAAACTTGTCAGGGTTGAAAGTGACACCGTTGGTTGCACAGAGGGCCAGGTAATCAAAAGTGTGCCAAAATGCCTCCTCGACTGAAGAGTCCCACAAAAGGGAGTCATCGACACACTTCACCTTACGAGGGACAGCCTGTATGATTGCGTCGAAGCGTCGGGTATAGGCGTCGCCAGCTGCCAAGTAACCTTGAGGGGCCCTGATATACCTGTAACGGCCAAATTCCGTGATAAAAGTCGTAGCCTCCCTGCTGGATTCGTCGAGTAGAACAGCATGGTATCCATTCCAGGCGTCTAGGACCGTCTTACGAGTGCCTGCAGGGATGGATTGGGCCAAGTTGAATGGGCTCGGGGTGTGATGTGTCTCCCGAAGGCAGGCGTGGTTGAGTGCCTGCAGGTCAACTGTACGGCGGGGTTGTCCAGTTTTCTTGGCGACCACCACCATCCTAGAACACCAGGTAGTAGGGGTACCGATGGGGACAGGCTCAATAATGCCCAGTGCGACGTCCCTGTCGAGATCTGCTTTGACCTGGGCCTTCCAATGATGTGGTATAGGGGCAGGGGTGTGCACGGCAAGTGGAGATGCGCCAGGCTTGATGTGGATGTGCATGGGAGGGCCAGACATCGTGGGGAGTGGGCCGCTGGTGGTGTTAAATGCTGAAGATGCAAACTGTGACAAGAACCAGTCACGAAGGTCAGACAGGTGCAGGTCGTTAGGTGGGAAGGGGAGGGAAGTGGGCCGGTGTGGTGGAGGGGTCCTGGTCAAGGTGGGTGGTGGTTGCGCTGTGTGGGCGGCCATGCAGGGGGTAGGTGTGGGGAAGTCGGGAGGGATGATATGTAGTGCCCTACAAGCTGAAATGCTAATAAATAACGGTGACTGTGCCTGAATAATAAAAATATCATCATCAGTAGTGTAGGGGGTGCCGGCAACGTCGGTGGCGGTAATGGTAGTCGGCATATAACCCAGAACCTGGAGAGTGTGACCCCCCACGGCCGTGATCCGTTGGTGAGTAGGCTGTAGGTGATGGCGTTGGAGGCCCAGTGCCCGTAGTAATTGCAAACCAGCCACAGATACTTGGGCGCCCGTGTCAGGGTGGGCCGTGACGCTGGTGGGGTGAGAGTGGGGCGACATGGCAGTAGAAATGGTAATGGGCAAGGAGGGGAGCCATGCGGGTGGTGGTTTGTTAACAGCCTGTTTGATAGTACCAATGATAACAGCCGCGGATGAAGGTGAGGGCGTGGAGTGACAAACTGTGGAGTAATGGTTGAGTTTGTTGCACGACGGGCAGGTCTTGCCCCAAGCAGGGCATTTGGATGGGCGTTCGGCTCGAGAGTGTGTGGATAGGCCGCACCCACTGCACTGGGAAGAGGTGGATTTACAAACCTTGGCAAAGTGGTTAGGTTTATTACACGCCGTGCAGGTCTTGCCCCATGCAGGACACTTCGAAGATCGTTGGGCTTGTGAATGTGAAGATAGGCCACACCCGGAGCAACGTGTGGGAGATGAAGTGGGGCCGACGTGGGGAGGTGGTGGGGCGGGTGACGGGGGCTGGATAGGGGCGGGGCGTGGGTAAGTACTCTTGAGACGCTGGTATGGTGATTTCACAGCATGTACCCCCGGTTGCATTGCCGTCTGATCGACTGCCGCAGATTCGAACCCCACACAGTAGTTGATAACATCTTGTAAGGTAGGTAGGGTGCGGTCTTTAGTTAAAACATCTTACTAATCCCGATAGTCACTTGGTCCCGTATGTGTTCGTCAGAGACATCAGTGTGGCAACAGGGGCAGGTAAAGCCATAGTCCAAAGTGGCCTCCGTAATATGTGTGACGTAGTCCCGGATCTGTTCAGTAGGTTGTTGGAGAAGAGACCGGAAGTGGTGGCGAGCGGCTGCGCGGTTCCGTTGTCGGTGGACGAGTTGTGTGATGAGAGTTGCTAGGTCGATTTCTGGCAATGAGGAGAACGCCTGATTGTGAGCAAATATGGCGCTCTGAAGGGCAGGGTCGCACGTCTGGTAGAGCTCGATGGTAGCCTCGTGAGGTGGTAGAAGGACGAGCCGCTTGTAGACCTCCCAATCAGCCCAGAATTTGCGTAGGGCGTGTCCCGGCATATGTAAAGCGGCCTGGGGCCGCGTAGGGGCAGCTCGGCGGGGCGGGGCGGGGCGGGGCGTGGCTGGGCTGGGTAGGAAGGGACTTGAGGTGGTGGTGGTATGATGACGTCATGCGCAGAAGGGGCTGCGCCGCGAGGGTTGGTGCCAGCCGTACGATAGCCAGGGGGGGCATAATGGCCGCCGTAATACCGACCGTCGCTACCGACACCAGTGTGGGCCTGGCCGTCAGTTGGGGAGGGTGTGGGATGTTCGCTCTTGAGAGGGTGGGTAAGGGGATTGGTCATGTTCATATGTAATAAAGACATGTGGGGAATAACTGGCATATGGTGGGGCACTGAGACATGGGTAACTGGCATATGGTGGGGCACTGAGACATGGGTAGCTGGCATATGGTGGGGCACTGAGACATGGGTAGCTGGCATATGGTGGGGCACTGAGATATTGGGAGATGTGTGAGGTGTGGGTGTCTGTGTAGAGGGATGAATAAGTGTATCACTGGTGGTGTGTGAGGCAAAGGAGGGGTCAGCCTGGTGGGTAACATTACTGGCCTGGGGCTGATGTTGTAGAGGCTGGTGGGGCTGGAGATCCTGGCGGGGCGGTGGTGGAGCTGTCGCGGGGCGATGTTGTAGATCCTGGCGGGGCGGTGGTGGAGCTGTCGCGGGGCGATGTTGTAGTTGTAGATGCTGCTGGTCCTGGTGATGCTGTAGAAAGGTGGTGATACTCGATTGTAGGGCGTCGATCCTTTCATTCAAGTAGATGATGGATGGGTATGGAGACAGGGCATCGGGCAATGAAGGCTCGACCGGTTGGGAGGTAGATGTAGCCGGGTAGGGACCGCATGGCGGCAAGCCGGCTTCCACAGCAGCTGCAGCCTCAGCTAGGTAGTGCAGGTTCTCCATGTAGGTTCAGATACTGATATACACTGCGCCATATAATAAAGATGAATGGAGATATAACACCAGTACTCTTCAATCCTTTATTGGCTAGGGTTGAGTACAGGAGCGCCGAGACGCTGGTTGGTTATGTGAGAGTCTGGTGTGAACTGAAGGACTTGCTGCCTCCACAGGCCTGGGTGCCAGAGGCGCCCGCAAGTCTAAAGTGTCTGTGGTGCCATATGGTGTTGGACAATAGTGGTGTATACATTATTATTATATTGAGGAGATCAGTGAAGGGGGACAGTACAGTTGAATAATTTTATATGAAACGGCGATAGTACCCTATTATACCGAGAAAGCATTGCACTCCCCGCTTATTCTTGGGCACCTCAAAAGCCCTTATTGCCTCAACCTTGGCGTTCGGGGGAGCAACTCTACCCTGCCCCATGATGTAACCCAGGTACTGCACTTGTGCCTTGACGAATTCACACTTGTCCAGATTCAACACTAGACCCGCCTCACTGAGTCGTCGAAATAGAGTAGTGACATTATTCAGGTGGGCTTCCCATGATGTGTCATATACTACTACATCGTCTATATAGACTGTGCAATTTGGCACCCCATCCACAACTTGATCCATCAGATGCTGAAAAGTGGCTGGGGCGTTTTTCAGTCCATATGGCATTACCTTACATTGATAAACACCACCAGTCACAACAAAACTGCCAATTTGCTGTGCACGAGGTGTCAAGGGGACCTGGCAATAGCCCTTCTCTAAGTCCACCTTAGTGATGTACCGGGCAGCCCCTATAGAGTCAACGGAATCATCTACCCGAGGGAGAGGCTATGAGTCAGTGCGGGACAGGTCGTTCACGCGCCTGAAGTCAATACAAAAATGCGCTTTGCCTCCCAGTTTAGGCTGCAGGGAGACAGGAGTAGCTCACTCACTCCACATACACTCTATCAAACCCTTCTCCAACATGTAAACTAGTTCGGCCTGAAGGGTTTGAGCTCGGGCAGGATTCAGACGATAGGGAGCCAGCTATATCGGTTTATTATACTCCACATCAATGTCGTGGACCGCCAAAGTGGTCAGCCCAGGCGCATCCCTAAACACCAAAGGATACTGTGACAACCAACTAAACAAAGCCTGGCTACGGGACTCGTCAAGATGCAACAGCTTAGCCCACAAAGCCTCTGAATTGTTCTTACACCAGGCCCCAGCCGACACCGCATTGGGAAAATTCCCATGAAATATATCTCCCTCCTCCTCCTCCTTCTTGTCTAATACAGCCAGGACCTGCACACCGACACTTGTTGACTGCAACTCCAACGTTCCCTTTCCCCATCCAGTGCTCCTTTGAATGTGCCAGTCCAGCCCAAGAATCGGCAAGCTTGGGGGTCCTCTGCACATCGACAGAAGAGTCGCGCCCCTCTACATTGGCGATGCTCAACATGCACACAATGCCTGCACGGAACCAGTGTCATCTACGTCCCCAGAAACACGGTGTAATGACAACAAGCATGCATCAGAACCAGGAGAAAACAAACACAGTTGGGGGACGATAATAGGATTTAACATGATGACATGACATAACTGGTGTGCTTTCTTGCGGTCAGGGGTAGCTACAAGGTAATCCAGATCTCCCACCTTTATTATTATCTTGTAGGGCCCATTAAACTTTAATCTCAACGGCTGACCAACCAAGGGGAGGAGCACAAGCACCTCCTCACCCGGTACAAACTCCCTCCACTTAGCTTTCTGGTCATACCATGCTTTCATCTTACGCTGCGCCCCAACAAGATTAACCTGCGCAAACTGGTGAGCCATGACCAACCGTTCCCTGGTCTTCATAACAAAGTCCAACAACGCAACCTCTTGGACTTGCACATCTCGTTCCCAGGCCTCCCTCACCACCGTCAGAAGACCTCGAACCCTATGTCCAAACACCAACTCATTGGGCGAAACCCCTAGGGCTTCCGAGGGGACCTCCCGGATGGCAAAGAGGACTAAGGGAATTGCTTGGTCCCATTCACGGTCCTGGTCGAAGCCGAATTTGCGCAGTGCCGATTTGAGAGTTTGATGTGCTCTCTCAAGTGCTCCCTGAGTCTGCGGATGATAGGAAGACGATAGGATCTGCTCGACCCCAAGTTCCTGCAACAATTGTTTGAACATGTTAGAGGTGAAATTTGACCCATGGTCAGACTGCTTCACGCAGTATTGAAATTACCGCAAGATGGTATGATATATTCACCATGTGAGTATATGACCAATGCAACATAGTAAGTAATGAACATAAATTATCTAAATTAAACTTACGATGGTGGAACATCGTAACAGTTTTCAAACCCATTATTTTAATAATATCTACAGTAGGCAGTTCTCCGGTGTTACACTGGCCAGCGTGCCAGAATGTACTTGTGACTCGCTAGCACTCGCCAGGGCAGTGAAATGGGCTATAATAATCGTAGAACGATGTTCTTTCTTTCTTAGTATTCATGTTGTCACAAATAGATCAGTGTTTGCCTTTATTCTTGTCTGTGACACTTAGAAGTATTTGATATCATTGATAGAGTTATAAGATACGCAGTGTGTTAGTTGGAATGAGAGAGGGAGGGTAGAGCGAGGAGGTAGTGTGTGTGTGTGTATGTACGTGTGCATTCCTTGCTCGGTGGGCCCACCCGCTCCCTATTGGATGGCGGGCCTGGCGTGTCATATGACGCCTGCTTTTCATGTGACGTAGTGGCCTGTGGTTGGTCGCCGCCCTCCTGGCCCGGTGGTGGGGCTCCTACCCTCTTCTCTCCTCAGAGCATGGTATCGTGCGCTTGGTCCTAGACGTCCCTCGCATTCTGTCTCCCATCTAACCCCCTTTTACTGCTGTTCCTCTCTCTGAACTCCTTCTTTCCAATACTTCTTATCTTTATTCAATTACCCATCCCTTCTGGTTCTCGCATACGACTTCCATAGTAGGCCAGTCGTATTACCAGCGGCTGTTCTCACATATATGTTTGCACTAGCTTTAGGGGTTATTTGAATCATAGTCACATGGATTCATATTATTGGGTGCTTCTAATTATTTGGTTGTTCTTTATTACTATTTAATGCTAGACAGTGGAGGGTATCTTTGGTCGTTGTCTGAGTTATGTATATGGCAAGTCAGAGCCTGTACGACTTCGACGGAGCTAGGTAGCCTGTAGTACACCCTTGTGCATATTTTCCTTTGCGAGCTTAGCAGTATACAAGTGAAGGGCTTTTGCCTACTCTTGCTTGTATGCTTGCTAACTCATTTTGTTGACCTTTGAGGAGCGCCAGGGTAAGACCAGATACTTGAGATCTGGACTTACTAAGAGAGCCTCCTAGTCACTTAATGTAAGATAAGGAAAATCTGTTCAGGGGAGACAGTAGGCTGCGAGCATGCTTGAGCTCTGCCTAGGCTCCCTGTACCTTTATACTGCTGCTAGACTTTATTAGTAAGAAAGACAGCATATTGTTTATTAACTTTAACTGCGTATGTTTTAGGAATTATTCACGTATTGTTTTTGCCTAGGTTGATTCTTAGTGCACAACCCAGTATGGCTGTTACTTTGGCTAAGGAAGTACTGTTTTTGAGTGGCTGTTATTAGTGCTGTCACAGAGTTGTTGCACTCTCTTGTTTCCATACATATTTATCCTACTTTTTGGTGTATCTAGGATACACGCTTTGGTGTCCTGCCCCTGCATTATTCCTGTTCTATATTCGACGAGCATCTTAGAGCATCAGACGTTTTTCAGAAGATTCCATATCTGTTTGCTGTAGGACTAGAATTCAAGTGTTTTCATAGAGCATTGAAGAGTTTAGTGTTGAGTTCAGACTCACACTAAAGATAACGTAAGCATATAACCTTTTTATTAAATCTTGTTATAGTTTATTTAAGCATTGTTATTACTTGAGAGCTTTTTATTAACGTAATTATTCTTGTTGTGAGTAGGCTTTGCCGTCACCGGAAAGCCTTTGTAGAAGTGCACTAAACCCAGTTAACCGGGTTAATTGATACCCCGTTATCCAGTAGATTAACTCTGGAGGGTTTAAGTGTTTTGTTCACTGGCTTAATAGTTCGACGGTTTGGAATTAGCGTACCGTTGTTGCAGATCTAGCCTATCTTATAGTCCAATATTAAGTGCCCTTGTTTATTTCGTTGTGCCGGTCGTAACAAATGGCGACCTTAGTCCAGGATATAGTGAACTGAGTTTTGCAGGATTTTTTTGGGAGAAATCTTATTCGCCATTTTTGGGTTCGATTTTATTTCTCGCAGTGTTGGCAGTGGACATTGTTTTGAGGATATATGGAACTTGTCGGAGTTTATTGGTGACCAAGTATTGAACTCAAACACATCTTCGAATATTTTTTGTGAATAAAGCTACGCGAGAGTTTGGCTACTTTTGTCTTGACTTGGGATTTTTTTTTTTTTGACTCCATCATGTCACTGGACGGGTCTGAGCATAGTGAGGGCACAGTGCGAGAGACAGGCGAGGAGGTGGAGAAGGTGGAGTTGTTAGACGGCGTTCGGGTGGTGAACGGTGAGGAGGATGCTCGGAGGTTTTTGGAGGAGCCTGTACCGGCGGACCGGGTGTCGGGGCTGGACCGGTACGGACTGCAGTGTATAGCCACGGTCTTAGGGTTTCCTTGCACTAGCGGTTGGTCAAGAAGTCAGCTGGTTACCTGTGTGCTGGGTGGGGAGCATGAGGCTTCGGGTGGAGCGGGAGGTGGGGCACCTTCGTCCCAACCCCCATTCCACTCAACTCCTATCATGGCGCCCCCTCGGGTTCCGGAGCCGGGTACGTTCCCGCAGGCCGATGTCCGCTGGCGGTTGGGTATGCCTCTAGGTGACTCACGGGGTGGGTCCCCGGTAGTAGCACCCCCTCTTCAAAGTTTTTAACGTCTCCCGAGATGTTGTTTCAGCTCGAGCTCGCCAAACTTAAGCAGCAGGAGCGACAGGCTGAGCTCGAGCAGCGAAAGCATTCGGCTGAGCTCGAGCAGCGACAGGCTGAGCTCAAGCAGCGACAGGCTGAGCTCAAGTATGAGTCTGCAAGGTATTGTGCCGATGTTGACCTAGAGAAAACTCGTGTAGAGGTGACGGGGAATCGTTTCGTCCAGGGGGTTCGACCCCATGACCAGTCCCTGTCACATCTACTAAAGTTGGTTCCAGTGTTTGATGAGTTAGGAGTTACAGAATTCTTTCTCCAATTTGAGAAAAAGTGCCGGTAGCACCAATGGCCCGAGGAGAAGTGGGCAGCCCTTGTTTCTTCACGATTGACGGGGAAAGCACTCAAGGCGTACGATGATTTGCCCCTAGATTCCTGTGTGAATTATGAGGTGTTGAAAGAGGCTGTCCTGAGGGCATATGAGTTGCAGCCAGAGACCTATAGGCTGAAGTTTAGGGCTGTTCCTAAGAGAAAGGAGAGTACTTTCCAGGAACACGCTAGAGAACTGTCAGATGCGTTTGAGAATTGGTTGAGGTCGGAGAAGGCATCTACTTTTGATGCAGTGAAGCAATTAGTGTTGTTAGAACAATTCTTTAAGTGCACTGGCAGTTACTTGACTCTTAACCTAAAAGAAAAGCAACCTAAAACTCTGCAGGAGGCGGCTGAGTTAGCTGACCTCAGGTTGTCGTTAATTCGTGGGTGCGGGTCTGCCCAGAGAGCTGAGGCAGGTAACAAGGGGCGTACCCCCCCCCCCCCCCCCCCCGAACTAATGATACAACAAATTATCCTACTAAGAGCAATGTTGCCAATTTTTAACTCAAGTCGAAACCCTTGTCGTTATAGAAAGGCCAGGGCCCTTCCTCACCCCAGGGGAAGTCAATGAGTGAGGTGGAGTGTTTTAAGTGCCATAATAAGGGGCATATTGCACGCTCTTGTACGAGCACACAGTCTACAGCGGTGGTGTCTCTAGTGAGCAACATCGGGGTGTCTTTGAGGTCTTCCGCGCTTGCCCGGGGTAAATCGTCGGTTGCGAAGTCACAGTCGGTGCAGAAGCAGCAGGAGGGCTCGTCACCCATCCGAGATGCTTTTTGTGGTCATAGGGGACATGGTACTGTGAGGTGGGCTGGTGTGGAACATAGGCTTGAGTTGTTGCGTGATACGGGTGCCTCCCAGACGTTACTTAAGAACTTCACTGGTAAGCCTTTTAACCCAGCTCGGGTAATAGTGGTTCAAGGCATCAATGCTGTGCGGTCTTACCCGCTGGTGAGAGTGGAGCTTGTGGGGGATGGTGTGACATGGGAGTTGGATGTGGGAATTGTAGAGAAATTGCCAGTTGAGGGGGTCGACCTCCTTCTCGGTAACGACTTTGCGGTGCCTACTTCCGAGGTTCCACCTATAGTCGTTGCCGAGAGGGCGGCCAACACGAGTAGGGAAGGGCAAGAGGGGCTCAAGAGGTGCCAGACGCAGCAGATGGCGTGTGCTGTCACCAGATCTCAGTCCGCTCAGGTGTCAGAGCCTAGTACCCAGGTTTCAGACCAGCGGAGGAAGGGTCGGAAGGAGGAAGTCAAGGCTGGTGGTCGGTTTAAGAGTTTGGACCCAGCGACACTCCTTGGTGACTCGGTACTTGCACCAATTTTGAGGTCCGGAGTGGCCCCAGAACCTGTCCCCCCTAGTGACATGGTAGGGCGTGATAGCACTCCGCGACAGGAATGTTCCCAGGTGAAACCGACTAGGCTTGAGCAACCCAATATCGGGGGTGGCCACAAGTTGCTCCAGGAGCCCTTGGACAGGTTGGCACCCTCTGATATACGACGGATGCAACTAGAAAATCCTAGTCTTGAGAGTTGTGGGAACGGGGCTATTGAACTCGAGGAGGACGGGGAAGCATGTCATGTGAACCTGTTGAAGGAGTTTGTGAGGCGCCCACCTGAACAGCCTACTGTCCCTGTGTTGGTCTGCAGTGGCCAAGGTGGAGAAGGAGAGGGGGGCAGTGAGGTACAAGTGGAGGAAAGTTGGGATTGTCATGTCTCGGCGGAGCAGTGGGCGGGGAACACGAGTCAGGTGGCTGTGGAAGCGCTTGAGCACCTGCCTGAGCAACAGCGTGCAGCGATCCAGCACCTGTTCTGTTTATACCCCACTGTTTTTGCCGAGCAGCCAGGCCTCACAGCTCATGCGGTGCACGATGTTCCGCTGGCAGGTCACTTGGGTGTGAGTAAAACGTTGGCCCCATTGTCTAAGTTGTTCAAGGTGGGCGACGAGACTTTGGCATGGTTGACAGTTCAGGGTCGACCCATGACTGCTAAGGGTGGTGGTCAGTATCAGGACATTAAGCAGATTGGTGAGGTTAACTATGGAATAGATACGCCCGACTGTCGCATAGCCTCCCACTGCTGCCCTATAAAATTGCAAGAGCCCTGCTACCATAGACCGACTGTATCTGGCCGTGGCGCTGAAGGTGGTGATGCTGCGCAGGCAGGTGTAGCCGCAAGGAATGCGGGGGTGCGCATGTACGGTATCGGCGGGGAAGCCTTAGCACTTATGAACTATGGGAGTGACTGCACAGGTGGTACAGATTGTCCCTCTCATGACCTGGCTGTTTTAGGGACAGAGGTGGAGAAGGAGGGAGACTATAGTTTAGAAACTGCGGTCCCGGCTGGGTTGTGGGAGGGCAATGAGCATGTTGTTCTTCGAGATAAGTTGCAACCTCTTGTTCCTCAGCGCTAAGAGAAGTTGTTTACTAGGCTGTGGCAGTACGTCCGCATGTTTGCTGATTCTCCAGGCCTGATGTCCGGGGTGGCACCCGACATAGAGGCTGGAGACAGTGCAAAGCTCAAATTGGCTCCCTACTGTATAAATCCTGCTCGACAGCCTGTCGTAAAAGCAGAGCTGGACTACATGTTGGAGAAGGGTCTGAGGGATAAGGGATATCGTGAGTGGTCGTTGCCAGTGACTTTGCAACCTGAGTTGAGTGGCAAGATCCGTGTTTGTGTTGATTGCAAGAGTGTTGGTGCATTATCCCTGACAGACGCCTATACATTGCCCAGAGTTGACAACCCCATAGGCCGCATCGGGGCTGCCTCGTTTATCACTAAGGTGGAAATAGTGAAAGGTGATTGGCAACGGGACCCGTTGCCGGCGAGAGCCAAGAGAAGTGCCAGTCTTGTTATGGACTGGGCAGTTTATCAGTGTCAGGTGTTGTTTTGCTGCCGGAACACAAGTTGGATGTGTGGCATGTTAAGGGCACTGATAATGTTCTGGCTGATTGTTTGTCATGGGAGGGTATGTTTTAAGGAGAACCCTCGCCGTTCAGTCAGTGATGGTTTGAGTGGAGAAAAATTAGGCTTGCCCCTGTAGTGCAAAGCCGCCAAAAACACTATTAAAATAATACAAAAACCTCACATAAAAACTCTTTCTTTTGATAGTATATAAGTGCAGTATGTTACAGCAAGAATCTATGACATTCTGAGTTTTTGTTCTTAGTAGGCTAGGCTTCGTGAAGCTTGCTCGTTGAGCGTAATATTGTTAAGTGATACTATTATTTTGGTGACGTGTTGTGTAGATTTGTTTTTATATAATGAAGTGTTTTTACGTTTGTGATTGTGCCTTGTTTTTCACAACTTGGGGAGTAGCTGGGTGATGCGGGGTTTGTGGGCATTCTGTCTGGTCAGATGTGGCGTTTACCTGAGGTTAAAACGTCCCACATCTTGGGCGGGGTGTTACGCTGGCGAGCTTGCCAGAATGTACTCGTGACTCGCTAGCACTCGCCAGGGCAGTGAAATGGGCTATAATAATCGTAGAACGATGTTCTTTCTTTCTTAGTATTCATGTTGTCACAGACAGATCAGTGTTTGCCTTTATTCTTGTCTGTGACACTTAGAAGTATTTTATATCATTGATAGAGTTATAAGATATGCAGTGTGTTAGTTGCAATGAGAGAGAGAGGGTAGAGCGAGGAGGTAGTGTGTGTGTGTGTATGTACGTGTGCATTCCTCGCTCGGTGGGCCCACCCGCTCCCTATTGGACAGCGGGCCTGACGTGTCATATGACGCCTGATTTTCATGTGACCTAGTGGCCTGTGGTTGGTCGCCGCTAGCTTCCTGGCCCGGTGGTGGGGCTCCTACCCTCTTCTCTCCTCAGAGCATGGTATAGTGCGCTTGGTCCTAGACGTCCCTCGCATTCTGTCTCCCATCTAACTCCCCTTTACTGCTGTTCCTCTCTCTGAACTCCTTCTTTCCAATACTTCTTATCTTTATTCAATTACCCATCCCTTCTGGTTCTCGCATACGACTTCCATAGTCGGCCAGTCGTATTACCAGCGCCTGTTCCCACATATATGTTTTGCACTAGCTTTAGAGGTTATTAGAATCATAGTCACATGGATTCATATTATTGGGTGCTTCTAATTATTTGGTTGTTCTTTATTACTATTTAATGCTAGACAGTGGAGGGTATCTTTGGTCATTGTTTGAGTTATGTATATGGTAAGTCAGAGCCTGTACGACTTCGACGGAGCTAGGTAGCCTGTAGTACACCCTTGTGCATATTTTCCTTTGCGAGCTTAGCAGTATACAAGCGAAGTGCTTTTGCCTACTCTTGCTTGTATGCATGCTAACTCATTTTGTTGACCTTAGAGGAGCGCCAGGGTAAGACCAGATACTTGAGATCTGGACTTACTAAGAGAGCCTCCTAGTCACTTAACGTAAGATAAGGGAAATCTGTTCAGGGGAGACAGTAGGCTGCGAGTATGCTTGAGCTCTGCCTAGGCTCCCTGTACCTTTATACTGCTGCTAGACTTTATTAGTAAGAAAGACAGCATTGTGTTTATTAACTTTAACTGCGTATGCTTTAGCAATTATTCACGTATTATTTTAGCCTAGGTTGATGCATGGTGCACAACCCAGTATGGCTGTTACTTTGGCTAAGGAAGTACTGTTTTTGAGTGGCTGTTATTAGTGCTGTCACAGAGTTGTTGCACTCTCTTGTTTCCATATATATTTATCCTACTTTTTGGTGTATCTAGGACACACACTTTGGTGTCCTGCCCCTGCATTATTCCTGTTCTATATTTGACGAGCATCTTAGAGCATCAGACGTTTTTCAGAAGATTCCATATCTGTTTGCTGTAGGACTAGATTTCAAGTGTTTTCATAGAGCATTGAAGAGTTTAGTGTTGAGTTCAGACTCACACTAAAGATAACGTAAGCATATAACCTTTTATTAAATCTTGTCATAGTTTATTTAAGCATTGTTATTACTTGAGAGCTTTTTATTAACGTAATTACTCTTGTTGTGAGTAGGCTTTGCCGTCACCGGAAAGCCTTTGTAGAAGTGCACTAAACCCAGTTAATTGATACCCCGTTATCCAGTAGATTAACTCTGGAGGGTTTTAAGTGTTTTGTTCACCGGCTTAATAGTTCGAGGGTTTGGAATTAGCGTACCGTTGTTGCAGATCTAGCCTATCTTATAGTCCAATATTAAGTGCCCTTGTTTATTTCGTTGTGCCGGTCGTAACACCGGTTAGTCAAGCAACCATAGCAGATGTCTACGTAATAGTTTAGTGGATACATGGAAGTATTTTGCTGACATGCACGAGTTTGCACGTCCTAATTTACAAGCGTTAATTCAGTCATTATATTTGTAAATGCAAACTCATCAAAGTCCCATCTCAAAATCATTGTTTTGCCTAGGTGCCTCACAATTACTGATCAGCCTTGCTCTTCCTGAGGGCAGGCTCATGTAGTTATCACCAACATTGTTGTATAGAATATTTTGAAGAATACATTTGATCATAGTTGACCAACATTTAATTGACAACTTATGATCTTTGGATGGTAATTGTGAGATTTATATCATAATATTCTAAAATAAATACTTAAAAAGAATAATGGCTACAATATACATTCGTTAAACTTTCTTGTTAGACAACTCTTAGGTAATATACAGTACTCTCAGCCGAAACCATCAACCCTACAGGACATGAGGAAGTGATATACTTAAAGCTGCAATACCTAGCTGAAGTCTCAAATAAGATACAAACATTCATAATAAACAGCATTATCAAATGGCTCGATGTGCGAGATGGTGGGTGTCAAGGGACACTTGTGATTGGCGTCGGGCTACCAGAATAGCAAGTCTGCTGAATTTTACCTTGGCCCACCTGATAAAATCACACCTGCTGAATGGCTCATGTGATTATCAAGTTTCAAGTTTGCGGGACATACATGCGTAATCGTGCTGGTGTGTGTTTAATTTTCTATGTTTATGACAAAGACAAAAGGCAAAGCTGCCTGTATCAAGTGTCTCCCCGAAATTTTGAAAAAGTGACAAGAGCCAAAATCAAGGTATACTATAGGTAATTTAGATGGTTTAGAAAGATGTCTGGTGTGCCTGCTAGGTATAGTGAAATGATTAGGAGGAGGAGGTGTTTGTGATAGTTAACTGGACTACTATCTGTGTAGGTGAGGCACAAATAGAAACAGTGGGGTAAGCCAGGCAAATAAAACAGGAGTTCCAGCAACTATTTATCATATGCCTATGTGGCCTCCCCTGGGTACTGCCCTGCTTGACTGATGCCTACAATCTTCCCGAAAGAATATTGAGAGTAGTGTGCTCATAGTTATCGTTTTAAAATCAACAGATATAAAGATTTTTGGAGATATTCCATCGGGGCCAGGGATGTTGGAATTTTTTAGATATTTCTTTATTGTTCAAGGATATACGCGCTTTGAATTATGATATCTATTGAAATATACTTCACTATCCTAGAAGTGTAACATATTTGCTAATATTTATTTGTGGTGTGCCTGTTTCAGGGTGCGTCCATGACGGCGTGTCATACAATCACGGAGACCTACTGGAAGACGATATCTTCCCACTGAAGTGCGGGAACGGAACCATGACCAAGATACCAGGCTTCAACTACCCAAAAGGTAAAGTGGCCTTGGTTTTATGCGAGACTTTGAGTTATCAAACACGTTATTTAAATAATGTCTACAGTAGGCAGTTGTCCGGTTAGTCAAGCAACCACAGCAGATGTCGAGACTCGTAAGTAACTCGACAATTTAGGTTAAGTAGATGTACTGGAAGTTTAAATTAAGTGCCAGTATTAGACTAAACTATATATTTGTATAAAAGATATTACTCTTTCGTATTAAGTTTCTATGGGTTTAGTATCCATTATTATACCGTGTTATTATTATATTTAATCCGGTATATCTTGTAGTTAGTTAAATGACGCATTGATGAATATGATGTTCACTGCGCATGCGTCATTTTGGGAACCTGCGGGTCCCTCGCAAAAGAAACCTCAGACTCGCTTTGATTACGACCTCTGCAACACCTACTTCTAGCCGCTCTCACTACAACCACCTTATTCATGCTAAGTCATTCTAATTCTTAACTCTTAGTGGCCACTATAGCTTCTATCTATTCCTAACTCTATCCTTGAGCTATCCAACACTATCAACATCTAAAGTAAGTAAACAAGGTAAAGTAAAGTAAGGTAAATTAGAGTTTGTTTACTCTCGAATTCTTATGGCAGATGTCTAAGTACTATTTTGTGGATACATGGAAGTAGTAGGTAGAGGTAGGGTAGGCAGCCCCGCCCAGGGAAGTACTACCGCCAAGGTTTCTGGAGACTCAGGGAATAGCCTGAATTCCATTTTCTCTCCCAGGCCTTGGTAGCTAGATACATATTTTTCTGCCTCACACATCAGGGGTATCAGGAAAACCCTCTCCATATAACATACACATCCAACTTCACGACATTGCCCTACATCGCTATCCTCTATCCATAAAACACTACTCTTCCTACTACATATCATACATGTAACACCATACACCTTTACCAAATAAATATGGCAGTACAATTATTGTTAAGAGCAAATCTGGTGGTCCCTCGGATATCCACCCCCGGCAGGGTTGGGTCATTGACACAGGGCCCTCCCGGTCGTCATCATGCGACTGTGTCAAGAGCATTGCAACGTCCCAAAGCTGCTCGTCGGTGCAGCTTTTTCTTTAGCAATATAAGGGGACTTCACTCTAACATCAATTCTGTACATCAATTTCTTCAAGCAGAATCCCCTAATCTCCATTTTTTGACAGAGACTCAAGTAACATCCACATATGACACGTCTAGATTTAATTTCCAGGTTATCAACTGCTCCAAAATTTCAGACCTAAAGGAGGTGTATGTTGCTTCGCAAAATCTGAAATTGCCCTGGAGGAGGTTACTAGTTTCAATTGTCCCTATTTTGATTATTCTATATACAAATTTATTTCTGCTGGTAAATTTAAAACATATGTTGCATCTACCGTTCCCCAAATATTCCTCCAGAGCAAAGTCTTTTTGATTCTCTGTCCTCACAACTCAGTGTCGTCAACTTAAATGCTTCTTCTGAAATAACTGTGTTGGGTGATTTTAATGTCCATAATGTTGAATGGCTCACTCATTCAGCCAGGACTGATGATGCTGCTCTTGAATGTGAGCTATTTGCAGGCTCATTTAATCTCACTCAACTAGTCAACCAACCCACCCGTGTACCAGATAATCCTAATCATATTTCCCACCTACTGGACTTATTTTTAACAACCAATTCAGAAAATTATGATGTTACAGTGAGGTCCCCGCTTGGATCTTCTGATCACTGTCTGATACAGGCCACCTGTCTATCACCTACCGCACCTTCCCACTCTGAACCTGTTTTGGTGACTAAATGGCATTACGATAGGGCAGACTGGGAGGGTCTTCAAGGTTCCTGTATTGATATTCCCTGGACCTCTTTCTTTTCTAATGATGCACACACCACCTTGAGCCACATACAAGATTTTGTAAAAATTGGAATGGAAACTTTTATTCCTCATCAAAAGTACAGTAAAAGATCTAATTCACCTAAATGGTTTGACCATAATTGTGCTAGAGTAACTGAACAAAAAGCAATAGCCTACAATGCATACACAAGATAAAAAATCACATGAAGCCTTTAATTACTTTAGAAACATCAGAAATCATGCCAAAACTGTATTAAACCTAACCAAATCAAACTTTCTCCACAAGCAGGCAAATCAACTTCTAAATAATCCAAATGATAACAAAATATTTTGGTCTACTCTTAACCCTTATTTAGCGGGTGGTCAGGTATTTTACACTGTACTGCTCAGCGGGCATAATCCCGAAATATTCGCTCAATTTCACTCGCCCTAGCGCCGTTACTATGGCTCCAATGCGAACGAAACGATCATTTTTGGAAAGAGCAACTCTTCGTCTCCCCATATAAGTCTATGAATGGATGTTATGAATGAGTGTGGAGGGTGGGAAGAGGTGAGGAAGAGGAGGTACATTTTGGTCTATTTCCCAGGCGCGTTCGGTTGCGTTCGCTTTGGCCTGACTTTGGCCTCTAGCGCGTCTACTATTCCTTAGGTAATCGGTCTTATTTTTCTCTTATTTCTCCTTATTTCTGTATTCTCTCTCTCTCTCTCTCTCTCTCTCTCTCTCCTGTCTGTCTGTCTGTTTCTCTCTCTCTCTCTCTCTCTCTGGCTTGCTCGCTTTCCCTCTCTCGCGCGCTCTGTCTCTCTCTCTCTTCCTCATCCGTATATGTAATTCTCATTATTATTTTCTCTAATCTCTCTCACTCCTCCTGTCTGTCTGTCTGTCTCTCTGGCTCGCTCCCTTTCTCTCTTCCTCATCCGTATTATGTATTTCTCATTATTATTTTCTCTAACTAATCCCTCTATTTCATTTATTTGCTTGTAATATTTCTGTATTATTATATCTTTTTCACTCTGTCTTCAGTTCAGTTTCTGTATTCTCTCTATACGGTGGGAATGGTATTTCGTATGAGGGATGTGCAGCACAAATATTCAATCTTTCGTTGTTTGGTTGTTTGCATTACCGTAAGAAATTTACTGAACGCCTGCAAATAATACGCTATAAAATGCTTGCAATCAAACTCTCAAGCAATTTCAAGGTCACATGCAATTATAAATGTAGGCTATAGGTAGACCCAGAGAGGAAGAGACAAGAGAGAGAGAGTGTCGTGATAATATAACAATGTTACATATGTATCATATATATATGAAAAATAATATATACGGTAGGCCTACACCTGTTCCCCACAATCATATAATGCCAAGCACAAATATTCAATCTTTCATTGTTTGTATTACCGTAAGAAATTTACTGAACGCCTGCAAATAATACGCTATAAAATGCTTGCAATCTCTCTATTTTCTCTAATCTCTCTCACTCTTCCTGTCTCTCTCTCTCTCTCTCTCTCTCTTCCTCGCTCGCTTTCCCTCTTCCTCATCCGTATTATGTATTTCTCATTATTATTTTCTCTAACTAATCCCTCTATTTCATTTATTTGCTTGTAATATTTCTGTATTATTATATCTTTTTCACTCTTTCTTCAGTTCAGTTTCTGCATTCTCTCTCTCTCTCTCTCTCTGTTTCGCTTGCTTTGCAGGAATGTTGTTTTTGTTTTATATATAATATATAATAATTTACTTCTCATTACTTACTATATCGTATAAACAATAGTAGGTAGCCAACTTACCATAATACCGATACACCAAACCGATCCGCATGCGGTTTTGTTTATCACCTGTTTACTAAAGTGCCACCATTATCGATTTTCTTGGAGCCGACTAGAGCGGGAGGGTTACCAATTGAAATTAAATCCGCTAGCATATATTGTTATATGTAAGACATGATAAATACCACTAGAAATATGAATTGGCAAAATCCATATAATATCACTTCGAAATTGTTCTGAAATTTCAAAACAAAACCGCTAGTGTAAGTCATTGCTGCTAGATCGAAGTAAAGGTCTCTAGATGTAGCGGAAGTCGCTATACGTATTGGCAGTACTGCACACTCATTCATTTCATTCATTCATTTTCTATTGAGCTCGTCCTGGAATCTTTACGACTCTGAATCTTACGATTGCCGACGGCGATACGTTGTTGACATTGTTGTTGATGTTCCAGTGGAGGGATGAACAAAATATTGTCCTTGTCCAATAATAGCTATTTCATAGTCCCACAGGACTTATTTTGATATATTTATCAAATTTATTGAACGCCTGAAAATAATACGCTATAAAATGCTTGCAATCAAACTTTCAAGCAATTACAAGGTCACATGCAATTATAAAAAGGTATATTGTAGACCACAATCTTCGCCAAGCTTCGTTGTTGCTTGTATTATCGTGAGAAATGTACCATACACCCTGGTTATCGTGAGAAATTTACCGAACGCCTGCAAATAATACGCTATAAAATGCTTGCAATCAAACTCAAGCAATTTCAATGTCACATGCAGTATAGGTAGACCCAGAGAGGAAGACAGACAGAGAGAGAGGGGAGGTCAAAAACATCTGCTAGGTGTGATTTCCCCTGGGAGGGAAGAGATTATTTAGGGGCGTGCCCTGGCCTACATCAGACAAAGAGAGTACAAAGGAGTACAAACAAAGAGAGTGAGACAGAGAGAGAGAGTAGTGATAATATAAAAATGTTACACATGTATCATATAATATATGAAAACATAATATATACGGTAGGCCTACATCTGTTCTCCACAATCATATAATGCCAAGCACAAATATTCAATCTTTGGTTGTTTGTATTACCGTAAGAAATTTACCGAACGCCTGCAAATAATACGCTATAAATGCAAAGGAAATTTCTTGTAGAGTGCAATTTTGAGGACGTAATGTGCTCTGAGAGAGAGTGGAGCAGTGATTAGGAGCATAAATTACCTCAAGACCGCTCGCCACACAGGGAATTCTATAAGGAAATTACCGTATTTTAGGGTTTTTGCACTCGTGTTTTACGATTGTTGAAAGACAACCAGTGATCATAAAAGGATGGTTCGGGTGTCATTGGAAAGCTCAATTTACGCACTTTCAGGATACATACTTGTATTACGCTCTGGGTCTTGTTCATGCATGAAAAAGAGCACGGAACAACCCCATTTAGGGTAAAAAAAAAAACCCGCTGGGCGGCACAGTGAAATATACTCCACCAGCCGCTCGTAAGGTGATAAAATGCTTGCAATCACATTTTCAAGCAATTATAAAATATAAATTGTACTTACCAACACCCACACCAGTATGTTCTTCGTCAGGAACGTCTCCAATTTGCTCAAGGGTCTGTCCAATATCAATCACAACATCCACCCCACGCAAATTATGCTTGGGGTGAAAGCCTATGATCGGGTTATTTTCGTCTTCCGAGTCATCCACACTACCAAAACTCTCACCCAGACCTTCGACGGTTTCATCCAACAGCTTATTAGAAAGTTCTGAAGAGTTCAGCATGATATCTAGTTTCTGGGTGGTGAGCCGGGTGTGGTTAGTAGGGTGGCGCGACACACTAGGGATTGGCGGCCACCGAATCGAACACGGGCAAATCTTGACCTTCCATTATGGCTGCTTGAGGGTCACTTAGTCACGGTCACGCAGTGGGGATGTGTGGGTGAGCCCTTGTAGTACACCGCCTGACCACCAAGTTTCGCTTTCCACCAAAATTAGGGCGGGAATACGCCCACGGACTTAAGTCCGACCCCGCCATTTAGTCCAATTTTCTCGTATCGGACTTAAGTCCGACCCCGCTAAATAAGGGTTAACTCATTCAAATCCAACTTCACTACTGCTTCATCCATTCCACCATTAACCTCTGAAGTGCGCATGGGGGTAATTGGAAACGTCCCCCTGTGCTGACGTATTTGAGGTGTTTCCGTCACTAAAATATTCATTGTGCCATTAATAGCATTAATACTTATCCATATGCGCCTATTATGGGTTGTTTATAAAGGTATTAACCTGAAACAACAATAAAACGAGTGAAAACAGCGTTTGGATGGTCAAAATCGGAGATATAGCCCGCGAGTTGTATAATGTATGGGTGAGGTAAGCTGCTTTCCCGCCAATTTCCCCCAAGGCCACTGAGACACAGTCGATCGGTACTCTCTCTCTCTCTCTCTTGCACTCGCTTGCCATCAGTGATGACAACACCCTGCTTGCAACTCGCTAATGTTAGCACGAAAATATACCTCAGAATAAGGGAATAACAGGGAAAATAGGTGATAACTGAAGGAGAGGAGGAAAGTGGGGAAGGAGGCGAGGTAGAGGACTGAGATTTTGCATGGCCCAGGGGCCAAACAAAAAAATAAACAAAACAAATAAAAATAAAAAAATAAATTCGATGTCAAAAGTTGATTTTTTTTTTCACTCGCTCTTAAGAGTCTCCCCGCAGTCCGCCGGGGGAACTCTTAAGAGTCTCCCCGCAGTTCCCGGGTTAACATCTCCGACCGGCAATCTTGTAAGTGACCCACGAGGTAAAGCTAACCTTCTTGCGGATATTTTCTCCACCAACTCAACCTTAGATGAAATAAATCAAGATGTCCCTGTACTTAATTTTAATTCGCCTGAAATTCCCTCACTTAAGATCCACACCAGACATGTCAAATACTATTTTGCAGAATCTCTCAGTAGATAAGGCTCCTGGTCCAGATGAAATTCCTCCAACAGTACTAAAGAATTGCTCCTTGGTGCTCGCTCCTGTATTGGCAAAAATTTTCCGTCTGTGTACCCATACCTCATGCTTCCCAGTACCCTGGAAAGAAGCAAACATCCATCCAGTTCCTAAAAAAGGTGCCTCTTCAGATCCATCAAACTACAGACCAATAGCTATAACTTCCACTCTTGGTAAAGTCTTTGAAATTATATTAAATAATCACATAATTAAGCATCTTGAGAATAATAAATTAATCAGTGATAGGCAATATGGTTTTAGACGATGTCGATCAACTGCAGACATGCTTTGCCTTCTTACGCATCAAATCAACCAAGCTACAGACCAACATGGTGAAACACATACAATAGCACTGGATATATCAAAGGCATTTGATAGAGTCTGGCATCAATCCTTATTGTCGAAGATGTCACACTACGGCCTTGCATCATTATTTCCACTAATTTCTTCTTATCTTCATAACAGAAAAATATGTGTAATGGTAGATGGCCTTTATTCTCAATTTCACTCAATAAATGCTGGTGTTCCCCAGGGATCAGTTTTGGCCCCAATTCTGTTCCTCTTTCATATCAATGATCTCATATCTACCACTCATAATCCAATACATTCCTACGCAGATGACTCAACACTCCACAGTTCCTTCACATTTACCAATTCTTTCACCCAACCCGATCTTATAAATTCAAAAATAAACACTGTAATTTCTCTGAACCAGGACCTTTCTAGAATTAATGAATGGGGACAAAAGAATCTAGTTTCCTTTAATGCACAGAAAACCAAGTACATTCAATTTTCTAACCAACAGAATCTCACTGACTCCCATATATTTTTTAATGGTGTAAATATTCCCACTTCCCCTAGTATTGACATTCTCGGTGTAACATTAACTACTAACTTGAGCTGGACACATTATGTTAGAAGCATTGCTAAGAATGCCTCTAAAAAACTGGGACTCCTGTACAGAGTTCGAGAATTCTTCACTGACGAGCAGTTGGCCGTAATATATAAAGGTCATGTGTGTTCTCAGATGGATTACTGTTCACCTCTGTGGAGTGGAAGTGGAGTGGTTGCATTGAGGCAGTTGGACAAAATTCAAAATAAAGCTATTAGATTAATCAATAACCCTGCAATCACACAGGACCTTCCTACATTATCCATACGAAGAAACGTTGCATACCTTGCATTATTCTACAGATATTTTCACAGCAATTATTCCGAGGAACTTGCTTCAATTGTGCCGCCTCTCCACATCTTTCCCCGTAGAACTAGGGCAGCTGAGCGCGCCCATGAATTTACACTTTCTCCTCCACAATGCAGAACTTCTGCTTATAAAAATTCATTCATCCCTAGAACTACTACTCTATGGAATTCACTTCCCTCGAGTTGCTTTCCAGAAGCTTACAATCTACAAAAGTTTAAATCCAGTTGTTACAAACATTTTATGAATGGAGGATGCCTTTAGGCACATGGACCTTGTTGTTTTATCTGTGTTTTTCCTTCCTCCGTTCATTGTCTCTTAAAAAATTAAAAATACATATTTTTTTTCTTCTGAAATGCCCGTCCTAAGTTACAAACGTTAATTCAGTCATTATATTAGTAAATGCAAACTCATCAAAATCCCATCTCAAAATAATTGTTTTGCCTAGGTGCCTCACAATTTCTGATCAGCCTTGCTCTTCCTGAGGGCAGGCTCATGTAGTTATCACCAACATTGTTGTATAGAATATTTTGAAGAATACATTTGATCATAGTTGACCAACATTTAATTGACAACTTATGATCTTTGGATGGCAGTTGTCAGATTTATGCCATAACTTTCTAAAATAAATATTAAAAACAAATAATGGCTACAATGCACATACGTTAAACTTTCTTGTACGACAACTCTTAGGTACTATACAGTACTCTCAGCCGAAACTATCAACCCCTACAGGACATAAGGAAGTGATATACTTAAAGCTGCCAATCCTAGCTGAAGTCTCAAATAAGATACAAACATTCATAATAAAAAGCATGATCAAATGATATCCTCAAATTGATTTAAGATTCACTTGACTAACTCATTTCGGATTCGATTTGTTTCTCAGTTCAAAGACTACATGTTCTACGTGATATTCTGCACCAGACATTTGTTTAGCCATTTCATTCACAACAATCGGTTATTGAAGAGAATCACTTAATAATAGTCATTAGTTTTAAAATTCATATTTGGATTGAAAGTGTTAAACAAAATTAGTGAAGTCATTTATTGCATGCTAGTTTGTAGGCTATGTTTTGTGTGACAAGCATCAAATGAACACTAAATATGTTATTATATTTCCTAAAGTGATTAATCATGTATTCAGCATAAAAAGTTCTTTAAATTAATCTCAATGCAACAATAACATATACATTTAGTTTACAAATATGTTAGGTACATGTTACAAATTTCATACTGATAGGAACATTTAGGTGATGATTAACTAGTTGATAATGTTTATGTATTTTATGAATCAACACCATCAATTGAGATGCATTGGTCACTAACATCTGCTTGTAATCAAAATTTACTTTTAACTTTAGTTAAATGTTAATAAATATATTGACAATGATGATTACTTATGTTTATCCCTATTTGTAGAGTGTCCATCTTGAATATACTGTACTGAATGTTGTAAAACACTAAAACTAAACTAAACTAAACTATAGATAGGCCTAAAGCCTAAATCAATCATTAGCTGATAACCTGTAATTTTCTGTTACATTACCTTATCCCCAGCAGCCCTCATGTTAGTATAATAGCCTGTGAATAGTACTATTTGTTTCATGTCATAGAAATGTCAAGATAATGTCCCTCTCTAGATTATCCCCAGCAGTCCTCATGTTAGTATAATATCCTGAGAATAGTACTATTTGTTTCATGTCATAGAAATGTCAAGATAATGTCCCTCTCTAGATTATCCCCAGCAGTCTTCATGTTAGTATAATAGCCTGTGAATAGTACCATTTGTTTCATGTCATAGACATGTCAAGATAATGTCCCTCTCTAGATTATCCCCAGCAGTCCTCATGTTAGTATAATAGCCTGAGAATAGTACCATTTGTTTCATGTCATAGACATGTCAAGATAATGTCCCTCTCTAGATTATCCCCAGCAGTCCTCATGTTAGCATAATAGCCTGATAATAGTACTATTTGTTTCATGACATAGAAATGTCAAGATAATGTCCCTCTCTAGATTATCCCCAGCAGTCCTCATGTTAGTATAATAGCCTGAGAATAGTACTATTTGTTTCATGTCATAGAAATGTCAAGATAATGTCCCTCTCTAGATTATCCCCTGCAGTCTTCATGTTAGTATAATAGCCTGATAATAGTACTATTTGCTTCAGGTCATAGAAATGTCAAGATAATGTCCCTCTCTAGAATAGGCCAACTATTGATTTTGACTATACATTCCTAAGTCATATTATATATACAGTCATTTGAATCTTCGAGTCTATTAGTTTAATTGATAATTTTTGAACAATGGTATATTATCTAGCTTGGGTTTAATACACATTCACATGAGTGTACCAATATACCTATGACTGTAATACACAATACAAACAGACGTGGGAAATATGATACATATTTGTTAAAAGAATCATGAAATTATATTATGTTATTTCAGGATATTATTTCATTTGACTTTAGAAAACAAAACCACTGTACTAAATAATGAAGATAAACAATGGCAATTGTTTATTCATGAACATTAACAACGTGCATAATTAAATAGCATTGTTTCTTCTTTTATCATATTATATTATCAAATGATTTAGTTTTCTACAATTATATTATCGCTACTCATGCATATAATGGTCCCCACGCAAAACAAATATTAAATAAATAAATAAATATATTACAAACAAAAATACATAAACAACAACATACAGTATAGGGGAGGCGATTGCACAGTGGTTAGCGTGGTGGACTGCAGACCTAATGGACCCTAGAACAAGTCCACGCCAAATGTCAGGGCTTTTTCTGAGGTGATCTGATCGTTACTGCTATTCTACAAATATCCTGGCTTCACCGACACGTCTAGAAAACACCCACTATATCGTCACCAATTTATAGCATAGAAGATGCCCGACCATATTTGAAGATGCTGAGAAGGACCATATAACTGCTCGTTTAAATCAAGTGACGTGTATAAAATAATAAGGTTTATCATCTAGTGTAGCAAAAAGGAAGCAACCGACACCTTGTAGCTCCACTTTGACCATCTGGAGCGACATATGAAGCACCCAACACCTCAAAGCTTCAATCGATAATCTTGGGGCCTCACAAGAGTTACAGGCTAATGGACATCCAACAGTTCCGAGGTTGAGAAAATATAACAACAACTTAGGATTGATGCAATAGTCTGCTGGTTGTTTGTGAGACATAGACACATAACAGTGATTTGGAGAGACACATCAACTCCTTTGGTTCCAAGTGTCTACACAGGATCATGGTGTACCGCTGACATGGCTAATATTACACCAGCGTCTACTTTCTAAAATTAATTTGAGTCATATTGGATGCTTAGTCCGGGAGTGCCAGCTTCGGCAATATGGGCACGTGACCTGCCTCCCAGCCACTCCAACAGCTTCCTCTCTCTCCAACACCCCTTCTCCCCTCTCTACACTCTTCAGAAAATAGAAAAGTAGAAAGTAGCTACGAGAAGCCGTTGTAAAGGCTTATCTCTCTATACCTTCACTATCACCATATATAAACTCGTTAGCCTTGGTCGGCAACTCATCTAGGGGAGACAACCTTATACAAATTCGGGTGGATGGGACTCGTCAGCCTTGGTTGGCAACCTGTCTAGGGGAGTAAACCTGATACAAATCCGTACTGCTTACCTAAGGGTAAGGCAGGTTAGTGGATGGATTAGCCGAACACCACTGTAGAAAATTAGTGCTAACAAGATACACAGAGGGCCTCGGAGTCGGACCGATCCTAAATTGAGTGGTCAATCCTGTAAGTCCTTCACTAAACTGGCTCGGGTTGTCCCTCTCACAGGGAATAGGTCCACTTGGGGGCATTCTGTGTATGGCCACCCTCGTAGGGGGAGTAAGGCATCCGGCAATAGATAGACAAAGCTGTTCCAACAGCTTCCTCTCTCTCCAACACCCCTTCTCCCCTCTCTACACTCTTCAGAAAATAGGAAAGTAGAAAGTAGCTACGAGGGGCCGTTGTAAAGGCTTATCCGTCAATACCTTCACCTAACCTGAAGCTGACCCTGTTGTTCATGTGGTGGTAGGTTTTGATGATGGGTATAACAACCCTGAGTGGTGGTGGTGACCAAAGGGAAGACCATGTGTGCTTAAGGGAGGTGAAGCTGACCCTGTTGTTCATGTGGTGGTAGGTTTTGATGATGGGTATAACAACCCTGAGTGGTGGTGGTGACCAAAGGGTAGACCATGTGTGCTTAAGGGAGGTGAAGCTGACCCTGTTGTTCATGTGGTGGTAGGTTTTGATGATGGGTATAACAACCCTGAGTGGTGGTGGTGACCAAAGGGTAGACCATGTGTGCTTAAGGGAGGTGAAGCTGACCCTGTTGTTCATGTGGTGGTAGGTTTTCATGATGGGTATAACAACCCTGAGTGGTGGTGGTGACCAAAGGGAAGACCATGTGTGCTTAAGAGGACCGGCCGCTTTTGAATAGGGGGTGTCACTGAACTTCGTCCGATTTCAATAAAATTTCGCACACGTATAGAGGATGATGTAAAAAAGATGTTATGTACAATTTTGTTTTATTCTAGGTTAATTAATTCCTGAATTAGGGTGGAAATTAGCTCGAAAATTTAACAAAAATTCGGAAGTCGTATAATTCGAAACCCAAGCACTGTATACTATTTTCAGAGGGATCAGACAACTCAGGACAGGTGGTTTTACAACTCTCTTGATCCACTTTTTATTATTTTTATCTAATTGCGGAATTAGGTGACTCGGAAATTAGGTAATAATATTGTACTCGGTGGTTAGCTACATATGTCAAATTAAATATGTGTCTCAAATTAAAAAAAAAAAGGCGTTAAGAGCTTTATAGAGCATTTCACGCGCTTTCCAATGACATATGCACTGTGAAGGAGTGATGGTCCAGTCATGGGTACTGACATAATTATGCTTTAGTACCACAAGGAAAGATGTCAAGATTAGGTACAAGAGATGTAGGAGTATTTGAACAATTATTGTAAACCTATGCAGTGGATACAAGATAGACAGACTTACTTGTTCCTTCGCTTTGATTAGGATTATTACTAGTCAAAGCAAACCAAAAAATCTTGTCAATGCCCCTTTTTCCAAGTAGGTACAGTTGGCCACATTAATTTACATCCACACAGTGAGTATATAAATTAATGAATACAAACTGCTTGTAAACAGCCTACTGGGCAGAGCCCCTCTAAAGGCTGGGGAGGGCTTACAAGTGGAAATAGGTTAAAATAATATAAATAAAAGGGGTAAAATAAATCAAATTGGTTCACCATAAAAAGAAAGAAAATAAATCAACATTAAAAGAGACAATAAAATATGACTAGAAGAAATCAAAAATATTAAATCAGATGAAAGATTGTAATTTCTTTAAGGAAAGCAAATAGATTGACAATATCAAAGGAAGGACTGTCAAACAGGATAGACTGAAGAGAATGCTAAGAACAATAACGCTGTCGCTGCCGAGCATACAGTTGGCAGTCGATGAGAAAGTGCTGCACAGTAATGTTCATGTCACAAGTAGTGCACCATGGAGGAGGAGCATGTGGAGTGGTCATTAAGTGTCCATGTGTGTAGCGGGTATGACTAATACGGAGACGAGTGAGTAGGAGTGAAAAGAGGAAGCCCACACGGAAACCATATCCTTGACATCACGAAGATGGATGGTAAGGGGCTTTTAAGACCACTCACGTTGCCATGCACGAGAGATGACTTCTCAAACTACGGCTTTCATGTCAGACAGGCGCAAGAGAGGACCTGCTCCTGGACTGAGACATTTTAGCGAGCCGATCTGCTCTCTCATTACCCGCTATGCCCACATGGGCAGGAACCCAGTAAAACTGGATTTTCCAATTGGCCAAGGAAAGGTCATGTAGTTGTTGGAGTGAAGTGACCTCGAAACGGCACCATACTATTTTTGCCGACTTTTACTCACAATTACAATTTACAATTTTTACAATCACAAAAGAACTGCGTCTGATGCGGAAATTCGCCCCAAATGTTTTTGGGCGCAGCCCGGCCGAGATTCGAACTCGGGCCCGCCACGTGGGAGGAGAACGCTCTAGCCACTAAACCAAGAGAAGTACTCCACTTGGCATGATAGCTCAAGCAGATTTACGCATCAAATTCAGTTACAGACACTTTGTCACAATCCAGGCATTACAGGAGAATAGTGGAAATAAGTGGATCCCTCGTAGAAAGATCTTGTAATGCCATAAGGGTACTCGGGGAATCACTATAAATAACCACCCGAGGGGTGTTGAGGATAGGAAGGGACCATATCAACTGCCCCAAACAATGTACGCAATTCAGAAGTAAAAACATATGAATATGGGGATAAAGCCAAGCTAAAAACAGAAGCCTCGGATACCGCAGCACAACAAACTTTCCCATCCCTTTTAGACCCATCAGTATATATGACACAGGCAGGGGCATGACGTAGCATATGCTGAAGGGCGACACACCTCTGAACAGCAGGGAGCGAAGACTTAGGACCCTGAGCAAGATAAATGTACAAAACATAGATGATGATAAAAGCCAATACGGGATGGAGGGGTCAGCCACCTGCAGAAGGGGCATGGGTATATCATGTTGCGTAAAGAATCTGTGGGCCAAAACCGGAAAAGAGGGTAACAATGCCAGATGGAACTCATCCACACCCACCTTCTCAAACAAGTTTCCCGCAGGTGAATCAGTGGACAGCAATTGTAGAGCAGAATTCATGAGTACACACTCTCGATGGAGAGAGAGAGGAAGCTGGCCACTCTCTACGAGAAGGTTCGTAATGAGAGACGACTTGAAAGCTCCAGTGCAAAGCCGGATACCAAGATGATGGACAGGAACCAATATTTTGAGCGTGGTCTGGGAAGCTGCGCCATAAATAGCACACCTATAATCCAAGCCGGACAAAACCGTGGCCGTATATAACATAAGGAGGGTCCGACGATCAGCACCCCAGTTAACATTGTGACATTTCTTCAAGACATTGAGACGTCTCAGGCCTTAAGGTCTTTTACATGAGCAGACTAGTTAAGATGTGTGACAAGGATTATTCCCAAGCACTTCACATGATCAGAAAATTGTAACCGATGCCCATTCATTGAGAGGGAGATAGTCTTACCATGTAGGTGACGTTTGTCACGATAAAATGGAATTGCCTTGGTTTTCTCGCTGGAAAAGGTAAACCCTGTAGAAGATACCCAACGGGTAACGTCCCTCAAGGCAGTATTAAGGCATCGCTGTATATGAAAAAAACTGAGGGAGGTATAGTAAACCCATTTCCTGTCAGATTTTTTTTTTTTTTTTTTTTTTAAGAGACAATGAAGACAATTTGCTGAAAAGGAGCAAAAATAAAGTTGTAGGAGCCATCTTAACCCTTTCAGGTCATTCAAAATATAATTATCTTAATCTCATAATTACCTCTCCAAAATTTGTTTTCTGCCCACAACTAGCTCAAAGACAACTGCAGAGGTTGAAATAACTAAACTAAAGGTTTATAAACACCCCTGATGGTCACAAAGGTTTAAAGAATCCCTGTAGGACGTGATCACTTTCTGCAGTGCGCGAAAGGGTAAAGTGAGAATATGTAAGAATTAGCAACAATGTTAGGAGAATTCCGGAGCACAACAACACCTGGCAAGTCTGAGAGTGTCCAAAACCTTTGAAGGTTGGTGTGGGTACAAATAAGGACGTGTATGGACTCAACTATTTTTGCTGATTTTCACCCATTTTTGCCCGTGTTATCTCAAAGAAAAATTCTGAACTATCGAAAAGCTTTGAACCATCAGATTCCGCACTTAAGGATTTTCACTGTACAGTATATTAAATTGGACTGTACATGATTAGGAGCTCTAAGATACAAAATACAGTATACTGTAGCTATATTGAGTGAAAAATGTCATTATATAGACTCAATTTTAGCTACATTTTCACTCAAATACTGTGACTACGATACATCCATTGTTAGAGTACTCATATGACACTGACTTCTCTCACGTCTGTCTTTGTGTTGTCCCTCTGGGGTGTCTACATCTCTGGATAATCAGGTCGAATTACTTGTAAACTATTACCTAGCTTCTAGTCCCAGAGGGGCGTAACACCAGTACAAATCAAATGGTTAACTTTCCATAAACATTATCCGAACATGTATTGTTTCCCTTGTCCAGACGAGTCATTTGAAACTAGTTTGCATTTCTACCACAGTATACAGTTTGGGGTAAATATCTGTGTTTCAGTACTCTAATGAAGATTGAATTGAAATGGGGCTCCCAAAGCCAAAATAGGCTTAACCATAGACTACAGTAGATCTGGATTTGACAAGAAAATGGAACTTTGCAGTAATGGACCCAAAATCAGAGTACGAACCCCCAATTTCGAACCTCGAAACTGCGAGAATATCACATTTTCGCGGTTTCGAGGTTCGAACTTTGGGGTTCGTTTGCCAATTTTGGGTCCCTTACTGCAAAGTTCCCTTTTTGTGTCAAGTCCAGATCTACTGTAGTCTATGGCTTAACCTATGATGGCTCAATATCTAATTTTTATTTTACTTCATGTACTATCGTGTGTGACAATTTTTACACTTTTATCAAGCAATGCACAATTCCCACACATTGTCTCACTTAGCTGCCATACTATTGCACTTGTGGTAAATAATACTTAACCTATAACCCTTCTGGCCTGGGTGTCATTTTAATATGACACCACGAAATAAGGGCAGGTGCCCGGGTGTCCTTTCAGGAGATAGTAAGCTTTCAAGCCTATTCAGCTTTGTCTGAACGCTGTGCGTCCGACGCATGTAAACAAAGCCGATCATTGCATCACCGCACCTCCGAAAACAAGAAGGAGAAGACTCTTTTGTTATTGGATGTCTGTATGTCGTTGTTTCAGTAGTGAAAAGATCGTCATATTGCTAACATCGCCTGAAAATGCTCTCCACTAAAATCGTCATCACAACTGAACCAGTTGACTTAGAGAGCTCTACTCAATGCCAGTCTACAGATTGGAAACCACACTACATTTATAGATGCGTGGGAAATTTCTAGCAGTTAAAATTAACCAAAATACGGTAGCCTAGGCCTAGACGTTTTTCGGCCAGATCGCCCGGGTACGCCGCACTGTCATTAGGAGAGCTAGCCCGGGCCAGGAGGGTTAAAGCACGAAGCAATGGCAGTTTAAAGTGCCTGCCAGGCGAAGGTATTGGCTTCAATTTTGATGAAAATAGTCATATTTACCATATATAACATTACTACTTCTCCATATGCGCCTATTTTACTTTGAATATTAACATATGAACATTGAAGAGCAATAAAAGAAGTGGTAACAGCAATATGCTGGTGAAAATCATATATTTTAGCACCGCGGTCGTAATCTGAGGTGGACCGGCGAGAGAATAACATCCTCCCTCTCCACCGTCTCGTATGCTACTGAGAGACTAGGAGACGTCTGAAACTGGCTAGAGTGTCGGAGAAAGACTCCCCGATACTCCCTCTTCTCTCCCAGCCATCCTCACATGAACATACTCTATAAATATCATGAATAATAGGGAAATACCTAGTAACTGAGGAGGGGGGAGAAAGGGGGGAAGGGGTGATTGGGACACACATGGAGTGATAGGAGGTACTGGAGGGAAATTATCTCACCTAATCACATATTACTTTGCTTTGAGTGCCAGTAGAGTGCTTTGATTGTTTTTTTTTATGCAATAGCTCTCGAGAGGACGCTCGCCATCGACCAAAAAACCTCTCGAGAGGATGCTCGACGTTCTTGGGTTACTGCCCTCTAAACCCTATATTAAATGTGTGAAGCCTCATTCGTGTACAAATGCCTTAACAGGAATGGACATGTATTGTTAACAGTAGAATTGCTCGAAGAACTATAATCCAAGCAATGAAGCGTAGTTCCCTAGAGTATACTATCCAAGGCATTTCTCATGTTTCATTATTAATTTTCATATTTAGCAATTACGTTCTGCTTTCTTCATACAAACTGTTATACCGTTGCCACCAACGCTGTGTCATGAGCAAACAACAGCTGATTCAACTCATAATCTCCACCATTCTAAACCCAATCCTCTACCCATAGTTATCATTTTAACTTCCCGTATCACTCCATCCAAATATACGTTAAACACAACCCTGTCACAGACCTACATTTACCTCAAACTATTCACTCAACTAGTTTCCTAGTCTAACGCACGCTCTGTTCTATTCATAAAAACGCTTGACTGCTCTTAACTAATTTCCTCCCAATTTCATAAATACTTAGCACCTTCCACATTGCTTCTCGATCCACACGATCATATGTGTTTTTCCAAATCCATAAAAGTCTATGCCATGTATACTTGTGGATACGGCTTTTTTTGATGAATCCTAACCCTAGCAGTTATATATACTGTATATAGATATATATATATATATATATATATATATATATATATATACCGTATATATATATATAACTGCTAGGGCTAGGATTCGAGCCAAACAGGCAGGAGGTCCAGTCACCTATACCATCACAGAGGTTAAAAGGAGGAATCTGATATTTCTACCTGTGTTCCTTCCCAATTTCAACTCGGGTGGGGGACAGACAGTCTTTTAATCAAAGTTTTGCTCCCCTAAGCATGACAAGATGTTTATTTGATGACAAATATAACGGCTAGTGCTAGGATTCGAACCATACAGGCAGGAGGTCCAGTCACCTTTACCACCACAGAAGTTAAAAGAAGGAATCGGATACTTTTTTGGGACAGGTTGAATGAGAGCAAACTTTCAGCAAGAAGGAAAGACAGAGACGAGAGAGTTTGCCTAAGCAGGGGGCTGGCACGGAAGAACAGTTTTGAGTACAACAGGAGGATTACCATTCGAATAGTACGTCTTTTTAGAGAGGGCAGAAAGTACATTCTTAGAAAAGATTATGATATTAGGCATAAGTGTGTGGGAGGGGGTGGAGAGGGAGGAGGAGCGCCGGAATCATACTAGGTGGATGTTTTAGCGAAAGTTTGAGCTAAGAGTTCAGCTTTGTCAGAGGAAGAGGTGATGGTGGTACCATCAGAGTGGAAAAGAGTAGGGAAAGATGAGGAAGTAAAATTGCTGAAGAGGTTTTTTGCTAAATGCCAAAAAGCTTGGGAAGAGCTAGAGTTGGAAAGTTCAGAGCATTTGTTGTTAATGAAAGTGTTTTTGGCAAGTCGAAGGACAGATTTGGCATGATTCTGGTTAGAAATATAAAAAGTACGACATTCTTGAGTTTGAAGGCGATGGTACCGTTTGAACGCATCCTCCTTTTTGCAGCAGTAGAACAAGAGTGAGTAAAGCAAGATTTTTGTGAGTTAGTCTGAGAAATGGAAAATGGGATCTATCCTTCCATGCCGAATAGGATTACATCAGTAATGTATTTGGTACTCTCTGAGGGTCCCCTGCCACAGAAGCAAAAATGATTCGTGAAAAATCAAAGAAATACTGCCGAAGATCCTCACAGTCAGCAACGCCAAAATGCCACAAGCGCCGCCAACTGGGGAGGTCAGAAGGCCATAATGGAGAGACAGGACAGTTGATAGAGATAAGGTTATGATCAGAGGAGCCCAATGGAGGGAGAACATTTTCGGTGTAAGCAGAAGGATTAGAGGTTAGAAATAAGTCAAGAATGTTGGACCGATCTCCAGGGCGGTCCGAGATATGGGGGGGGTGTGGAACTAACTACTCTAGGTAATTTAAAATAGAGAAGATGTAGGCTTGATCACCAGGTTGGTCAGTGAAATGATTGGAGAACCATTGGTGAGGGTGAATATTGAAATCTCCTAAGATGGAAATGTCAAAGAAGGGAAATATGGATAGAATGTGTTCCACTGTAATTAGACTTTAGAAGTAAGATGGTCAAATAATTATGGATAGTCAGTAGAATTAGGAGAGATATAAACAGCACAGATATATTTAGTGAGAGTGACAAGATAGCTTGTCGGAATCCATGGCACTTTGAGGAGTCAATTCTAGGGGTTCGAGCAATTGAGGCATGTTTCCTTCCACTCCCCCACCCACCCAGGACTCGGAGGCTGGGTGTGTTGTTGTCTTCATGTGTTTTATATATTTCATTATATAGTATATGTATATTTGATTTAATTTTAAAAATTTAGTGTAGTATGTAATGTGTTTGTGGTATGATGTATTGATAGGAAGAGAAGGTGTTTTGGAGGGCAGACTGGGGTTGGCGAAGCACGGTATGGATCAGCAAGGGAGGCCAGGTGATGAAACAGGAGTTTCATCTATCCTTATCAACCACCTGTAGCATTCCCCGGTAGTACCGCCCTGTTCGGTTGGTGCCTACAGCCTCCTCCTACAACTATTACATAAATCTGTGTTCTTCAGAGCTTTGTCAGTGTATACCTCATCCACTAGACCTGTTGTTGCTTGATTTCCTTTGTACTCCTTTGAAAGTGGGTGGTACCTGCCTTTTATCAGATTCCCATTTGTATTCTGCCTAACTCTCTAGCCCACGAGTGAACAAACTTTCCCAGTCCTTCTTCCACTCTATAAGTCTTTCCCTCATAATATGACTTAGACTGCTTAGAGTTCCGTGTGTCCAGTCATTTTTACTTTAATGCACCTTGAATTTGGTTCTCTATCATTCTTTAAACTTGGGGGGGGGGATTCACTTGTTACAGGCAGCTTTGTCTTTTGTCTCCTTCATACACATATATAACACATACAATAGTGTGAATAGCTTAACAGAAATATTGTAACCGTGTGACAATAAATAGGAAAAGGCAATATAATATGTATCTTCCCCCTCTCTCTCTCTCTCTCTCCTTTCTCTCTCGTGCAACATACTAAGTTGGTCAAAACTCGTGTTTTCATTAAAAGCATGAAGTCTTGGGTTAGCTTTATCTTCCCCTATCGACTTCGAGATAGAAGGGTGAGAGGGACTTCATGTCGTTTCGTACGTGGTGGAAAATCACCTAGAGAGAGAGAGAGAGAGAGAGAGCGAGATGGGGGGGGGGGGGAGCGTAGACATACAAACAATTGGATAGGCAACATGACAATAAAAGAGAGACGGACAGTCAAACGATGACTTCAAATAAACTAAGTAACTAAATTAGTTTTAAAGATAACTCCAGCTTTCATGTGCACACTCCTATAATCTATATTCTGTGTTTCCAATTTGTAAAAATACTTTGTAAATATTGCCCAATGTATTTGTATCCCTGTGTTACTGTGTACACTGACCTTGGTGCAATGAACAATTGAACAATGGCTCTCTTTCTGCTATAACCACTTTTTGTACGTTAAATAAGTGCACTTCAAGAAGACTCAAAATGTGTAAAAAACATTGAGTATTAACAAATAAATTAATATAAGTAAGGTAAACAGAACGTAAGCCCACAACTTCGACCTAATTAAAAATAAAATACGGTGAAGATTATCATCATTATATTAAGTATCATATGGCCCGTCTTCAGGAAAATATAAGTAAGAGGAAGAGGGAGGAGCCGGAATTCGGTGTGGCTCATTCAGTTGGCACCACTCACTCTCATCTGATTGACGCCCTTAGTTAGTTAGTTAAAACAGGACTTCAGAGGCTATCAACCCTATTGGATTATTAAGCCAGCACACTGTAAGTCAAGAATAACGTCAGGACTGGAGCCTCTCTGCGAGAACCCCAGACCCTTGATTGACGCCCAACACATTTACACGCACTTACACTTTAGGACAACAACACTGAAATATAATGTTCAAATCTATCTGAGGCTGAACCCAATCTTCTCATTAGTTATTTATCCAATATTATAATTTCGGAGATTCGTTTGTCATAGTCGAGGGTAGATATTTGGGCTGAATTTGTACATTAGTGTATTCAGTCATGTACTGTAATTTCTGAAAAAAAATTGGAGGCAAAATAAAGACGCCATGCAAACCAGCAGTATTGAGAAATACCCAATGCTTGAGGCACAAATATTAAATTACTGGGAGTCGCTATTTAAGGGCCACAGTTTTGTTTTTTATCATTACGAAGTGTTCGTTTTCCTGACCAGTGGGCAGGAATATCTGTACAATATTTGGAGGAACAATAATGATGCAGTGGCAAAGTAAAATTAAAATTAGAATAAGCTGTGAATATTGAATCGCTGAGTGTTACTAAGCAACGTTGACGTTCTCATGTTTATAATGAAAAATGTCTAGTATTGTTATATAAATCCTTGTACTGTACAATCTTCTAATGATATAAACGAGACGGCGATTATAGAATCCAAGTAGTTTGATAATTTCAGATATTTAGGACTCAATTGGACTAAACAAAGCCGACATGTTCTACATATTATTTGATATGATGTATTCATATGTTTGAATAATCAAAATTAAATTAAGTTACGTTGACTAATATATTAGAAATGTCAAAAAATAAAGAAGTATATATGGTAAAAAACCAATACTTCAACATGTGTAGCTTAATAATTCCTATCAATATACTGTGTAGTGTCCTATTATAATATGGTACCTACAGTAGGTGTGAGACCGATATAATCTTCAGAATCCATCAAACAGCTCATTACAGTTTGATCTATACTAATTCTTAATCCTCAGTCGGAATCCTTATTGAAGCTTAAATTATTACTGTACTTCCAGTTTCAGCCCAAATAGTTATCCCAATTCTTAAGCCCCTGGCCAGTTGCAATATGAGGGCTAGTATGAACGCCAGCCCCTCCATATACAGTACACCTCCGAATATACAACTCAAATAAGTTTACTCTAGCACTCGGGACAACACACTATTTATCTCTCACGACCATATGTATACTGTGCTTCTATATATATGCACTACATATGTATAATATAACCTACAGTCAATACACACACACACTACGTGATTAAGTGAATATGAATCTCTGTGTGGTAAAGAAATATACCTTACCACTGTATAAGTGTATATACAGTACAGTATAAACACAAATATACCTTACCACTGTATAAGTGTATATACAGTACAGTATAAACACAAATATACCTTACCACTGTATAAGTGTATATACAGTACAGTATAAACACAAATATACCTTACCACTGTATAAGTGTATATACAGTACAGTATAAACACAAATATACCTTACCACTGTATAAGTGTATATACAGTACAGTATAAACACAAATATACCTTACCACTGTATAAGTGTATATACAGTACAGTATAAACACAAATATACCTTACCACTGTATAAGTGTATATACAGTACAGTATAAACACAAATATACCTTACCACTGTATAAGTGTATATACAGTACAGTATAAACACAAATATACCTTACCACTGTATAAGTGTATATACAGTACAGTATAAACACAAATATACCTTACCACTGTATAAGTGTATATACAGTACAGTATAAACACAAATATACCTTACCACTGTATAAGTGTATATACAGTACAGTATAAACACAAATATACCTTACCACTGTATAAGTGTATATACAGTACAGTATAAACACAAATATACCTTACCACTGTATAAGTGTATATACAGTACAGTATAAACACAAATATACCTTACCACTGTATAAGTGTATATACAGTACAGTATAAACACAAATATACCTTACCACTGTATAAGTGTATATACAGTACAGTATAAACACAAATATACCTTACCACTGTATAAGTGTATATACAGTACAGTAATTTAATTCACCTGAAATTCCCTCACTTAAGATCCACACCAGACATGTCAAAACTATTTTGCAGAATCTCTCAGTAGATAAGGCTCCTGGTCCAGATGAAATTCCTCCAATAGTACTTAAGAATTGCTCCTTGGTGCTCGCTCCTGTATTGGCAAAATTTTTCCGTCTGTGTACTCATACCTCATGCTTCCCAGTACCCTGGAAAGAAGCAAACATCCATCCAGTTCCTAAAAAAGGTGCCTCTTCAGATCCATCAAACTACAGACCAATAGCAATAACTTCCACTCTTGGCAAAGTTTTTGAAATTATATTAAATAATCACATAATTAAGCATCTGGAGAATAATAAATTAATCAGTGATAGGCAATATGGTTTTAGACGATGTCGATCAACTGCAGACATTTGCCTTCTTACGCATCCAATCAACCAAGCTACAGACCAACATGGTGAAACACATACAATAGCACTGGATATCAAAGGCATTGATAGAGTCTGGCATCAATCCTTATTGTCGAAGATGTCACACTACGGCCTTGCATCATTAGTTCCACTAATTTCTTCTTATCTTCATAACAGAAAAATATGTGTAATGGTAGATGGCTTTTATTATTAATTTCACTCAATAAATGCTGTGTTCCCCAGGGATCAGTTTTGGCCCCAACTCTGTTCCTCATTCATATCAATGATCTCATATCTACCACTCATAATCCAATACATTCCTACGCAGATGACTCAACAGTTCCTTCACATTTACCAATTCTTTCACCCAACCCGATCTTATAAATTCAAAAATAAACACTGCAATTTCTCTGAACCGGGACCTTTCTAGAATTAATGAATGGGGACCAGAGAATCTAGTTTCCTTTAATGCACAGAAAACCAAGTACATTCAATTTTCTAACCGACAGAATCTCACTGACTCCCATATATTTTTTAATGATGTAAATTTCCCACTTCCCCTAGTATTGACATTCTCGGTGTAACATTAACTACTAACTTGAGCTGGACACATTATGTTAGAAGCATTGCTAAGAATGCCTCTAAAAAACTGGGACTCCTGTACAGAGTTCGAGAATTCTTCACTGACGAGCAGTTGGCCGTATATAAAAGTCATGTGCGTTCTCAGAGGGATTACTGTTCACCTCTGTGAAGTGGAGTGGTTGCATTGAGGCAGTTGGACAAAATTCAAAATAAGCTATTAGATTAATCAGTAACCCTGCAATCACACTGGACCTTCCTACATTAGCCATACGAAGAAACGTTGACACCCTTGCATTATTCTACAGATATTTTCACAGCAATTGTTCCGAGGAACTTGCTTCAATTGTGCCGCTCTCCACAACTTTCCCCGTAGAACTAGGGCAGCTGAGAGCGCCCATGAATTTACACTTTCTCCTCCACAATGCAGAACTTCTGCTTATCAGAATTCATTTATCCCCAGAGCTACTACTCTTTGGAATTCACTTCCCTCGAATTGCTTTCCACAAACTTACAATCAACAAATGTTTAAATCCAGTTGTTACAAACATTTTATGAATGGAGGATGCCTTTAGGCACATGGACCTTTTTGTTTTATCTGTGTTTTTCCTTCCTCCGTTCATTGTCTCTTAAAAAAAAAAAAAAAAATTATAAACACAAAATACCTTACCACTGTATAAGTGTATATACAGTACAGTATAAACACAAATATACCTTACCACTGTATAAGTGTATATACAGTACAGTATAAACACAAATATACCTTACCACTGTATAAGTGTATATACAGTACAGTATAAACACAAATATACCTTACCACTGTATAAGTGTATATACAGTACAGTATAAACACAAATATACCTTACCACTGTATAAGTGTATATACAGTACAGTATAAACACAAATATACCTTACCACTGTATAAGTGTATATACAGTACAGTATAAACACAAATATACCTTACCACTGTATAAGTGTATATACAGTACAGTATAAACACAAATATACCTTACCACTGTATAAGTGTATATACAGTACAGTATAAACACAAATATACCTTACCACTGTATAAGTGTATATACAGTACAGTATAAACACAAATATACCTTACCACTGTATAAGTGTATATACAGTACAGTATAAACACAAATATACCTTACCACTGTATAAGTGTATATACAGTACAGTATAAACACAAATATACCTTACCACTGTATAAGTGTATATACAGTACAGTATAAACACAAATATACCTTACCACTGTATAAGTGTATATACAGTACAGTATAAACACAAATATACCTTACCACTGTATAAGTGTATATACAGTACAGTATAAACACAAATATACCTTACCACTGTATAAGTGTATATACAGTACAGTATAAACACAAATATACCTTACCACTGTATAAGTGTATATACAGTACAGTATAAACACAAATATACCTTACCACTGTATAAGTGTATATACAGTACAGTATAAACACAAATATACCTTACCACTGTATAAGTGTATATACAGTACAGTATAAACACAAATTTAACTCTGGAGATCGTTTAAGAGTTCATGAAATAATCTGGAGGATAAGTAAATAAATTAACTTTTAATTAACAAATTATTCTTGTAAATCTAAAACGCATTTATGAGGCACTGACCTGCCCCATCTTGGTGGGATATAAAACCGGCGTGGTGGCTGGAAGGAAGCTCATATCTAGTCCCGTCATTTTTCACAAGTATGAGACTTTGAGCCTCTGATGTCTGTCCGTTTGTCGGTCTGTCAGCTCCGGGGAAAGGTTTTGGCTAGGGACTGTTCAGAAGTTTTATAGCAGTTGCCCTTTTAAAATACAAATATATAATAAAGTTGCTGGATACGCTACAGAGTGAACACCTCTTCAGTAAAACAAGGAACTAGAGTTCTCGAAAAGGGGCTCTAGTCCTGACGCGATTCTGGACTTAATAATCCAGAAGGGTTGATAGACTCCGAAGTCCTATTTTAACTTAACTTCAGTAACGGTGCTTTATGCTATTTAACAACAGAGCTTGTGATTCTACCGAAATGCTTTTTGTTCCGCTCCTCTTTAAATGAAAGTAGAAACTAAATGCCAAATATACTTAAAATATTAACATTCCACAAAGAAATTGATTGTAAGCCAAATACAATGTGCGAATTATATCAACTTAGCTTTTGAGGGATTTAAAGTCGTAGGAGAAATGAAAGAAGGTCTGTAATAGTTTGTGCTGTATCATACATGGTGTGCTAATTTAATTGAAAAGCCGTTTACTCATGGATTGTAAAGCTGTAAAGAATAAATGTCAGAATATGTTGCGAAGTGGTGCAGTAGAGGACTAATCAACCTGGTACAGTACAGTCGAGGACAGGAATGTATTGACAATTTATGGATGCACAATAACATTAGGATACATTTACGAACTATTTTGATAAACTGCTTGAACCACACTGATCACAGTAGTGGGATTCAATTGTTAACCCATTCAGTACCAGTGACATCCTTTTGATTATAGTCTGGCAATAATCAAACGATTTTATTCAGTTTAGGAAGGACCTCTAACACTAATATGGCTTCAAACTATCTCAATCAACCCTTTTTAACTACAACAGATCCTTATCAAGCTGCATAATATCGGCTAAATAGAATATAATATAACACACGTCGCTGGTAATCAAAGGGTTAATGGTCACTGTCTTGTTTATATAATTAGAAGGTGTTCAAGTACTCCGGACCACAACTGTACCTTTGTTGTGAAAGGCTGTTGGAATATTATACCCCCACATTTATATTAATAGCTTTGGGGTGAACTTAGTAATGATTTTCTCAGTACGTGGGGACATTCATTCGCAACAGTACTATGCATTATTTCTGCATGATAATAAAATACAGTCACCGCTCTTTACAACTTTTTCACCATATTAATATATCCCCAAGCCTCTGTACTACGATACTTCGTAACCTATTGTTGGAGGTAAGAAAGTAAGTGAAGAAATTGTGGATTTGTGGCCATGTTTTTTTGTTTTTATTTTATACAAGAAAGGTATGGACACTCGCAAACTATGTACACATTGTAGACATTGTTGAGAAGATCGCTGGTTAACCCGAGGAGTACGCAATTGACGTGTTTAAAAAAAAAAAATTGATTCTAACAGAATTTGCTATATTTACCATGTAAAGCATTATTTCTTCTCCATGTGCATTTATTTTACTTATACGATGAACATATGAACAGCGAAGATCAGGAAATATGTGTAAACATATATCTAGTGAAAAACTTATATTTGTGACAGGAGGGGGTGTATGGAGGCGAGAGAGAGCATGCAACATAGGTCTGCTAGCTGAGCCTGTTTGAGGCACACTGACCCTCCAGCTATCTTCCGTACATGTGAAAGGGAGGAGGGAGTGTGACTCATCCTATTTTGTGCGGGGGAGAGGAGGAATGATGAAAATTAGAGGAATAATAGCCAATAATTAAGGAGTGGGAAGTGGGGGAAGAAGTGAGGGAAGGAGAGGGAGGGGGGGACAAATGTAGGGGAGAGGAAGAAGGTACTGGAGAGTGATTATACTACCTAATCACATATTGCTTCCATTTGAGTGCCTGTGGGGCAGTTATTGGGTATATTTTCATGGGCTGTCTTCTGTGAGGCTTATCACATATGCTATACAGATACTTCCGTGAGGCCTATCGCGCTTGCTGGGTTAAAACTGGTGAATGTGATTTGAAGTACTACTAAGAAAATCATAAAACAAATGGTCAGGTTTGTAATATCCTCTGTCAGTAGCTGATATAAATGCAGTATATCAGTAATAACCCCTCCAGCCCCAGCGTCGAACATGTCCCGACGGCTATGTTTGTAATGCTCAGCTCCAGCGTTGATACCGCATCGACAGCTATTCTCACCTATATTTACCCCTGTTATACGGCGTGTAGAGGGTTCATGAAGATAAACCTCCGTTTTAGTAGTCACTTCCCCATATTTATTTGTTTTTCTATGTAGGAGAGGGAGACAAAAGGCAGAATTGCCTGTGGCGAGTGCCTCTCCCAGAGTTGAAAGCGTGACAGGGCCAAAATCAAGAGACGTTTGAGCCAAAATTCCTGAACACACGGAGTTTGAAGCAACTTAAGTCATAGGAAGAGGAAAAGACTGATTCTGGGAGAGAATTCCAGAGATCAGCTGTTGAATAGAAGACAGATTGTGAATAACGTTTCACTTTTGGGTTCGAGAGTTGCACAGAGTAGGGGCGGGATTGTGTTGCAAGACGGGTGCTACATGCTCTATGAAGAGGGGGTGGTATACACTGAGAGAGCTCTGAGGAACACTGATTATTGTATTAGCAGTAGAATAGTGAGAGAGCTGCAACATTGCGGCGAAGAGAGAGAGACTACAGAACATTGGTGAGTGGACGAGAGTTAATGAGACGAAAGGCTTTCTTTTCTACTTTGTCTAGTGTCTAGTGTCTGTGTGACAGGATCCTCCTCACACATTTGAACAATGCTCAATACATAGCCATACTGTGCCCCTGTACAGAGCAAGAAGCTTCACAGGGGTAAAGAACCCCTTGAGGAGGTTGAGCACACCCAGATTCTGGGAAGCTGTTTTAGCAAGAGTGGTAATATGATCTTTCCAAGAGAGATCAAAAGAAAAAGAGACACCAAGAATGTTGAGAGAAGATGAAGGGTTAATTTGTATGTGGTTGAAGAGTAAGTAATAGTTTTCTGGAAGGGAGCAATGAGTAGACAGATGGACAAATGGAGTTTTGGCAGCATTGCATGTAACAAGGCTTTCTCTTCTCCAATTATAGATAGCGGGGAGATCAGAAGATAGGTGTTTTATGGCCTACATACGTGAGTTCCTGCTCTGAATAATTTTGTGGACAGCTAGTTGAATAGTGTAATGTATATTCGTCAGCATATGAGTGAATGGGGCTGGAGGTGTAGTTGAGAAGGTCGTTAATGAATAATGATAAGCGAATTGGAGATAGGACAGAGCAATGAGGAACACCGGAGTTAATAGGTTGAGGAAGTGAACGGTGGCTGTCCACAAACGCAGCTATGGAACAGCCAGAAAGGAAATTAAAGACAAAGGCGCAGATGGATGGATAGAAACCGAAGGAGGGTAGTTTGGAAATAAGTGATTTGTGCCAGACTCTATCGAAGGCCTTCTATATGTCTAGCATAACAGAAAAAGTCTCACCGAAGTCCTGAGTGGAGGATGACCAAGAGTTAGTAAGATAAGAAAGAAGATCACCAGTAGAACGGCCCTTAACCCTTAACTGGCGGCGCGCAACATATGTCGAGTGAAATCAATTTGGACTAAGTGGCGGTGCACGACAGCTGTCGAGCGCCATTTTCAGCACGTAATGTTGCTGAGAGAGAGAGCTGAGCGGTGGGACGAGCGTAGTAACCTTATGACCGCTCCCCACGACCACCGTGGACGTACTGAACTGTATACCACCTTCCTCCCCCCTTTCTCACTCGCTACACAGGGAATCGTGTTGCACAATCGTTGCAAGAGAACCAGTGGTCGTACAAGGATGGTTCAGGTGTCATTGGAAAGCCCTGTTTATGCCCTTTTAGGGATAGATACTTGTTTTACGCTCTGGGTCTTGTTTATGCATGAAACTGAGCATGGAAACAACCATATTTAGGGTAAAAAAAAAACGCTGGGCGGTACATATAAATTACCGCCTAGGCCGCTCGTAAGGGGTTAAGGAAGCCATACTGGCAGTCTGAGAGTAGGTTATGGGAAGATAAAATGCTTAAGAAATGTTGACGTTAAGAATAGTTTCAAAAACATTAGAGATGAAAGAAATGAGAACAATTGGATGATAGTTGGATGGTTGACAGCGGTCACCCTTCTTTGCGACAGGTTGAATGAGAGCAAACTTCCAGAAAGAAGGTAAGACGTTAGAATAGAGACAGTGCAGACTAAGAGGAGACTTATTTCAAGTGTTCAAAATCATCAAATGCATCGACAATATGAACTGTAATAAATATTTCGCTATTGACCAATCAAAATACACGCGGGGGAACGGTCCAAGATTATTGGTAAATCTTTTAACTCACACGAGTCTAAGAATTTCTTCTTCAATCGAGTTGTCAACTTGTGGAACGGGCTTCCCCGAGATGTCATAGACTACAGCACCATTGATTCTTTTAAACTTAGCATAGACAAATAACTTGCCTTAAATCCACGACTGACTGCATTTGTAAATGAATACAGTTATTTTTGTTTCCTATTATATTACTAACACCTGTCCCCTACTAACATCTCCTAATCCTGCCATGGACATTTGTCCCAGGGCAGTCTTCCCTTTCAATTTTTCCCTTACCCACTCTAAACCACTGTTTGGACACTTGACCATCAGTGATTTTTAAGGGAAGCAGCCTTGATGGGTCATTGGACCTGTTGTTGCTTGATTTCTGTTGTACTCCTTTGTAACCAAAGTTGGGATCGCGAGAGACACCAAGATTGTTGCGTACATATACGCAACATCCACCTTTGGCTTGAGGCTGAGGATAGAGATAATTGGAGGATACAGAAAAGGGTTTGCTGTCAGTAGTCCCAGACACTGGTGTTCAGTGGAAGTTAGAGAATAGGCCAAGAATGTTGTAGAAATCAACAGTAATGCTGGGATCACACATTCCCGTATATTGCTGCCGACAGCTCCCGTCAGGCGTAATCGCCAATTTTTTGTTCTGTCGGGCGTAGTCCGGCCGTGTACGCCCGTATCACCACGATTATTGCATTTTCCCGACAGACGTACGGTGACGGGGCCATTGTTACGTCAGTCGTAATGCAGTCGTAATGAACTACGTACGTGTTTGCGACTTGCGTAAGCATGTCCCAGTTAGTCCGCATGGGCTGCCCGATTTGCGGAAACACAGGCCACGCCCATGGCACGCCCCCACAAGACCTGCTGTTACGACTGGGGTTCAAATATATCAGGGCTCTTATTCATTGGACTAGTAATGGCATAAATGTTACAACGGAAAGCGCTAGCTCCAACCTCCGATGTATATTCCCAGTGAACAAAGAACAGAAATACTCTACAGAGTTCTATATGCAATAATAGGCTATCAAACTCTCAATAAATGTGCGTCTACTCTAGGCTTAATGTTTTGTGAAAACAGCCTATTACTACCTATAACCGAAGGTGCTTGGTTATGGTATGCAAAGTAAGGTGGTAAGAGAAGTTATAGCTTACGTTACTTTAATCAATAAATGTCAGGCACTCCTGCATGAAAGAAAGTGCACTAAAGTCCTTCAACACTAACAAGAAATCTTCTTTAAATGTTAGATGCTATAAAGATGCTCGTATCGGAAATGGAACCCAAAAAGGCAGGCAGCGGAACAATGCTCGTGCAGGCTATGCACACAAAAAGGCAGGATATATAATGCAGTCGGGCCAAGAATATCCTAAACGCTACAACAATAATAATCGCCACGACAATGCAGTATTCCTATCAACAAAAAGAGCCTAAGTCGTTTGTGTCTCCATACATCAAACTAGGCTGCGAAATGCTTGTGTAATCATAAATGGGTATGCATAAAAAGAGTAATTAGGTTAATATACTTAATGTCTACTGTGACTGATAAAGTCTAGCTAGAGTCAATGATACGAGATACTGGTGCGCATGGCATGCCGCATAGCCTAGTGCAAATCTCAAGTCTGTGCGTCAAATATTACGTTATAGGGAAGGGTAGCTCTCTTGAGAAACCTTAATACCGAAGTATTAAGCGTTCTCCTGGCGTACCTCAAAGACAAACAATCGAGACTAGAACAGTGCAGAAAGGTATAGGCAAAAAGCCCTCATTCGTGCATGCTCTACTCTCAATGGCACACAGACTAGAATTTACTCAATCAACTCCAGTTCTCAGGTATGTCGTGCAGCTTTTAACTAAAGCCAGCACTCATAGGAAACAATACCTTATAATATCAGACTCCTAGTCTAGCATTATCTAATCCAGCAGAACACTAATAATTAAAGGAAGCAGTACTAAACAATATGAATGTCAACCAATGCTTCGTGATCCACTTATCTTAACAACTAACATACACACACTGGTGATGGGCTGGTCTATCAGAGTGAGAACTGAGCGATCTCTGCCATACCCATAGCTTACTCTGACTTCCTTTTTCTTATATATTTTCTAGATCTCAAGTGACGGTGTCTCTTCCGTGGATTGACCTCCCAATCTACCATGATTGGAAGCCAAAGCGTCACATTTTTCCTTTGCCCCTCAACTTTCTCTTCATAATTGCTGAGGGGCACAGGGCCCTGGGTGGGGCTTTGGTTTCCCGGGCGTTTCCGCACCCTCCTTAGCTCCCCGCCATGGAGTGGCTTCGGTCACCCAGGCTTTATTGTGGTCGGCAGGGAGGGTTCTTTGGGGGCGCTCGATTATGGCCTTGGCCTTATTCGGGGCCTTGGGGCTGTTCGGCCAGGCAGCTTGAGGAACAACAACAACAACAACAACAACTAACATACATAGGTTATATCAGACCTTAACGCACAAAACAACTGGCCAGCATTAAGCTTATTTTGCAGAGTTAACCAGAGGGGATATAATGTTAATAAAAGGTGGTGAAAGATATGGAAAATGAGAGAGATAGGCAGAGGAAAAGGTTCTCAGGGGCGGAGCAGGGGACAGGTAGCAAGGGATAAAGATGAATGCGTTCTAGAAACCAGATCTGAGGGAGAGAGTGGCGAGGAACTGTATATATACTCGCACTAGCTCGAGCCGCGTGGGAAAAAAGCGGTTACAAGTCGTCTAGCCACTAGCAAGGGAGCTAGCAGCATGGTAAGGACCTCTCTCCACCAACATCCACGAGGCAGCCAGCCGTGACATCATCGAGCGGGACAAAAACATTGCGCGCTCCCTCTCACTCTGTTCTACTCTCTCTCTCTCTCCCAGATCCCATCATTACTACTTAATGATAAAACATATACCTTACAATTAAATATATAAAGCCTTGACATGGGTGAAAACAAAGAGCCTTTCTGGACTGCCCATGACACCAGCTTTCATATGAAATAAAGCACACTCTAATACATAAACTGTAGCCCCATCCACTGCCCTGGCGATCCTAGTGAGTCACTGTAGGACAAGCCATGCGGTTCTAACGGAGTGGTTAACGTCACACCCCCCCCCAAGATTTGTCTCAGAGGCCCCAAGGCTCACAAAAATCTGATGGTTAGAACCCATGCTATATCTCCACTTCCCATCACCCAGCGGCAGTAAAATATCTGGCACAGTTCTTCAACAAAACATTTTTCAAAATTATAACCCTCCCCAACACAATAGGTTAAATTGTATGTAGTTATGCTCCTCAAGAGCGCGCTTCTCTAGCCCAGCATTCTGAGAGGAGTGCAACTCAGAATTACTGCTATAACATACTGAAAAAATTCAACTATCAAAGAAAGAGTTTTTTATTTGATTTTTATGTTTTTAATTTGTTTATTTCGGCTGCACTATAGGGGCAAGCCTAGTTTTTTCTTCTATACCAAACGCTCAACTCCTGCTTTACGACCCAATACGCTGGGCTACAACCGCGAGCCAACAAGCACCAAGCGCAAAATACTATTCAAACTAAAGCAGGAGGCTACCCGTGTGTCAATCTACCCAGGATCATATACCCTTGAACGACCATCTGCAACCACGTTGTCACAACCGGCAATATGGCGTATGTCCAGGTTATATACCAATAACCTTAGTGACCACCTGGTCAGCCTCATATTCCGATTGTGAAACTGGTCCAAGAACTTGAGAGGGTGATGATCTGGGTAAACTACAACGACCGGACCATAGGCTGGAACATAGACCTCGAAATGCCCCAGCGCAAGCACAACCGCCAGCAGCTCCTCCTCGACAACAGAGCAGCTCCCCTGGGCCGAATTGTACTTCTCCGGGCAGAAACTAACAGGATGCTCCAGCCCATCATCGTCCTTTTCCACAAGGACGGCACCAGCCCCCACACCACTAGCATCCGTTGCTAGTTGGAAAGGTAGGCTAAAGTCAGGGGCCCTGAGGATCGGGTGAGTGCACAACAGGTGTTTTACTTCTCTAAACACCTTCTCACACTCAGGCGCCCATTTGAACTTCTTATCCTTCCAGTTATCCTCCACCTGAGCTTCACTGTCCCGTTCTCCTTCTCCACCTTGACTGCTAAACGTCATCACAGGCACAGTGAGAGGCTCAGGGGGGTGCCTCCCATACTCCTTCATGGGATTAACATGACATAACTGATTGCGCTTCCGTCTGTCTGGAGTGGCTACCAAGTAATCCAGGTCTGATAGCTCCTCAACCACCCTATAAGGACCAGTGTACTTCGCGGATAAGGGGTGACCTACAAGGGGCAGTAGAATCAACACCTCCTGACCCACGTGAAACTCCCTGAGTTCAACCTTGAGGTCGTACCTGTCCTTCCTGAGGGCCTGAGAGCTAGTCAAATTACGGCCAGCCAACTCCAGACTGCGCAACATCCGTTCTCGACTGTTGAGGACACACTTGAGCATAGAACAAGGTTTTTCTGCGCCCTCCCATACTTCTTCAACCATATGGAGAGGCCCTCTGACACGGTGTCCAAAGACGAGCTCATTAGGGCTGAATCCCAAACTCTCCCCAGGTACCTCCCGCACAGCAAACAAAACACATGGCAGGCCAAGATCCCAATCCTTCCCACTCTCAAAGCAACAACAACGAAGCACAGATTTCAAGGCTGAGTGCCATCGCTCTAACACACCCTGGCTCTCCGGATTATACGCAGATGACACAACCCCAACAATCCCATGCTGCGGCATTGCTTGAACAAAGAGGCTAGAAGTGAAGTTGAGTCCCTGGACTGACTGAATCCCCTGCAGGTAACCATACCGGGAAAAATACACTAGCAAGCTTCGGACCACCGTCTTCGCCGACCCATTTCTCATAGGGTACGCGTCAGGGCACCTTGTTGCTACATCTCCCGACTGTGCATCACTGTCCTCCTTCAACTCTTTCGTCTTTTTAAGCCCATCCTCTGCCCCTTCAGGAACAGTTACTGGGTCTTCTCCAGACTCGAAATGTGGTCCTAATAATGAGTCCCCGAGAAGGTCCGTTGACACTAAACTCTCAACCGCATCAACTTTCAACCCCTTCTCGGTACCCTTCCTCCGCTGATCTAAAGATTGTTGACCAGAATGTGACTCCCTGGATGCAGAATCTCCGGTGACAACACACGCCATAGGCTGCCCCGGACACTTCTCAACCCACTCCTGCTCCTCCCTACTCACGTCGGCCGGCTTCTCGACAACGACTAAGGGTGGAGCCTCAGAAGTAGGCCCCGCAAAGTCGTTGCCAAGAAGGAGGTCGACGCCCCCAACAGGTAACTTCTCCACAATTCCTACATCCAGGTCACGAGTCACACCATCAACTTCCACCTTCATTCTTACAAGCGGGTATGACCTTGTCGCATTAACTCCCTGAACCACAACCACCCGCGCCGTATTGACAGGTTTACCAGTGAAATTTCTCAACAGTGTTTGCGATGCCCCAGTGTCACGCAAAATTCTCACCTCATGTCTTCTGCCCCCCAACTCCACACAACCGAGTCCCCTGTGGTCACTAAAGGCATCACGGACAGGGAATAAGCCTTCCGGATCCTTCTGCACTGGCAGTGTATTTACCTCGGAAGAAATGCCTCTAACAAACTCCGATGTCCTCTTGAACACTCCAATGCCGTGAGCAAAAGACACGGCTGCCGGAGGAGGTCGACTAGGGCACTCATTTGCCTTATGACCCTCCTGGTGGCAACTAAAACACATAAATTTGGTTTCGGCTTATACTGTGATGTAAAAGGCCCCTGACTTTTCACATACGGTGTGGTGTAAGGTTTGGATTCAGTTTTAGTTTCATGGCTCTTCTGTTTAAATGTGTCATTGTTCCGGGGAGGGGGAGGATAACGGTCCTTAGCACTTACATCGTACTTCTGTGAGGACCCGCAACCCCGAATCAACGACAGCCGTCGATCAGCCATTTCTGCTGCTTCGACTAGAGTTCTTGGGTTTTTCTCCTTCAAGTTCAAAGTTAGATCACCGCCCGTGCTCTTAAAGAACTGCTCCAACATCATTAACTGCTTAATTTCATCAAATGTTGTGACCTACTCAGATCGGAGCCAGTTCCCCATAGCATCGGACAAGTCCCAGGCGTATTCCAAAAAAGGTGCTATCTCTTCCCTTAGTTACACCCCGGAATTTCAAACGGTACGTTTCTGGTTGCAGTTCGTAAGCCCTCAAGACAGCCTCCTTGAGATCCTCATACACAATACATGACTCCAAAGGTAACGCATCGTAGGCTTTAAGACCCTTGCCTATTAATCTAGAGGATACAAGTATTGCCCATTTATTCTCTGGCCACTGGTGTTCCTGGCACTTCTTCTCAAAGCGTGTGAAAAATTCTGTTACACCACTCTCATCAAACACCGGAACCAGTTTCAATAAGTGCGAGAGAGACTGCTCATAAACACGATTACCAGCCCCAAGTCGCTGTCCCGTTGTCTCTACTCGCGACTTCTCTACGTCCATGTCGGCACAGTACTTAGTCGACTCAGCTTGGATTTTTGCTAGCTCTATTTGCTGTTGAAGCTCACCTGCCCTTTGTTGCTGGTGACTTTTTCTCTCTTCTATCTTGGCTAATTCTAATTGCTGCTGAAGCTCACCTGCCCTGATAGCCTTTCTCTCTTGGATCTTAGCTAATTCGAGCTGAAGCAATAATTCTGGAGTTAACCCTTGAGGAGGTGAAGGTGCTACAATGTTTGAAATTACCGGTGGTCCCCCCAGGGGCAACCCACCCTGCCAGTCACCACCCAACTGTGGAAGCGTACCCGGGGTCGGCAAACTACTGGGATGGCTGGGAGTCGAGTGTAGGGGAAGCATAGCTGAAGGGCTCTGAGCACTCAACCCATCTCGCTCACCAGTCACCCTGCCCAGTACACACGTTATCAAGTTATCCCTGGTCATGCTGCTAGTACCCGCATGACCGATAGCTGTGGCCAGGCATTGAAGACCGTACCACTCCATACCCTCCAACCGCTCGGCAGTAACAGGCCATTGCAAAAATATCCTAGCATCCTCCTCACAGTTCACCTGATTAACCATATCATCATACTGCTGTTCCTCAGTTTCGACATAACGTACTGTGTATCCATTCTCCTCTGATCCGGTATAAGACATGATGCTCACAAAAATTTCCCACCTCAATATTCAGAAAAGAAGTACCCCAAACTCTTATACCTCAATATACACACAAAAATTCTCGGAAATACTCAAGGGCTATACTATGTTGCAAAAAAAATAATAGTCTTGCTGATCCCCGCAAAATATTCTCCAAAACAACAAATGTTCCCTGCTAATAAATGTAGGTTCACCAAATCCTAGGTAAGGTTGCCATTTGTTACGACTGGGGTTCAAATATATCAGGGCTCTTATTCATTGGACTAGTAATGGCATAAATGTTACAACGGAAAGCGCTAGCTCCAACCTCTGATGTATATTCCCAGTGAACAAAGAACACAAATACTCTACAGAGTTCTATATGCAATAATAGGCTATCAAACTCTCAATAAATGTGCGTCTACTCTAGGCTTAATGTTATGTGAAAACAGCCTATTACTACCTATAACCGAAGGTGCTTGGTTATGGTATGCAAAGTAAGGTGGTAAGAGAAGTTACAGCTTACGTTACTTTAATCAATAAATGTCAGGCACTCCTGCATGAAAGAAAGTGCACTAAAGTCCTTCAACACTAACAAGGAATCTTCTTTAAATGTTAGATGCTATAAAGATGCTCGTATCGGAAATGGAACCCAAAAAGGCAGGCAGCGGAACAATGCTCGTGCAGGCTATGCACACAAAAAGGCAGGATATATAATGCAGTCGGGGCCAAGAATATCCTAAACGCTACAACAATAATAATCGCCACGACAATGCAGTATTCCTATCAACAAAAAGAGCCTAAGTCGTTTGTGTCTCCATACATCAAACTAGGCTGCGAAATGCTTGTGTAATCATAAATGGGTATGCATAAAAAGAGTAATTAGGTTAATATACTTAATGTCTACTGTGACTGATAAAGTCTAGCTAGAGTCAATGATACGAGATACTGGTGCGCATGGCATGCCGCATAGCCTAGTGCAAATCTCAAGTCTGTGCGTCAAATATTACGTTATAGGAAGGGTAGCTCTCTTGAGAAACCTTAATACCGAAGTATTAAGCGTTCTCCTGGCGTACCTCAAAGACAAACAATCGAGACTAGAACAGTGCAGAATGGTATAGGCAAAAAGCCCTCATTCATGCATGCTCTACTCTCAATGGCACACAGACTAGAATTTACTCAATCAACTCCAGTTCTCAGGTATGTCGTGCAGCTTTTAACTAAAGCCAGCACTCATAGGAAACAATACCTTATAATATCAGACTCCTAGTCTAGCATTATCTAATCCAGCAGAACACTAATAATTAAAGGAAGCAGTACTAAACAATATGAATGTCAACCAATGCTTCGTGATCCACTTATCTTAACAACTAACATACATGGGTTATATGAGACCTTAACGCACAATACAACTGGCCAGCATTAAGCTGATTTTGCAGAGTTAACCATAGGGGATATAATGTTAATAAAAGGTGGTGAAAGATATGGAAAATGAGAGAGATAGGCAGAGGAAAAGGTTCTCAGGGGCGGAGCAGGGGACAGGTAGCAAGGGATAAAGATGAATGCGTTCTAGAAACCAGATCTGAGGGAGAGAGTGGCGAGGAACTGTATATATACTCGCACTAGCTCGAGCCGCGTGGGAAAAAAGCAGTTACAAGTCCTCTAGCCACTAGCAAGGGAGCTAGCAGCATGGTAAGGATCTCTCTCCACCAACCCCCACGAGGCAGCCAGCCGTGACGTCATCGAGCGGGACAAAAACACTGCGCGCTCCCTCTCACTCTGTTCTACTCTCTCTCTCTCTCCCAGATCCCATCATTACTAGTTAATGATAAAACATATACCTTACAATTAAATATATAAAGCCTTGACATGGGTGAAAACAAAGAGCCTTTCTGGACTGCCCATGACACGAGCTTTCATATGAAATAAAGCACACTCTAATACATAAACTGTAGCCCCATCCACTGCCCTGGCGATCCTAGTGAGTCACTGTAGGACAAGCCATGCGGTTCTAACGGAGTGGTTAACGTCACACTGCGTAGCTGAGGCCGTATGTCTTGGGACTTTTTAGGACTTACCTCGACCGTTTCCGGACAATCGTTGGCACACCCCGTCTGTCCAAACACAGACAAAGAGAGTCTTTGTCAACCACGTAGGTCTGGGTTGGAATCTGGGAACTACAAAAGGGCAGGAATGGCCACACCCTTCCCATTCCCAGTCCTTCATCGGCACCATGAACAACATCGCGGAATTCATCATGGAGGAGTTCAGTTTTGTGAACTCCCTAATAAAACCAGAGAACAGGCATAACACGCGGCTAATGCAATGGATCCTTACCTACATCGAAATCTTGTAACTACTTGCAATAGCAAACTTCATCTATCAAGAGGAATAAGAGAAGAAGGAAAGGAGCAAGAAGAGAGTGTGGGTGTGGTCATATCTGCAATGAAGGCTTGAACATGGCCATTATGAGAACCTGATGCAAGAGTTGGCCAGAGAATGTGCAGAACTATACAGGAACTTCACCCGGGTAGACAAAAAACTTTTTGATGAGATAGTGGAACATGTCACCCCCCTCATTCAGAGGAAACCTACGTTCTGGCGAAAACCCATTCCTCCTGGTCTGCGGGTGGTCATCACCCTACGTTTCCTCGCTACGGGTGCATCCTATAAGAGCCTGCAATACTCCTTTCGGGTTGCCCACAACCCCATCAGCCAAATTGTTCCAGACACCTGCCAGGCCATCATTTCTGTCTACGGAGACGAGGGGGCGGGGGAAGGCTTCCTGGCCTTCTTCATGTTCCTCTTCAGCATGGTGACGGACGGCAGGGCAGGTGAAGCGTGCAGAGGGTGGCAGGGTGGTAGGGTGGCAGGGTTGGCTGGAGGTGGTGGTGGTTGCTTCTTGCGGTGTGGTGAGAGGTGTGACGGCAATGCGTCCAGCCGGACCTTATATACCCCCCCGTACAACGTTGCCGCGTCTTCCCGCCAACCCGCAGTGCGGCGCTGTTGCCAGATGCGCCCAGACGAACGTAAACTTTCCCGTTTGACGGGAATTTTTTACGATTGACGGGAGCCGCTTACGTCTGACGGCAGAGCGTTTTACGTCTGACGGGGCTGCTCCCGTCAGATGGTCGTAAAATTTCCCGACTTTTGACATACGGAAGCGCGAGCCACGACCGTCATTTGAATTTCAAAAGAAACGGCGCGGCCTAGCCCGCGCCCAGCACCTCCCCGACCCGCGTGGCTACTCCCATCATGTGTACCAACCCCCCAGACTGTACACAATTTCACTTACGTTTTGCGTAATATGCCCTTACGTTTTACGTAATCGGTTGCCAACTACCAATAAACCTTCGTACGGGAGCATATACGGGAATGTGTGATCCCAGCATAAGACTATAAGGTAGTGGTACAGAGCATTTTGGTGGGTCGCTGCCAGGCCTATGGGGGCAAATCTGGACTCTCTCTCTCTCTCTCTCTTCCACCCCCCATCCCCCACCCCCCACCCCGGGAATTCCGAGGCGGGTCGTGGTTTAGTAATAATGTGTGTGTTTTACTTTGTAAAAAGGTAGTGTAATATGTATATTGTTTGTAGAATAATGTATTAATAATTAATAGGAAAAAGGTGTTTCGGAGGGCAGGCTTGGGTTGCCCTCAAAATTGATGAGGCACCGAAAGGATCAGCTAGGGAGGCCAGGTGGTGAAACAGGAGTTCCAGCTGTCCTTATCAACCACCTAACACTCCCCGGGAGGGGGGTACACTGGTAGCACTGATGACCACAATTAAAGAATGGAATTTGATGGTACTTTTTACACTGTGCCAGCACTCTTCTACCAGGTCTTCACATTGCTTGACTTTTACAAAGGTCATTCATTCCCACTCATCTTCATCTTGATGACCTCAAAGTCTCAAAAGTTGTATGATCTCACAATGCAAAAAGTGAAGGAACTCATCTCCAACCTGAATTGGAAAAGTCACTCCAGAACGGCTCTCTGTTTTGGATTTTGCTTGTGGAACTAATAATGATGCAGAGTCATATCACAGCAGACTGAAAGCCATTGTCCGCCAGCACAAGCCGAACATCTACACTTTCCTAACCCATTTGAATAATCTGATAGCAGATACAATTAAGGACATTGAGCGTCTGGATGCTGGCTTAGAGATCACTCGTCAGAAAAAGGAGAAGTTTGTCAGAAACATTGAACGCAGGCAGACATTCAAAGACCAATTACAAAATAGAACATACACATTGACCCAATACATCAATGCTGTCGTTTACGCTTTTGATAGCTCTGTTTCAGCATTCCAACTTCCTGCAGACAGTTCTGATGAGAGTGGGGATGAGCAGCAGGGCCCTGACAACAACGAAACTGGTGCACAAGATCTTCCTCACGAACTTCGGTGCAGCATCTGTCTAAGGCAAAGGTAATGGACAGTGGTTCTTCTGCCCTGCCGAAACGCTACCTCCTGTGCAGATTGCATAGCTATCCTTGTGGCAGCAGCAGATAATAACAACCCTGCAAAATGTCCCACTTGTCATACAGTCATTCATAACAGGCTTTAGGTATTCATTTAAAAAAATGAATGTCTTCACGTAATACAATTTTAACTGGTTTTACAGTTTCATTTTATAGACGTATTTTTTTAAAGAGAAATAAAAACCTTTCCCACATATATATTCTCCAGCTATTTGTATTCTCTCTTGCATAATACATAAGGCCACGTGATCGCATTGATGAGCACTGATCATGTGTCAGAATTGTAGGCGGATCTAATGGATTTTTTATTTTTTTATTTGATGGAGGTCTAGGGAGGAAACTAGAAAAAATAATTAATACATGCAAAAATCGCCCAAAAAATTAACCATCCCCCCTTAAAGTTGATTTTCTACAGCTTAGGAAAAATGTGTGGTGGTAAAAGGGGCTAATTCACATAACTGCAAACTGTATATTTACTAGAGGCCCTTCCTAAACTGACTAGCATGAACTTGGTTAAGAAACATGCATTCCCTATCACTAGTTTGTTCATAAATCAATATGCTTTGCTCGAAAATGGCTAGTATAGAGTACAAATAAAAGTTACTGTTTTCAAATTGGAATATATACTATGGTATGAATATAGTGTCGTTCTTTTCCTCTCTCTCTTTCTTCCTCTCTCTCTCTCTCTCTCTGATGAAATATATGCTTATAAATGTGCATGCCACTAGCACCTTCTATCTGGGACTCGCAGTGTCTTATTGTGTATTTTTTATAGTTGTTTTGATATATGCACAGTCAAAACCGATAGTTCGCAGAAAACCTTGGTTATAATTTATGTGAAATCTCGACAAGGGAACATTAACCCTTTGGAAGGTATGATGACGCATTTCTTTTGTGTTTTCTGGCTACTATTAGGCAATTTTATTCGCGTTAGTAAGGGAATGTGGAAGTCAGAGGGTTCATTACCCTTATAATTCCCACAGAAAATTCCTAAATTGTATAAAATCCTCTAGTGATAGCCAGAATAAACTGCCAAAATGTGGCACAAGCTTCAAAGAATTAAATCGACGATTTTACGACGTGACGAAAAAATTATCTATAATAGTCACGGGTTATAATATATACATAAGAAAAGGGTGTTAAACCAGGACCATTTGGATTTAACAAATGCAGTACCAGTGCCGTTCTTTTCATATTATGCTGGCTACTATTAGACGCTTTTATTCAGCTTAAAAACGGCCTCGAGCAATTAATAGCATTCGAACGATCCTAATTAAAACAATTTACTACCACAGATCCTTCTTAAGGTGCATATCATCGTCTAAATACAACTAGACTACAATTGAAAAGACATCCGACTTTGGCCGAGATATTTTTCTATCGAAAAATGTATAAGTTTAACTTGACGTGGGTCTGGGTGAACAATTATTGATTTATTCATATATTGTTGTATATATATATATATATATATATATATATATATATATATATATATATATGTGTGTGTGTGTAATACCCTGTACCAGAAAAAATCCGGCAACCACAAAACTACCCGAGTTGACGTCTGGAATAGCATAAAATAGTCGTTGGTGGCGAAGTCTAAAAGAAACCCACCACGTGTATCACCACGAGACTATCACCTGGTTCTTTTAAGCAGAACTAAGGTTGCTATTCTATTGTACGTCCGTGGTAGTACAGTGGGTTAGTGCTCGGACCTTGGGTGACCTTAGTCACCTACTGAGGTTGCTAACCAGGGTTCGAATCCCGCGGCAGGCATCTCAAAACCTGGGGATTTTCGGGAGGGTTAAATTCCCTTCGTATGCCCAGCGTTTCACTGGTGGCAGTCCGGGTGCGTGATCCGGTATATATATATATATAGTATATATATATATATACTTTTTTTTTTTGGCCACTTACCACTAAAAATGAAGCATACATTTAACTCTCTCTCTCTCTCTCTCTCTCTCTCTCTCTCAATTTGTTCGAACACCGACCCGTTGTAATAACGTTCTTGACATTGTACTTGCAACAAAAGAAGAATTAATAGAGAATTTGAATGTTGGTGATGAATTCAGTAACAGCGACCATCGTACGATAACTTTCACTTTAAACTTTACTAGTAACGAACCAAATAGTAGCATCGAAAAAGTCCCTAATTTCAAGAAAGCAAACTTTCATAAACTTAGAGCTATGTTTAAAGAAACTGACTGGAGCTTTTTAATTAACAATAACGACATAAATACATCTTGGAAGTTATTCGAAACCACTTACCTAAAAGCAGTGCAAGACTGCATACCATCGAAAATACGGCGTCCAGGCCATAATAATAAGCCCAAATGGTGGAATAAAGATATTTCAAACTGCCTGCTTGCTAAAAAATTTGCTAATGATAGATTAAAATCCTCACAAAATGACGAAGAACGGGTGAAATTTGTAGAGCTACGACACAAAGCCAAAAAGTTAATTAAGCAAAGTAAAAAGACCCTAGAGTTACATATTGCGAATCAAAGTAAAACAAACCCGAAAGAATTCTATAGTTATATCAGAAAGAAAAAAGTAGTTACTTCAACTGTTGGACCGTTAGTCGATGAAAATGGAGAATACACCAAAGACGAAGTACAAATGAGTAATGCCCTCAATACCTTCTTTGCATCAGTTTTTACAACAGAAGACCTCAGTGATATCCCAACACCATCGCCGATTCAGATTGATAATTCAGATGTTCTAAGCAATATCACCGTTACAGAGAGAGAAGTATGGAATTGTTTAGATAAACTCAAGGTAAATAAAACGCCTGGACCTGATACAATATCGCCTAGAGTTCTAAAGGAAGCTAAGGATGAGCTCTCCAACCACTGACATTACTATTCAATAAATCCTTGCAGTCTGGAACTATGCCTGATCAGTGGAAGATAGCCAACGTAACACCGATATTCAAAAAAGGCAGCAAATCCCTACCCAGTAACTATCGTCCAATTAGCTTAACCTCAGTTGTATGTAAAATGCTAGAAACGGTCATAAGAGACAGACTCGTAAATCACTTAGAGGAAAATAACATACTTAAAGATACTCAACACGGCTTTCGTAAAAAACGTTCCTGTTTAACAAACCTCTTAGACTTCTTCCACGATATCCTCAACCTCTACGATGAGAGTAAAGCTGTAGATATTATATACCTTGATTTTCAAAAGGCCTTTGACAAAGTTCCCCACAAACGTTTACTGCTAAAACTAAAAGCGCATGGAATACAAGACGGTGTGTTGAAATGGATAGAAAATTGGCTCAGCGACAGAAAGCAAAGAGTAGTCATAAACGGTAAGGCATCTAAATGGACCAATGTAAGTAGCGGGGTACCCCAGGGATCGGTACTAGGACCAATTATCTTTCTAATTTACATCAACGATATAGATGAGGGTCTCACCTGTACAATCTCAAAATTTGCTGACGATACAAAATTGCAAATAGCGTACTCTCAAAAGATCAAGTTGACGATATGCAACACAATCTAGATAAATTGTCACATTGGGCCCAAATTTGGCAAATGAGTTTCAATGCGGATAAATGTAAAGTACTACATATCGGATACCTAAATGAGAAAGCAAACTATTCGATGAATGGCACTCAGCTTAAGAATGTAAACAGAGAAACCGATCTGGGAGTAACAATATCGAGTAACCTAAAACTGAGTCAACAATGTTCAGAAGTTGTTAAGAAGGCAAACAAAATAATTGGCTTTATAGGCAGATCATTTGAGCATAAATCCAAAGACGTAATCCTAACCCTTTACAATTCCTTAGTCCGCCCTCTTCTGGAATACTGCGTTCAATGCTGGTGCCCTTATTACCAAAAAGACATAAACAAGCTAGAACGAGTTCAACGTAGAGTTACCAAAATGATACCTAGCCTAAAGAACAAACCATACGAAGAGCGTCTTAGAGAATTAAATATATTTCCTTTAACCCTGTGCAGATTAAGAGGTGACTTAATTCAAGTGTTCAAAATCATCAAAGGCATCGACAATATGAACTGTAGTAAGTACTTCACTATCGACCAATCTAATTACACGCGGGGAAACGGTTGCAAAATTATTGGTAAATCTTTTAACTCACACGAATCTAAGAATTTCTTCTTCAATCGAGTTGTCAACTTGTGGAATGGGCTTCCCCGAGACGTTATAGACTGCAGCACCGTTGATTCATTTAAATTCCGCCTAGACAAATATCTCGCATCAAACCCGCGACTGACTGCGTTTGTAAATGAATAACTTTATTTTATCCTCCCCTCAGTTACTAACCCATATATCCCCTACTAACTTCCTAGTCCTGCCACGTTAGTGGCAGGGCAGTAGTTCCCTTTCCAATGTTCCCTTACCCACTCTAAACCACTGTTTGGACACTTGATCCTCAGTGTTTTGGAGGACAAGCAGCCTAGAAGGGTCACTAGATCTGTTGTTGCTTGATTTCCTTTGTACTCCTTTGTACTCTCTCTCTCTCTCTCATGGGAGTGCGTGATGAAAAATATTAACATTCTTTAAGATAGTCATAACAAAATAAAAAATAAACTGAAATGCCATAGTTGCCATAAAATGCCATAAAATGCGTCAAAGCTGCTTGTTGGGAAAGATGAATAATAAAAAACTGTCCTTTTGATCTACAATATATTGGATTTGTACTGGTCTTTAGGGGGGCGGGGAGTGGGGGGTGGAGGTGCGATGTGGGCGGGGGGGGGGGGGGGGAGTGGTGGTTGAGAGAGGGTTGAAAGTGGGGTGTTTTATGTAGTGTGGGGGCGGGGATGTGGGATGGAGGTTGGGGTGAGTGGTGGTTGAGAGGGGTTTGAAAGTGGGGTGTTATTTATAGTGTGGGGGCAGGGATTTGGGGGTGGGAGTGGGAGAGAGTGTTGAAATTGGGTTTTTTTTTTGTAGTGTGGGGAGGAATGTGGGGTGGAGGGGTGGTCTGAAGGTGTGTGGGGGGGGGGGGGGGGTGAACGAGAGAGGGTTGAAGGTGGGGTATTTTGTATAGTGTGAGGGCGGGGATGTGGGGTGGGGGGACGGAAGTTGGGGAGGGGGTGGGGGGGGGGTGAGTGGTGGCGGAGAGAAGGGGTGAATGTGAGGCGTTTTTTTTTTAGTTTGGGTGGAGAATTAGGGGGGGGGGGGTAGGGGGGGAGGAAGTGGGGATGAGATGTCATGGTGGGGTTGGGGTTGGTGGTAGTGGTAATAGTGGTAGTATTGGTGATAGATATGGTAGTTGTACATGTGGTGGTGGTGGTGGTACGACAGTGGTACTTCTAGATGGTATTGGTGGTGGTGAAGGCTCACTCTAAACTAATATGGGTATGAAAAGGGTAAGTGAAGTGTTCATTTATCTACCATTATATATTTAGGTGACACACTTGAATGTATTATCCCCTTGGAGATTATCATGCGTTTTTACTATTTATTTAGACTATTATTAGACGATTTATTTCAGCTTAGGAGGAAGTTTGTATCCCTCTGATTGATAGAGATAATTCCTTTGATTGATAGAGATAATTCCTCTGATTGATAGAGATAATTCCTTTGATTGATAGAGATAATTCCTTTAATTGATAGAGATAATTCCTTTGATTGATAGAGATAATTCCTCTGATTGATAGAGATAATTCCTTTGATTGATAGAGATAATTCCTTTGATTGATAGAGATAATTCCTTTGATTGATAGAGATAATTCCTAAATTGCATAAAAATCGTCTAATGATAACCAGAATAAAGTGTAAAAAAGCGTCATCAAATACAGAAAGGGTTAAGGTTTTTTGTTTTTATCTTTACCTCCTTTTCTCTCTTTCCCTGGCTTGTTTCCATTCGGCCCCATTCAGTCAACTGTTTTAAGACGTTTATCCCCATCCAGGTGTCGATTTCTTCCTGGCGAGCCATAGCGAGCCAGCATTATATGAAGAAATCAGGCTTCGCCGGAGAAATTTTTCTATCGAAAAATTTACAAATTTAGTTAGCTGTCAAAACAAAAATATATATATGCTGGCTCGCTACCGCTCACCAGGAAAATATTGATACCTGGATGGGGGTAAGCGTCTTAAAACAGTAGACTGAATGGGGCCGAATGATTACAAGCCAAAGAGAGAAGTAGAGAAAGAGAAAACAAGCAAGGTGAGCCCACTTAAAAGACCCGCATGGTGTCTATCGATCAAGCCGTTTTTTTTTTTTTTTTATTGTTGCTACACTGGTGAACATTATGGGTATGAAATGGTTAATTAAAGTGTCCATGATAGTATGATACCCTTATGAAAGTATATTGGTAGTAACACACCCACACATATTCCCTGGCTGGCCCTTCCCAAATGGTAGAGATATATTAGCTCGATTACTCCAGCCGTTAAAAAAGTAAGTCACTATAGTATGTTTATTTCCAGCTAGCGGTAAATTGTCATGTCAACCATCTTGTTTACTCAGAGATTTCAATGTTTGTAATAGCCAAAATGTTGTTAACCCTTTCTGTACCGGCGATGTTTTTTTTTTATTTTTTTTATTCTATCTATATTTAGACGATTTTATGTAGTTGAAGAAGGATCTGTGGTAGGAGAAAGGGTTAAGTTAGATAGTTCGAAGCCTGTTTATTGCTGGAGGACCTTTTTAAACTGAATACAATCGTCTAACAGTAGCCAGAATACAGGTATAAGGACGGTACCTGTACTGAAAGGGTTGATTATGGAAACCCTGCATAAAGTTAAATAAATCACATATACTGCAGTTACTTCATATCGTTCTATTCGATAAAAGGACAGCATCAGTACTGAGATGGTTAATTATGGAAACCCTAGATTAATAATAAAGATAAAATATAATACATCACAATTCATATACTATAGTAGCTGTACTGTATATTGTTTTATTATGTTACAACCAATCAGTGGCTAAAGAATTCAATTTACCTTCAGCTGAAATAACACCGACTATATCAATATACCCAGTGATCTTATATACACCTTTCCCATACTCTTTGTAGACATATATATTGTTACGACCGGCACTACGAAATAAACAAGGGCACTTAATAATGGACTAGATGATAGGCTATATCTGCAACAACGGTACGCTAATTCCAAACCCTCGAACTATTACGCCGGTGAACAAAAACACTTAAAACCCTTCAGAGTTAACGGGGTATCAATTAACTAGGTTTTAGTGCACTTCTACAAAGGCTTTCCGATGACGGCAAAGCCAACTCACAACAGGAGTACTTGCGTTACGAAAATGCTCTTAAGTAATAACAATGCTTGAATAAACTATATAAGATTTAATAAAGGAATAATTGCTTACGTTAACTTTAGTGTGAGTCTGTACTCAACACTAAACTCTTCAATGCTCTATGAAAACACTGGAAGTCTAGTCCTACAGCAATCAGATATGGAATCTTCTGAAAAGGTCTTATGCTCTAAGATGCTCGTTAATATAGCACAGAAATAATGCAGGGGCAGGACACCAAAGCGTGTATCTTAAATACACCAATAAGTAGGATACATAATTATATATAACAAGGGAGTGCAACAACTCTGTGACAGCACTAATAATAACCACTCAAAAACAGTACTTCCTTAGCCAACGTAACAGCCAAACTGGGTTGTGCACTATGCATCAACCTAGGCTAAAATAAGGCATGAATAATTCCTAAAGCATACACAATGAAAGTTAATATACACAATGCTGTCTTTCTCACTAATAAAGTCTAGCAGTGGCATAAAAGGTATCAGGAAACTAGGCAGAGCGCAAGCATGCTCGTAGCCTACTGTCTCCCCTTGAACAGATTTCCCTTATGTTACGTTAAGTGACTTGGAGGCTCTCTTGGTAAGTCCAGATCTCTAGTATCTGGTCTTGCCCTGGCGCTCCACAAAGGTCAACAAAATGACGTAGCAATCATACAGGTAAGAGTAGGCAAAACCCCTTTGCCTGTATACTGCTACACTCGCAAACGAAAATATGCACAAGGGTTACAGGCTAGCTAGCTTCGTCAATGTTGTACAGGCTCTGACTTGCCACATACATAACTCAGACAACGACCAAAGATACCTTCCACTGTCTAGCATTAAATAATGGGAAAGAACAGCTCAATAATTAGAAGCACCCCAACACTAGGCTACCATATGACTATGACTCTAATAATCCCTAAAACTAGTGCAAACATATATGGAGAGCTGGTGCTGGTAATACGACTGGCCGACTATGGAAGTCGTATGCAGAACCAGAAGGGATAAGTAATTGAATAAAGAGAGAAGTATGAAAACAAAGAAGTTCAGAGAGAGAGAAAGTAGTATAGGGGGTTATATGGGGGACAGATTGCAAAGGACATGTAGGACCAAGCACGCCGTCCCAAGTTCTGCAGGAGAAGCGCGGGCAAGAGCCCGCACCACCCTCCCAGGACAGCAGCCTCCAATCACAGATCACTACGTCATGAAGAGCAAGCGTCCTATGACGTAGCCAGGCCCGCCGGCCAATCACGAGCGTGGGAAACTCCTCCGAGCGAGGGAGGCACACATACATACACACGCACATATTACCACCACGCTGCTCGCTCTCTTTCTCCCTACAACTTCACACAATGCATCTTATATTCTATCAATAATATAAAATACTTCCAAGTGTCACAGACAAGAATAAAGACCACCACTGATCTGTCTGTGACAACATTAACTCTATGAAAGAAAGAACATCGTTCTACGATTCTTGTAGCTCATTTCACTGCCCTGGCGAGCGCTAGCGAGTTAGGGGTGAATTCTGCCAGCGTAACACCCCGCCCAAGGTGTGGGACATTTCAGCCTCAGGTGAACTCCACATCTGACCAGACAGAATGCCCACCAACCCCGCATCACCCAGCCACTCTCCCAAGTTGTGAAAACAAGGCACGATCACAAACATAAAACACTGCATTATAAACAAAAATCTGCACAACACTTCCCCAAAATAATAGCATCATAATAATTATATCACGCTCAACGAGCAAGCTTCACCAAGCCTAGTCTACTAAGACAAGACTCAGAATGTCTTAGATTCTTGCTGTAACATACTGCACTTATATACTATCAAAAGAAAGAGATTTTATGTGTGGTTTTTGTATTATTGTTAATAGAGTTTTTGCGGCTTTGCACTACAGGGGCAAGCCTAATTTTTCTCCACTCTCAAACAAGCACTGACTGAACGGCGAGGGTGCTCCTTAAGACATACCCTCCCGTGACAAACAATCAGCCAGAACATTATCAGTGCCCTTAACATGCCACACATCCAGCTTGTGTTCCGGCAGCAAAACAACACCTGGCACTGATAAACTGCCCAGTTCATCACAAGACTGGCACTTCTCTTCGCTCTCTCCGGCAACGGGACCTGCCAATAACCTTTCACTATTTCTACCTTAGTGATAAACGAGGCAGCCCTGATGCGGTCTATGGGATCGTCAACTCTGGATAAGGTATAGGCGTCTGTCAGGGATAATGCACACACACTCTTGCAATCAACACATACACGGGTCTTGCAATTTAACTCAGGTTGCAAAGTTGCTGGCAACGACCACTCACGATATCCCTTATCCCTCAGACCCTTCGTCAACATGTAGTCCAGCTCTGCTTTTACAACAGGCTATCGAGCAGGATTTATACGGTAGGGAGCCAATTTGAGCCTTGCACTGTCTCCAGCCTCCATGTCGGATTCTACCCCGTACATCAGGCCTGGAGAATCAACAAACATACGGACGTACTGCCACAGCCTAATAAACAACTTCTCTTGATGCTTAGGAAGAAGAGGTTGCAACTTATCTCGACTAACAACATGCTCATTGCCCTCCCACAACCCAGCCGAGACTGCAGTTTCTACACTATAGTCTCCCTCCTTCTCCACCCTTGTCCCTAGAACAGCCAGGTCATGAGAGGGACAATCTGTACCACCTGTGCAGTCACTCTCATAGTTCATAATTGCTAATGCTCCCCCGCCGATACCGTACATGTGCACCCCCGCATTCCTTGCGACTTCATCTGCCTGCGCAGCATCACCGCCTTCAGCGACATGGCCAGATACAGTCAGTCTATGGTAGGGCTGTTGCATATTACTAGAGCAGCATTGGGAGGCTATGCGACGACCGGGCGCATCCACTCCACAGCCAACCTCACCAATCTGCTCAATGTCCTGATTCTGACCACCACCCTTAGCAGCCATGGGTCGACCCAGACCTGACAACCATGCCAAAGACTCGTCGCCCACCTTGAATCACTGAAACAACGAGGCCAACGGTTTACTCACACTCAAGTGACCTGTCAGCGGAACATCGTGCACCGCATGAGTTGTGAGGCCTGGGTGCTCGGCACAAACAGTGGGGTATGAACCTAGCGGGTGCTGGAGCGCTGCACACTGCTGCTCAGGCAGGTGCTGAAGCGCTTCCACAGCCACCTGGCTCGTGTCCCCAGTCCACTGCTCCGCCGAGACATGACAATCCCAACTTTCTACCACCTGTGCCTCACTGCCCCCCTCTCCTTCTCCACCTTGGCCGCTGCAGACCAACACAGGGACAGTAGGCTGCTCAGGTGGTTGCCTCACAAACTCCTTTAACAGGTTCACATGACATGCTTCCCCGTCCTCATCGAATTCAATAGCCCCGTCCCCACAACTCTCAAGACTAAGATCTTCTAGTTGTCCCTGGGAACTACTCTGTCGCGGAGTGCCATCACGCCCTACCATGTCACTAGGGGGGACAGGTTCTGGGGCCACTCCGGAGCTTAACTTTGGGTCAAGTACCGAGTCACCAAGGAGTGTCGCTGGGTCCAAACTCTCAACCCGACCACCAGCCTCGACTTTCTCCTTCCGACCCATCCTCCGCTGATCTGCAACTTGGGTACTAGGCTATGACACCTGAGCGGATTGAGATCTCTCAAACCCCTCTTGCCCCTCCCTACTCGTGTCGGCCGCCCCCTCGGCAACGACTAAGGGTGGAACCTCGGAACTGGGCACCGCAAAGTCGTTGCCGAGAAGGAGGTCGACCCCCTCAACGGGCAATTTCTCCACCACACCCACATCCAACTCCCGTGTCACACCGTCCACCTCAAGCTCCACTCTGACCAGCGGGTAAGACCGCGTAGCATTGATGCCTTGAACCACCACAACCCGAGCCACGTTAATAGGCTTGCCAGTGAAATTCTTAACAAGTGTCTGAGAAGCGCCTGTATCACGCAGCAACTCAAGCCTATGCTTCACACCAGCCCACCTCACAGTGCCGTGCCCCCTATGACCACAAAAAGCATCACGGACGGGTGACGAGCCCTCCTGCTGCTTCTGCACCGACGATGACTTCGCAGCCGGCTGTTTACCCCGGGCAAACGCGGAAGACCTCAAAGAAACGGCAATGTTGCTCACTAGTAACACCACTGCTGTAGGCGGTGTGCTCGGACATGAGCGCGCAATATGCCCCTTCTCATGACACTTGAAACACTCCACTTCGCTCTTGGACTTCCTCTGAGGTGAGGAAGGGCCCTGGCCTTTCTTAAACGGGAAGGGTTTCGACTTGGGATCATAATTGGCAACAGTACTCTTGAATGGATAATTAGTTGTTGTGTCATTAATTCGGGGGGGTGGAGTGGTACGCCCCTGGTTACCTGCCTCAGCTCTCTGTGCAGACCCGCACCCACGAATCAATGACACCCTAAGGTCAGCCAGCTCAGCCGCCTTCTGCAGAGTTTTTGGTTGCTTTTCTTTCAGGTTAAGAGTCAAGTCACTGCCAGTACATTTAAAAAATTGTTCCAGCAATACTAATTGTTTTACTGAATCAAAAGTAGTTGCCTTCTCCGACCTCAACCAATTTTCAAATGCATCTGACAGCTCTCTAGCGTGTTCCTGGAAAGTACTCTCCTTTCTTTTTGGAACCGCCCTAAACTTCAGCCTATAGGTCTCTGGCTGTAGCTCATACGCCCTCAGGACAGCCTCTTTCAACAACTCGTAATTCACACAGGAATCTAGGGGCAAAGCATCGTATGCCTTGAGTGCTTTCCCCGTCAATCGTGAAGAAACAAGGGCTGCCCACTTCTCCTCGGGCCATTGGTGCTCCTGGAACTTTTTCTCGAACCGGAGAACAAATTCTGTAACTCCTAACTCATCAAACACTGGAACCAACTTTAGTAGATGCGACAGGGACTGGTCCTGGGCTCAACCCCCTGGACGGCCCGGTTCCTCGTCACCTCTACACAAGTTTTCTCTAGGTCAATATCGGCACAATACCTTGCAGACTCAGCCTGATAATTATACTTGAGCTCAGCCTCATACTTTCACTGCTCAAGTTTGGCGAGCTCGAGCTGAAACAACATCTCAGAAGACGAACCATGAGGAGGGGGTGCTACTATTGGGGACCCACCCCGTGAATCACCTAGAGGCATACCCAACCGCCAACGGGCATCGGCCTGCGAGAACGTGCCCGGCTCGGGAACCCGAGGGGGCGCCACAATAGGAGTTGAGTGGAATGGGGGCTGCGACGAAGGTGCCCCAGCTCCCGCTCCACCCAAACCCCCATGCACCCCACCCAGCACACAGGCAACCAGCTCACCTCTCGACAAACCGCTAGTACCGGGAAACCCTAATACCGTGGCCACACCCTGCAGTCCGTACCGGTCTAGCCCCGACACACGATCCGCTGACACAGGCTCCTCCAAAAATATCCGAGCATCCTCCTCATTGTTCACCACCCGAACGCCGCTTAACAACTCCACCTTCTCCACCTCCTCGCCTGCCTCTCGCACTGTGCCCTCACTATGCTCAGACCCATCCAGTGACATGATGGAGTCAACAAAAAAAAATCTCAGTCAAGACAAAAGTAGCCAAACTCTTGCGTAGATTTATTCACCAAAAAATATTCGAAGATGTTCTTGAGTGCAATACTAAGTCATCAATAACTCCAACAAGTTCTATGGGCACGGGTCCTTGGAGCGGCTTCGGTCGCGCCGGGAATTTCCACACCTCTCACACCACACACACACATCACACAGTTTTTCCTACACCGAGAAATGACTCTCCGGCTGTCATTTCTCGAAGATTTCTTCTAGCCGGAGACATTGAGAGTAACCCAGGACCCACGTACACATACATATGTCCAACTTGCTCAAAACCCATCATTTCGAGTCGCCACACTAAGGGTTCAGTTCTCTGCAATGCATGCAGGAACTGGACCCACTTCACCTGTACAACACTTGCCTCCAAGAAACACTACACGAACACCTGGACCTGTTCCTCATGCCCCTCCCTCTCCCAGTCAAATCCCTCGCCTAAAACCTGTCCACCTCTCCTCCCCAACCCACCTAGCCTTTCCATATCATCCACTCCCTCCCCTAAAACCCGTCCACCTCTCCTCCCTAACCCACCTAACCTCCCCATACCATCCCCATCCTCAACTCAACATACCACACCTCATCCTAATCCATTCCAACCCCCATCTCCTGCTCCCCAATCCCCACCCCCACCTCCAGCCCCTCCCTCACCCCCACCCCATCCTCGTGCAGCAGCACCCAACATACATCATGCAAATAACATTAACATTCTCCAATTGAACATAGATGGCATTAACACAAAGAAACACGAACTCTCACACTTCATCAAACAACACAACATACACATTGCCATCTTACAAGAAACAAAACTCCGCACATCACAAAAAACACCCACATTTCATAATTTCACCACCATCAGACAAGACCGGGCTGTCGGCGGGGGCGGTGGACTCATCACCCTGGTACACAGTGAAATATCATACATAGTAACCAGTGTACAAACCAAATCCCTCCTCCCCCCAAATGATAACACAACAGAAATACAATCAATTAAAATACGCACTGGCAACAAATCCAACATAACCATCATAAACACATACATCCCTCCCCAAACATCCCCTACAGTACCAAATGAATACAGACCACACTTACAACACATCACAAACACCCAACCCATCATCCTGGGTGGTGACTTCAACGCCAAGACGTCGGCCAGGTTTGTCGACAACCCCGACACAGACAGAGGGCTGGTACTACAAAACCAAACAGATAACCTCATCATCCTTAACGACATCCATCAACATACCCATATTCCTCACCAAGCCCTCTATAACCCATCATCTCCAGACATCACCTTTTGCTCCCCAGAACTCGCCCCCACAACATCCTGGAGGGTGGTCAGAACCTTAGGCTCTGACCACCTCCCGATCATTATCACCACCAAAACCAGACTCACCCCAGCTAGCCACAAACACACATACACCAATTATAAATTAGCTAACTGGGAAGCATTTACAAATGAGACAGAACAACACTTCACAACTCTAAACAGTACACCCATCACTAACATCAACAATGCTGTACACATACTCAATAAAACTATCCAAAACGCTGACAAGAAACACATTCCAAGAGGTAACAGAAAAAGACACAACCCCAACTTCACACCAGAAATTCAAAACCTCATCAGACAACGCGACACACTGAAACACTCCCCAGCATCCCACACACAAGACATCACACAACAAATTCAAGCACTCAACACCCAAACTAACAACAAAATACAAGAACAAAAACTAAATTGGAATAACTTCCTACAAACACTTGATCACAAAACAAACCCCAAAAACCTCTACAAAACACTAAACAGCATCACACTTTCCAACAGCAACACAACACACTCACATGCTGCAATCACAACAACAGACTCTACTCCTTCATGTAAACAACAAGCAAACACTCTCATCAATCACTTCTCACATGTCAGCCACCTAAAACCTCACAAAGACGACCGACGTGTCATCCGACGTAAGAGACAATTCCCCACAGACCCTGACTATACACCCTTCACCAATCACCAGACAAAGCATATCATCAACAATCTCAAGCACTCACCCGCCTGTGGCCTAGACAACATAAGCAACATACACCTCAGACACCTGGGACCACAAGGCATACAAGCACTCACTAACATATCAAACTACAGCTATTCACACAACACAATACCAGACATTTGGAAGCATGGTATCATAATCACATTCCCCAAACCCAACAAAGACCCCACGCTACCCTCCTCGCACCGCCCCATCACACTCCTTTGCTCCCCCTCCAAAGTCATGGAACGCCTAGTATTACAACTAATTACACCCGACCTACCCCTAGCTCCAACACAACATGGCTTTAGGCCACTGCACTCCACAAACACTCTTCTCACAGACCTTACACAAAGAGCTTTTGACGGCATCAACTCAGCTAGACCACCACACAGATCACTATTAGCCACACTCGACATTAGTAAAGCCTTCGATGCCATCCCCCGCCACAACCTAACAAACAAAATCTACAACACAAACATGCACAACAACACAAAAAGGTGGCTGGCCAACTTCCTAGCAGGCAGATGTGCACACATATCTTTTGCCGGTCAGTCATCTAAAATCAGAAACTTTCCAAACGGAGTCCCACAAGGATCCGTCCTATCGCCCGCACTCTTCAATCTGTACATGCACGATATAACTACACCCAATACGCCCCAAATAAACTTAGCCTCCTATGCAGATGACATAACACTCACATGCACACACCATGACCCAAGAAGAGCAACAGATCTCATTCAACCCTATCTCAACACACTACATGGCTGGTGCACTACAAACAGACTTAATCTAGCCCCAGCCAAATCCACCGCAACCCTGCTCACAAGCTGGACAGGTGAACACGAATACATCCCTCAACTCACCATAAACAACACACCCCTAACACATACACACACCCAAAATCCTAGGAGTAACATATGATACTCATATGACATTCAAACAGCACACCACAAAATTAAAAAGAAACTGACACCCAGATTTAACGCCCTCAAGTCACTTGCTCACACAAAATTTGGACACAACAAAGAAACTACCACCACAGTATATAAACAATACATAAGATCAGTGGTGGAATACGCAAGCCCAGCCTGGGCTTCTAACCTAGCTGAAACACATCATAAGACCTTATAGACTATTCAAAACAAAGCCCTGAAGATCATTACAGGCTGCACAGCTACTGCACCCACAGATCACCTACATCAAGAAACCAAAATCCTCAAAGTCAAAGACCATCAGGACATGAGAGGCACTCAATTCCTGGCAGCAGCCTCCACAAACCAAGACCACCCACTAAACTACATGGCAACACACCCACAGACACCAAGAAATATCAAAACAACACCCAGCACACGGTATCACACACAATTATTGTCCTCTCTCTCTCCCTGCCCACCCCGAACCAACTTCCAGAAGCACATCCATACTCATATCTCTCGCCAATCCATCCACTCACTCACAGACAACACGCAGCTGCATGCACGACCTCCCGAAATCCATCCTTCCGAATCCTCCCTCCCTCGCGAGGACGGAGTCCACCTGGCCAGGCTGAGATGCGGACACCATCCAGCTCTCCTGGGCTATCAGAAGAGACTGGATGACTCCGTTGTCGACGCCTGCCCGGGATGTAACACAGCACCCCATACCATTAAACACATCATAGAAGACTGCATTTCACACAACAACTTACGCCAACAACATAATCTACACTCAATGAGAGCTCTGTGGGAAAGCCCGACCGTGGCCATGGCCTTCCTCAGGGACTCGGGGCTGTTCGGCCAGGCAGCTTAGGGAACAACAACAACAACAACAACAAGTTCTATGTATCCTCAAAACAATGTCTACTGCCAACAGTGCGAGAAATATATTCAACCCCAAATGGCAATAAGATTTCTCCCAAAAAAACCTGCAATATTCAGTTCACTATATTCTGGTCTAAGGTCGCCATTTGTTACGACCTGCACTACGAAATAAACAAGGGCACTTAATAATGGACTAGATGATAGGCTATATCTGCAACAACGGTACGCTAATTCCAAACCCTCTAACTATTACGCCGGTGAACAAAAACACTTAGAACCCTTCAGAGTTAATCTACTGGATAACGGGGTATCAATTAACTAGGTTTTAGTGCACTTCTACACAGGCTTCCCGATGACGGCAAAGCCAACTCACAACAGGAGTACTTACGTTACGAAAATGCTCTTAAGTAATAACAATACTTGAATAAACTATATAAGATTTAATAAAGGAATAATTGCTTACATTAACTTTAGTGTGAGTCTGTACTCAACACTAAACTCTTCAATGCTCTATGAAAACACTGGAAGTCTAGTCCTACAGCAATCAGATATGGAATCTTCTGAAAAGGTCTGATGCTCTAAGATGCTCGTTAATATAGAACAGAAATAATGCGGGGGCAGGACACCAAAGAGTGTATCTTAAATACACCAATAAGTAGGATACATAATATATATAACAAGGGAGTGCAACAACTCTGTAACAGCACTAATAATAACCACTCAAAAACAGTACTACCTTAGCCAACGTAACAGCCAAACTGGGTTGTGCACTATGCATCAACCTAGGCTAAAATAAGGCGTGAATAATTCCTAAAGCATAAATTATACAATGAAAGTTAATATACACAATGCTGTCTTTCTCACTAATAAAGTCTAGCAGTGGCATAAAAGGTATCAGGAAACTAGGCAGAGCGCAAGCATGCTCGTAGCCTACTGTCTCCCCTTGAACAGATTTCCTTTATGATACGTTAAGTGACTTGGAGGCTCTCTTGGTAAGTCCAGATCTCTAGTATCTGGTCTTGCCCTGGCGCTCCACAAAGGTCAACAAAATGAGGTAGCAATCATACACTTAAGAGTAGGCAAAAGCCCTTTACCTGTATACTGCTACACTCGCAAAGGAAAATATGCACAAGGGTTACAGGCTAGCTAGCTTCGTCGATGTTGTACAGGCTCTGACTTGCCACATACATAACTCAAACAATGACCAAAGATACCTTCCACTGTCTAGCATTAAATAATGGGAAAGAACAGCTCAATAATTAGAAGCACCCCAACACTAGGCTACCATATGACTATGACTCTAATAATCCCTAAAACTAGTGCAAACATATATGGAGAGCTGGTGCTGGTAATACGACTGGCCGACTATGGAAGTCGTATGCAGAACCAGAAGGGATAAGTAATTGAATAAAGAGAGAAGTATGAAAACGAAGAAGTTCAGAGAGAGAGAAAGTAGTATAGGGGGTTATATGGGGGACAGATTGCAAAGGACATGTAGGACCAAGCACGCCGTGCCAAGCTCTGCAGGAGAAACGCGGGCAGGAGCCCGCACCACCCTCCCAGGACAGCGGCCTCCAATCACAGATCACTATGTCATGAAGAGCAAGCGTCCTATGATGTAGTCAGGCCCGCCGGCCAATCACGAGCGTGGGAAACTCCTCCGAGCGAGGGAGGCACACATATACACACGCACATATTACCACCACGCTGCTCGCTCTCTTTCTCCCTACAATTTCACACAATGCATCTTATATTCTATCAATAATATAAAATACTTCCAAGTGTCACAGACAAGAATAAAGACCACCACTGATCTGGCTGTGACAACATGAACTCTATGAAAGAAAGAACATCGGTCTACGATTATTGTAGCCCATTTCACTGCCCTGGCGAGCACTAGCGAGTTACGAGTGCATTCTGGCAAGCTGGCCAGCGTAACAATATATATATATATATATATATAAATCTTGATTATAATCACTAAGAAATTATAAAGGTTAAATAATATAGTGACAGCAGAAACTGGTATATGATATACTAACAATAATGGTGATGATGGTGGTAATGAGGGTAGTAATTAGGAGAGACAGTATGTGCAGGTGATTCGTATATCGCAGCCAGACTCACTCCATACTAACAATAACAGTCTTAACCCTTTGAGTACCAGCGATGTGAGTTATATTTCATTGTAGCGCTATTTAGAAGATATTATGCAGCTTAGGAAGGATCAGTGGTAGTTAAAAGGGTTGGTTGAGATAGTTTGAAGTCTTTATATTGCTAAAGGTCCTTCTAAAGCTGAATAAAATCGTCTTATAGTTGCCAGAAGATAGTGAACATTACGTCCCTGGTATTGTATGGGTTAAACAGGTGCCACACGAGGGTACTATAACATGTTCCAAATAGCTAGGCCACAAATTGTGAACCGAGACCTCTATAATTTAAAAACAAAAAAATGTTTTTTAGAGCCAATGGGCTCTCAATTCCCACACCTTTTGCCTGGATGACTCTTCCCAAAGGATATAATTATTAGCTCGATTACTGCAGCCGTTTGTGAGTTAGAGATGTTAGTGTTCCGGGAGGCCGCCATAGCAAGACTGGCAATATGGTCCTTCCAAGAGAGAGCAGAAGAAAAAGAGACACCGAGAATACTGTTCTATACTTGTATAAGATGGGTATATGACCATCAATATACCATTACATTAGGTACATTATTATGGACACTTCATATGCCCTTTTCATACCAATAATACCTTAGTGGGTAGTCATATTGAGAACCTTATAAATATTTGATGGAGAGTAAACTTCTAAAATTCACAAGTACAAACATTTATATTTTGAGGCCAAAAAAAAAGAAGAAAAAAAGTGGGAAACGTAGCAAAGGGTCGCATATTTTGCACATTCAGTACTTACGCTCACACAGACACGCATACACGCGATCATAAAACCACCCATGAACACATACACACCACCCCCTTACATATACTCACCACATACACACATGAACGCATACCCACACACACACAAATACCTCCTTTCCCTCTCTCCAAGGACACACATATGCATGATCCTTCAAATACACACATGCGCGCACACAGGCGCATATTCATACACACAAATACCCCCCTTCCCTCCCTCCAAACACTGACACATACATGAACACACACACCACACCACACACACGTATGCACATATGCGCGCACACACCTACAGGCACATATCCATACACACAAATAATGCATACATACACATATAATCCCTCAAACAAACACACACATACACAAAACACACATACATATGCACGTACACATAAACACAATTATAAGAATAACATAAAATACATAAAACCACATACACACACACACACACACACACACACACACACACACACACACACACACACACACACAATCAATAACTATCATGCTATATACCAATGCCCAATACCAAGTTAAGGGGAAGCTGAACCTTTGACCCCCAAGTCAGCCTGTATAAGAGATTGTGTTTCTGGCATTATACCACCTTATTTCCAATGGAAATACTAAGACTTGCTGAAAAAAAATCAGCTCTCTATGTGCTCGCGTGCGCAGAATTTCATTGAACTATTTGTAAAATCATCTAGTCACTGAAAATTGTTCAAATTTTCCGAAATTTTTGCATGGCGTATCCTACAAGCATCCCCATACAACGTAGCGTTCTCGCATGCCCATATTGAATAATAGAAGGTGCTGAAAAAAATATGTTATATAATTATTTTGGGGGTACAGCTGATTTAGACATGAAATAGGTCGAATCTCCAAATTTTTCGGCAAAACGGCCATTATTAGAACGTACCGGCGTTGCTATACAGGCTATATATTGCTATATATTTGTAGTGTTTAGAAGGGGAATGAATTTGAGCAATACAAAAACATTTAGTTAGACTCGGAAGTGCCAATATATGATCGCTGGCCAGCTAAATTCTTAGATTATCACAAACCAAAATCCATTTTGGGGGAGAATGAATTAGTTTGGCCTCCTAGAAAGCATTTTCTATGACAGCGCGGTCATAGAGGGTGGAGTTTTATGCCAAACTAAATTAACGTTTTGTGAGCAAGTAGACTTGAGTATTTTTTGTTTTTTTTTTGTTTTTACCAAAATCATGATATTGAGGCTCCCAGAGGGGGGGCCTAGGGATGTCATATGGGTGTTTATGCCCTCATATGATCATTTCTATTGCTTACAGAAGCCCTTTAGACAAAAGACACAAACAAAAATATTTTGGTGGGTGAAGGCAAACAAAATGTTGGGGGCGTGGGTGAACCCCGGGGGGTTATGGATGCAATATGTTTTTTTGTTCCCTCCTATGCTATTCTCCTATGGTGAAAGAAGCATTTTAGAACAAGAACAAAACAAAATTAAATTTTGACTTCTGGGCTCAGCCGAGGTTCAGCCTCCATTTAAGAATAGACAAGAAGTACTTAGACAATAGAAAATAGAGAAAAGCACACAGCATAGGAAGACAAACAAAAAATCAAACAAGAGAAAATGGAAAGAAAAGCATACACAATAGGAAAGATAAGAAACAAAATCATAGTCAGACAATAGAAAACGGAGACTAGTGATAAAATAGGAAACAAAAGACACAAAACAAAAGGCGTCACTTAAAAATTAAGGGGTCACCGTTTTGTTTTCTCTCCTTTTCTCTCTTTCCCTGGCTTATATCCATTCGGCCCCATTCAGCTAACTGTTTGAAGACGTTTATCCCCATACAACGGGTGGATGGGACTCGTTAGCCTTGGTCGGCAACTCTTCTAGGGGAGACAACCTTATACAAATCTGGGTGGATAGGACTCGTCAGCCTTGGTTGGCAACCTGTATATGGGAGTAAACCTGATACAAATCTGCACTGCTTACCTAAAGGTAAGGCAGGTTAGTGGATGGATTACCCGAACACCACTGTAGAAAAATAGTGCTAACAAGATACACAGAGGGCCTCGGAGTCAGACGGATCCTAAATTGAGTGGTCAATCCTGTAAGTCCTTCACTAAACTGGCTCGGGTTGTCCCTCTCTCAGGGAATAGGTCCGCTTAGGGGCATTCTGTGTATGGCCACCCTCGTAAGGGGAGTAAGGCGTCCGGCAATAGATAGATAGATAGATCCCCATACAAGTGTCGATTTCTGCCTGGCGAGCGATAGCGACCCAGCATTGTATGGAGAAATCCGGCTTCCCCGGAGACATTTTTCTATCGAAAAATTTAAAAATTTAGCTTGCTGTCATAATATAAATATATATATGCTGGCTCGCTACCGCTCGCCAGGAAAATATTGACACCTGGATGGGGGTAAACGTCTTAAAACAGTAGGTTGAATGGGGCCGAATGGATACAAGCCAAAGAGAAAGGGAGAGAAAGAGAGAGAGATAAAAAAAAGCGAGGTGGGCTCCCTTAATAGTATTGACCAAAGCAGTGGTAGTGGTGGTGTTAGTAGTGGTAGTGGTGGTGGTAGTAGTGGTAGTGGTGGTGGTGGTGGTGGTAGTGGTGGTGTTAGTAGTGGTAGTGGTGGTGGTGGTAGTGGTGGTGTTACTAGTGGTAGTGGTGGTGGTAGTGGTGGTGGTGGTGGTGGTAGTAGTGGTGCTGGTGGTGGTAGTAGTGGTGGTGGTGGTGGTAGTAGTATATGCGCTATCAAACACGCTACAAGAAAATATATTGTTAGTACTAGGAGTAGCTGGCTATGACGAACACATACATGTATTCCTTCTAAGAAACCGTTAATTCTTCTCCTATTGCGGTAAGACTTCTATATTTTCACCATTCGTTAGTAGATTATGTAACATTGATATCGAACACACGTATCAACTTATATCAAGATAGTTTATAATGAACACATTACATTAATTCTTCTCCAGTTGTGGTAAGATTTCTATTTATTGTCACCATTTGTCAGTCTATTATGTAACAGTGATATCGAACACACGTATCAAGATAGTTTATAACGAACACAGTACATTAATTATTCTTCTCCAGTTGTGGTAAGACTTCTACTTATTGTCACCATTCGTTATAGTCTGTTTCTCACCAACTGACGGTAAAGTGTTTGTCTAACTCTTGATTATTCCGCTATTATGTTGATTTTATAGCGAAATATGTTGTAAATTATGAAAACTTGGCATTAATATGATGCAGATACATACAGTTTCCTATTTTTCCATTAAGTATCGGGAAATAAGCTGCAAAATGGATTCAACTTACCGTCAGATGAGGTCAAATATACTATAGTATATTATATGTAACAGTGATACCGAACACACATACATAACAGTGATACCGAACACACGTACCAAGATAGTTTATAATGAACACGATACATTAATTTTCTCCAATTGTGGCAAGACTTCTATTTATTGTCACCATTCATTAGTATCTTATGTAACAGAGATATCGAACATACATACCAAGATGCTTCATAATGAACACGGTACTATAATTATTTGGATACTGTGATACTGGCAGAAAAAAAACACCCCCTCCCCTTAAGGTTAAAAAAAACTCCTCTTAAGTGCGAGAATATGTATTGTATAATTATGTGTGCGTGTGTGTATTAAGTGTAAGTGTACCATATGTGTATGTACTTCACTTTCACTCACTCACTTGTTCGTCAAGGGGAATCCACGCAATGCGAGCTAAGCTCATTATTATCGCGCCTCCTTAACTGGGAATTTATTACGTGAAATGCATGTTAAGTGTTTATGTATCGTTGGAATGGCTGTGGATGTGTGTGTAGTCTGTATTTTAGCCAATTGACAACATTTGGAAACGAAGGCTTAGGGTTAATCTGTACAGTACCATTCTCACTACGGTACCAGTCTCACCCGAAGGCTTAGGTTAACCAGTAGCTTTAGGTTGACCAATCCGATACCCATATCACATTGTAACCGATCACCAATCCCAGATGGGACGTCACAACTTCGTCCACTTACACCAGGTTCCTATTTATACTGCTAGGTGAACAGAGGCTACACCATTAAGAGACTTGCCCAAATGTCTCTTCCCCACCCGGGTCTCGAACTAGGGACCTTCTGGTTGTGAGCCAGACGCGCTATCTGTTACGCCACCGGGAGGTATAGTTATTATGTGTGAGTGTGTGTATTAGGTGTAAGTGTACCATATGTGTATGTACTGTATAATTATGTGGGCGTGTGTGTATTAAGTGTAAGTGTACCTTATGTGTATGTACTGTATAATTATGTGTGTGTGTGTATTAAGTGTAAGTGTACCTTATGTGTATGTACTGTATAAGTATGTATGCGTGTGTGTATTAAGTGTAAGTGTACCTTATGTGTATGTACTGTATAATTATGTGTGCGTGTGTGTATTAAGTGTAAGTGTACCGTATGTATATGTACCGTAATGTATAATTATGTGTTCGTGTGTATATTAAGTGTAAGTTCGGGACTTCGGTGAGACTTTTTCTATTGCACTAGACATATCGAAAGCCTTCGATAGAGTCTGGCATAAATCTTTAATTTCTAAACTACCCTCCTTCGGTTTCTATCCCTCCATCTGTGCCTTTGTCTCTAATTTCCTTTCCGGCCGTTCCATAGCCGCGGTTGTGGACGGCCATTGTTCACTTCCTCACCCTATAAACTCCGGTGTTCCTCAGGGCTCTGTCCTATCTCCTATTCTCTTTCTAATTTTTATAAATGATCTCCTTAACTGTACCTTAATTCCCATCCATTCATACGCAGACGACTCAACCTTGCACTACTCCATTAGTTTTTCAGAACGCCCCAGCCAGCAATCCCTCAACGACAAACGTAATGAAGCCATAGAACTCTTAAATTCTGATCTAAATACTATTTCCAATTGGGGCAGAGAAAACCTTGTTAACTTTAATGCTTCCAAAACCCAATTTCTCCATCTATCTACCCGTCAGGATCTCCCAGCGGACTATCCCTTATTCTTCAACAATACAAAAATCAACCCTTCATCTTCTCTCAATATTCTTGGTGTCTCTTTTTCTTCTGCTCTCATTTGGAAGGACCATATTACCAGTCTTGCTAAGGCAGCCTCCCAGAAGCTGGGTGTGCTCAACCGCCTTAGGGGGTTCTTTTCCCCTGCACAGCTTCTTGCTCTGTACAGGGGCATAGTGCGCCCTTGTATTGAGTATTGTTCACATGTGTGGGGAGGTTCCTCTCACACTGCTCTCCTAGACAAAGTTGAAAGGAAGGCCTTTCGTATCATTACATCCCGTCCACTCACCAACTCTCTGCAATCTCTCTCTCTCCGCCGCAATGTTGCATCTCTCTCGCTATTCTATCGCTACTATAATAATCAGTGTTCCTCAGAGCTATCCCAGTGCATACCACCTCCTTTACGTAGGGCACGTGGTACCCGTCTTGCAACTCAATCCCACCCCTACTCTGTGCAACTCTCCAACCCAAGAGTGAAACGTTACTCTCAAACTTTCTTCTACTCAACAGCTGAGCTCTGGAACTCTCTCCCAGAATCAGTCTTGCCCTCTTCCTATGACTTAAATTGCTTCAAACTCTGTGTGTCCAGGCATTTTTGGCTCGAACGTCCCTTGATTTTGGCCCTGTCACTCTTTCAACTATGGGGGAGGCACTCGCTATAGGCAGTTATGCCTTTTGCCTCCCTCAATCACATAGAAAAAAAAAAAAAAAAAAAAAAAAAAAATGTACCTTATGTGTATGTACTGTATAATTATGTGTGCGTGTGTGTATTAAGTGTAAGAGTACCGTATGTGTATGTACCGTAATGTATAATTATGAGTTCGTGTGTGCATTAAGTGTAAGTGTACCGTATGTGTATGTACTGTAATATATATTTATGTGCGGTGTGTGTATTTAGGGGAAGAGTGTATTTAGTGGTCTACCTTATATTTTGTTATTATTCTTTTAGTTCCCCTACTAGACCTCCATCAAGCTTAATAATCATCCCCAAAATCCCTCTTCTAGATAAATTTGTACATTTTTCGGTAGTTACTCCTAAGATACAGGCTCGGTATCGCTCTCCAGGGAAATATCGACACCTAAATGGCACGAAAGGTCTTAATATTGACAAAGAAATGGGTCTAAAAGTCTTAAAATCGCCAAACTAATAGGCCAAACGTCTTAAAATCTGAAAACATGAGGGAGAAGGTGGGTCAGAAAAATCAATCACCATCCCTTAACCCCTTCTGTATCGGCGACGTCCTTTTAACTATATTCTGGCTACTATTAGACGATTTGTTTCGGTTTCAAAAGGGCCTCGAGCAATGAACAGCTAGGCTTCGAACTATCTCACATAACCCATTTTACTACCACAGATCCTTCCTAAACTGCACAAAATACTCTAAATATAGCTAGAATAAAATAAAAAAGACGTCGCCGGTACGGAAGGGGTTGAATGTTAGTGTGGCGTATGTACCCACCCTATTCAACATCTGACAGACATTATTACAGCACAGAGAAAGCCAAACATAATGACATCTGGGACATGACTTATTAGCGTGACCGTACTGTACTGTATATGTATGTTTGTGAGTTTGTGTGTGTGCGTTTTGGAGTTAGCTTGCGTGTTTTTCCTATTATTTTTGTTTTATTGCGGGAGTACAGGCACTCACACACAATATATCATTCCCGACTGAACATATCTAATTTTTTTTTTTTTTGTGAATACTAGTTTTAAAATATACTACTACACGATTATGAACGCCTTAACCCCTTCGAACACCACCATTACGGAATTGTCAGCGTATTTTAGTTATTATTAAACGGTTTTCTTTAGTTTATAATCTACCTCTATGACTCTTATGGTTAAATTCGATCTCAATAAACCCTCTTAATAATATCTATCTATCTATCTATCTATCTATATGCTCAGGCCCAATCCCCATTTTGGGGGTAGCCGACTCAAGACAGAGCAAGAACAGGGAAAACACAAAAACAACATAAAACAAAAAATAAACACAGATAAAAAACACAAACTCTCACACATCCAGGTCACCCAGGAGAAAACCCAGAGACCAGGGTTACCAAGGTCGCTCCAGCACTCCCCCGGCCCCTGACCACCAGGAGAGGTTCCGATCTCGGCAGGCAGACATGCAGCGGAGCCAAAGCGACAAGCCATCCCACCACACTTCCAGGCACACCCTTCATATTAATCGTCTCCCCGGGCCAGGCGCCTGATGGACTATTATCTAGTCCAACTTGCGCCCGACCCCTTACTCCAAATGACCACGTGTTCACTCAACTATTCACAAGCATTCTCCATTCACTCCTGTCCACCACCACTTCCCCTGCCTGATCTATAGTCATTCCTCTATCATCCAAAGCCTTTCTTACACAGTCTCTCCATCTCAATGGGGGTCTTCCTGCCCTTCTATCTCCCCTTGTACCTGACTCACATATTCTCTTTGTAAGCCTAATAATATAGGTCCTTCATAAGCTGCATAAAATAATAATAAGGTAAATAGGCGTCATGGTGGTAAAACCCCTTAACCCTATCTAATCCTTTTGGAATTCCCCTGTTTTGCTTAATTTGACTGGCGATTTTAAGACGTTTTGACCCATTAGTTTGGCGGTGGGCAGTTTTTCTTTTCTTGTATTAATGTTTATTATATCTTATTTTTGCTCAGGGTGCAAACTATAAATGAATCAATTGAAAACGGCCAAATCAATCAAAACCCTCAAAATAAATACATCCAAACACCTTAACATAAATTGCCGACTTGCGAGTTTCATTCTATAAGGAAGTTGGAGCTGTAGACCACGATATTTAACTGAATTCACAGCTAAAATGCGGTCGTAGTACATTTATGAGTACTTAACCCTTAACCAACGGCGCACGACATCTGTCGAGTTAAATAAATGTGGACTATGTGGCGGTGCACCACATATGTCGAGTGCCATTTTCAGCACGTAATGTTGGTGAGAGAGAGAGCTGAGCGGTGGGACGAGCGTAGTAACCTTATGACCGCTCCCCACGACCACCGTGGACATACTGAACTGTATACCACCTTCCTCCCCCCTTTCTCACTCGCTACACAGGGAATTATGTACGGAAATGACCGTATTTTAGGTTTATTGCACTCGTGTTGCACGATCGTTGCAAGAGAACCAGTGGTTGTACAAGGATGGTTCGGGTGTCATTGGAAAGCTCTGTTTACGCCCTTTCAGGGATAGATACTTGTTTCACATTCTGCCTCTTGTTTATAAATGAAAATTAGCACGGAAACAACCCTATTTAGGGTTAAAAAAAAACGCTGGACGGCACAGTGTAAAATACCCTACCACCCGCTCTTTGTGTGTTAAAACCCAATTCAACATACTATATATCTATCCAAAACTTATATTATTATTGTATTTCTGTTAACCCACTGCACCCCAGCGACGACGTGTCGTCGGCAATGTATGTAACACTAAACCCCAGTGACGACAATGTGTCGTCAATGTTAATTACTCCGGTCCTATGGCACCTAGAGGGCTCAGATTTGTATGGGAACTGTGTAAGTATCCCACGCAACATTGCCGATGGTTGAAAACTCTCAAAGTCCAACCGTGTGCGCGTAAAAACATGGTTTTTGGGTGTTTTTGCCTTCAATTTTTTACTCTTGTAAAATCGACTTTCGGGCACACCGTAGGACCCCTTTTTGACCTAGGGGATCGTTTTTTTGTGGTTTTTCCTTCATTCCTAACCCATTCGCTATTGTTTCTGGAAAAAAAAAAATCAAAACCTGCCGGTCCCTGGTGGTACATTTATTTATAACTAGCTGGGGCTCAGTGGGTTAAATATCGATGTACACGGCTCTAACTTCCTTATAGAACGAAACTCGCAAGTGGTCATTTATACAGTTTCGGTGGATCGTCAGTGTGGACATGCTTTATGACACCGAGAGAGAAAGAAAGAAAGTGAGGTCAGGGAGAGAGAAAGAAAGAAAGAGTGAGGTCAGGGGGCTCATCTGACGTCACGCGATCTGCTCGTGTCAATACCTTGTAGTCTATGCCCGCAGTACCAAACATTCCCTTCCCTCGAAGATACCCTTCCTTTCAAAATTCGTAGTATAAAAACATTTTTGGGGATTTGTTTGGCTGAGCGAATGCTTTCGTAAACGGTCGCCGCGACCGTTTACGTCCAATATTATTGGAATATGAAGAGGACCTTCGACCCATCTCTTCGATGGTCGTCGGTCCCCTTCGTTTGCTAATTGAATTTTATTATTTGTATTTGTCGGGAATTTAGATAAAGAGGTTAAATTGCATATCACTGGTAAATGAAAATATCCCAACAAATAGTTATATAATAATTACCAATACAGCGAAGTTAATAGATGGAGTCCGGTCCTATTTCACACTGCTAATTCAATTGCATAACATGTAGGAATGTTCACATAATACAATATCGATACAATGAACTTAGCTTAGAGGACTGGTGATGTAGGACTGTTGTTATATATTATCAATGGTAGTTCATGGTGGACTAAAGGTGAGTCAAGAGCCGGGGGGAAGTTGTTGGCTGTATGGTGGTTATTGAGAGACTAAAGGGCAGGCGTCCGATCGCTTCGCGAAATTACATTTGGCTGCCGGCTCATAATAATTATAACCCATAACTTGGTTTCATGATACATCTAGAGTTGATGTAGATATTTATACATTACAGTTAATATTTAACCTACACTTAATAATAAACTACAATACAAAAAAAACTAGCCGAAATCGTACTTGCGATAGGATACCGCCAAATACAAATGCCCTATTGGACCTAAAACTGTCGGGATCATTACCCTATTCCCGACATACTGCCCGCCACCAAAAACAATATACAGTAGCTATATACAGAAAACAAAAGGACATCGAAGATTCAAAGATCACCTTGTTTGATCTTAGCTCTCCAAAGATCCACAGAACTCCTAGCCGTCCTCCTTTTGGAGCGAGCGCCACCTGAAGCCAGAGGAGGATCATCCTTCTCATCATCAATTGCCCAACCCTGAGGAGCACTGTCACCAGCACTCTCCCACGGAGGGGTATCAGTAGAGACGCCAGTATCATCCGGCAGTTCTACATCCTGCTCCAAGGGATATAACCTTACGACTAGGCGAGTAGTAACCCCAGTCGAAGTTCGTAATCTAGCAACCCTTATAAGACCATCAATGCCCTGGAACAAATCGACAATCCTCCCAAGCTTCCAAAATAACATAGGACGCTCATCATGAATCAGTACGATATCCCCGATACAAGGCCATCGTTGATTCATCCCTTTGATCATATTGGAGTGACGCTCGCGAAGAGACAGCAAATATTCTTGGGTCCACCTTTTCCATAGATCGTCCGACACCTTGTTCACCTACTGGAAGCGACGACGGGTGGCGTCAGCATCGCCGAACGTAGGGTCTTGCAGATCTTCGTCGGTTACTGACGATCTAGGAAAGGTATTAAGGATTCGTCCACGAGTTAGCATAGAAGGCGAAATGGGGAAGATGTCATCAACATCTGCCGAGGTATAGGTCAAGGGCCTGTCGTTGACTGACATCTCAATCTATATTATGATGGTTTGCAACTCCCTTCTGGTCACCAGTGCCCTTCCTAATACCTTCTTCATGGCAGATTTGACTATACCGATTGTTCTCTCCCAAATCGCCCCGAACCATGGTGCACGTGCTGGTATAAATTTCCACTGACAACCCTTTCCATTGAGGGTAGCCACAACTCGCGGGTCATCCATTAAACTCTGGAGATATTTAGAGGCCCCGACAAAACAAGTCGCATTATCGCTCATAATAATTTGAGGGACACCATTGCGGCCTGCAAAGCATCTTAGAGTATGCAAAAAACTCTCACTGGATAGGTCGTCAATCAATTCCATATGAATCGCTCTGGTTACCGCACATATGAATAGAACGGCATATACCTTTATGATATTACAGGGCGATTCTCTAACTTGAATCGCTTCGGTGTAGTCTACCCCGGTTACCTGAAATGGTTCAGTCCTTTGTACCCTGAACTCAGGTAAGGGAGGTAGATCTACTGGGGAGTAAGGCCTGTAATCTTTTACAGATAGTACAGCTATTGTGGATCCCTTTAATTGCTTGTCGCATCTTAGGGATCCACCAACGTTGTCGCATATACGCCAGAACATAATTTACGCCAAAATGTAGGGAGGTCCTATGGCATTGGCGAATCAACAGTTTGGTAATCAAATGAGAGGAGCTAAGGAGGACAGGATATTTCGCAGAATCAATAATGTCCGCCTTTTGTATCCTGCCTCTACACTTACTTATGCTTCCTTCCATATATAATCCTAGCTGCCTCATTAAGTTAGAGGGTTTGACCTTTGACTCCTTGCTCAGGATTTGATGTTCAGTAGGATAAGATTCCCTTTGTACTAAACATGTTAGTTTCGCTTCTGCTGATCTCAATTCATGGAGTCTTATATGCTTCGAATCTTCACTAAGGAAACACCCGTTAGCCTGACTTCTCATGCTGTTAATGAAACGGTGTATCCATGAAAATACCCGTATTACTTGATCATAGCTGCCGTAACGTTCCCACTCTACCAACTTGCTATCCTGATGTGTAGTACTCACAGTCGAACTACTTAACACATCATCTTGGGGCCGACTTGAAGGATCAGATATGCATTCCCTGAAATCCTGAGGCCATTCAGTTGGAGATATAAGCAATGGAGGTCCATGCCACCAAATAGAGGGCGACATAAACTGTTGCGCCGAGATCCCCCGGGAAATTATGTCATTGGGGTTATCCTTGGTGCTCACATAGCGAAATTTAGCTGTGAGAACTAAGTTATGTATCTCATCAGTGCGATTAGAAACATAAACAGGTAACACTTTCTGGCTGTGTAGGCTACCCATGAAAGTGCTATTTGACTGTCGCTCCAGACATAGACATTATTAATCTGTAGTATGTCTGTATAAGCATCCAGTGTAAACTTTATTAGACGAGCAGACAGAAGCAATGCAGTAAGTTCTAATTTAGGAACTGTAATTTTCTTTATAGGGACTACTTTGGCCTTTGCTATAGCCAGTTTCGCTTCACTACCATTGCATATGTATATGGCAGTACCGTACGCACTATTACTAGCATCAGAAAAGGCATGTAGATCCACCTGTTGACCACTAACAACCTGACGATTAAGTTGGACCTTGCAACATTTGGAAAGGTCCGACCGAATTAACCGCCAAGTATCTTGTAACTCAGTCGCGAGGGGCGTGTCCCAATCTAGTTTTAGCCGCCACAGTTGATATAAAAACATACGAGCACGGATAGTTAAAGGCAGCAAAAAACCTAGGGGATCAAACAACCTCGCTGACAAGCTTAAGCAGTTTCGCTTGGTCATAAACTCACTGCCGCATGGGGTGTGACAGAAGGATATACAATCTGTGGTAGTGTCCCATTTGTGGCCTATAAACTTCACCTCACTATTCTCAGTAGCTACACCGTCAGAAGCAAATTGACCTTTCAAAAGATCACTATTAGTGGCCCATTCTCTTAAGTATAAATGAGCCTTGGCCAATATATCGCGGATCTCCCAGCATCTCTTGAGCAATAAATCTTCATTGTCTCCGGTGCCTTGAAGATTGTCCACATAGATCCCCTGCTTGATCTCATTCTTGAAGTCAGGATCTAGTCCAGCCTCCTCAAGATGACGCAAGATAGTAGCGTTGAGAAAGAACTGGGAACAGGTCGCCCCGAATAAGACGACTCTGAACCTGTAGACCAGATACTCTGAATCTAGATCCATTGGGTCCCGTGGCCATATTTATCTTGTCGAGTCCCTGTCTTCACGATGGAGTTGAAGCATCAGGAAGGCCTTCTCAATATCGGCGACCCATGCAAACTTATGACATCTGAAGCGCAACATAATTTGCGCGAGATCAGAGACCAGGGACGGACCCGTGTACAGACAATCATTCAGGCTATAGGAGCGATCACTGAATTTAGCAGAGCAGTCATAAACAATACGAACAGGAGTGGTGGAACTGTCCTTTTTAATCCCATGGTGAGCAAGGTAATGGATGTTATCCCCATACTCACTGAGATCTACTCTTTCCACAAATCCACGTTGTACCTGCTCGTTTAGTACTGCCGCATAAGTCTCGCAATACTTTGGATCCTTGACAAACTGCTTCTGAAGGCCACGTAATCTACCAAGTGCTAGATGAAAATTAGTAGGTAATTTACTCTTATTATCATTCCAAGGGAGCCTTACCACATACTGACCCCTGCCAGAGTCATACGTTACAGTCTCTTCATACGAGTTCAACGCTAGCTTGGACTCCTGATCAAGTTCATTTAGGTCAATTCCAATATTGTCCAAGTCCCATAGCTTATCTATATCAGTACATGTATTATCAGGCACATTTGGCCAAATATATTTATCTATGGGGCTTACTGCTGCCTTGAGGACCATAACCACCTCCACCTGTGTGTCTTGAGAGGAAGTGGCATAGGATCCAGAAATGGCATACCCTTGGATCGTAGGGAGCATTATTAGCTTATCTACCCGCCGATATCCAGGGTGAACCAGGTCGTAGTAATAATCAGCTCCGACCAGTAGCATAATACCATTGTTAGCAGAGAGTTGATCATCAGCCAGTTTATAACCCTTGCTTATGAGATATTTCAAATGTGGTTGAATCCCTGATGCTATATAGAAACTGGGTAGTTTGTCGACCACAACAGCCTTGATGGGACATACCTTTCTTCTATAAACATAGGAAATCTCCACTATATCATAGTCACTGGAATCTACTTCACCAGTGAAACCATGGAGATGCAAATTCTCTTGACCCTTGCTGGTACACTTGAGCTGGGGTAATGATGACAGCAGAACGAATGACCTCTGTGAGCACTGGTCGAGTAAGGTGCGCGTCATTGTAGGCTTATTATTACTCCCCACTACTGGCAGCATCATAGTAGGAAGCAATTGACATTCCCGAGAAGCAATGGACATGGCAGATACTTTATTACCCTCGCTTTTACCTTTCTCATGTGACTCTTTGGTGGTTCTCCCCTTTTCTTTGCCGTCGTGCCGATCAGACTGGGTGAAAAGGGAAAACCAATGTTTCCCCTTGTAATACTTACAAGGTTTGATGTAGGAATTGGTGCAAGTACTGTTGAAGTGGTCTCTTGCCAGACAGCTGGTACATAAATTAAGCGATTTAGCCTTGCCAATTTTCTGTGTAGCCTTAGGATACTTAGGACTCTGGTACCACAGATGACCGTGGACACTGCACAACTTGCAACATAATGATATTGGCCTTTTCTGTTTAGGAGAAGTCTGTACCGGGAAAGCTGCAGTGGATGGCGACATCTCCACGGGTCGGTAGTGTCCAGTACTCTCCATGTTAAACACTTCAGTGTGGTATAGCTGCACCAACGCTTCCAAGTTTAGTGGAGAGTCGCTTAGTTGTCGTCTTACGATATCCTTTAGGGGAGAGGGTATCTTGTTCAAGATATTTACACTAAATATTTCCTCCTTGGTGATGGCCATTGTCTCCATAGATCGGAGGAGGCTCTCAAAGGAGGCATAGTACTTATTTACGTCTGTCACATCACAGGACGGAGGATCTAGAGTGAAGAATTTAGTAATTAATGCGGTCTTGATGACTTCCTCTCTCCCGTAAGTTCTTTTCAGCAACTCCACTGCAGACTCGTAGCTTGTAGCTTCTAGCTTGTACCCATCGATCAACTTCAATGCCTCCCATTTCAATTGGCCACGGAGATAGGTGAACATTTGGATGGATGCGAGTGTTTTATTCTGATGGACGGAACACTCAAAGATATCCCAAAATCCAGTCCAGGTAGTCGAATCCCAGGAAAAGGTAGGCAAAGTAAGTTTCGGAAGGTTAAAGCCAATCGCCTTTGGTGTACCGGTATCCTTAACAGGGTGTGTTTCTTGTGTGGAAGATAGTCTGGCTAAGGCTGTATTAACATCCTCAACGTACTCAAGATCTGCTGACATTTCTTCTTCCACATTGTCAGTACTAGTCAATAAACCATATACCTGCTGAGCATAATTATCATAAGTGGCTAGCGATTTAGTTACAGTAGCAAATTTACCCTTAATTTGATCAGCCGAGGCACTTAATAAAAATTCATCAAGATCTCTTAAACACCCATTTAAACTTCCCTTCATCCCTCCCTTCAGAATCCTAAGCTTCTTTATATCTGTCATCGTTAAAGTCTGAATCTAGGCTATTAAATCTCTAAACTATAAAGCAAACTAGTTACACAAATTAATTTAAATTAAAAAATGTGGCAATAGCATTGCCACTCCCAATTTGGAAACGGTCATTAGGCTACTAGCTGCAGTAGGATGAATTAATTGAGAAAATTGACAAATAGCAGAAACAAACTAGGGCTAGAGAAAGAAGGGTAAATGAAAAGAACTGACTAGTAATAAGTATTAGGCCTAGCCCAGCTGCCTATTCCACAATCATGAGGTCTGTTGGGTGTCAATCGCTTAGGAATCAACAGAGACCGAACCCCATGACCGTAATTAGGCAACTAGGCTATAAAATATAATTAAATGAGTCACATGAGAACTCTCCCCGCCGGCAAAACTAATAAAGAGTCCCATAATGCCTAAACATATAGAACACTACAGGCCGACCACCAAAGCGAAATGAATAGCTACCACAGACACCTGCAGGCCTAGCCTAGCTCAACCGTGCAAAATGGAACCAACGAAAAAACCCACACACCCAGCACTAGCCCAACAAACCCTCCAAGAACGGCAAGGAGCACAACGTCCCAAAAACCGGGAAACCAGCTCAACAAAATACTGTGACGGCGCTACCCAGAAAAAAAAAACTCTAGGGAAAAAGCTAGGCTAAGTAACTAGGGAAAGGGCAGTCGGCCCAACAAAGTACGAGGCGGCAGCCATTTGCAATACCAAGTGAAGCGGTAGTAAACAAAACACTTTAATCGTAAAATAATAAGCACTAAGCCACGAAGGACCATTATTTGTCGGGAATTTAGATAAAGAGGTTAAATTGCATATCACTGGTACATGAAAATATCCCAACAAATAGTTATATAATAATTACCAATACGGCGAAGTTAATAGATGGAGTCCGGTCCTATTTCACACTGCTAATTCAATTGCATGACATGTAGGAATGTTCACATAATACAATATCGATACAATGAACTTAGCTTAGAGGACTGGTGATGTAGGACTGTTGTTATATATTATCAATGGTAGTTCATGGTGGACTAAAGGTGAGTCAAGAGCCGGGGGGAAGTTGTTGGCTGTATGGTGGTTATTGAGAGACTAAATGGCCGGCGTCCGATCGCTTCGCGAAATTACATATGGCTGCTGGCTCATAATAATTATAACCCATAACTGGGTTTCATGATATATCTAGACCTGATGTAGATATTTATACATTATAGTTAATATTTAACCTACACTTAATAATAAACTATAATACACAAAGAACTAGCCGAAATCGTACTTGCGATACGATACCGCCAAATTCAAATGCCCTATTGGACCTAAAACTGTCGGGATCATTACCCTATTCCCGACAGTATTATTGTTTCAATTCCTAAATTAAAGGTTACAGAAGACATTCTTTAATGCAAATCTATTGCATAATGTACGAAACTATTAATATATATTAATATGGGTTACAATTAGCGCATTTCCAAAGACTTTCGATATATCTTCAATGACGATGTTGAACTTGACAGGAGCCGTTGTACAGCCACCTTCACCTGAGGCCTATGTCGGCCAGCCTTGACAACTTGTAGATCGCTTCATCAGATTTTATTCGCCCCAATTACTAGCCAGGTAAGGAAATTCACGACATTCCATTATACTTGCTTGTATTTTTGCCTTGGAATCCTCTTTTGGTGACCATTATTATCTATCTATTTGAGGCATATTTCCTGAAATAAGTCTTGCAATTGACGAGGATGGGTGTGAATGGGATCTGCCATGTGTGGGCCTGCAGTCAGCTCTGCAGACTCGTTATATATGTTCATTTATGGAAGTATTTAAAGTAGGCGTAGGCCTAGCCCAATCAGGGAGAAAATGTTAGTCCCTATTTATAGCCTAATTTAGTAGGGTAGGCTAGACCTATATTTTTTAATCCAATAGCCCTAGCCTATGTTAAAATAGCCAACAATAGGGTACCTAGGTTAACAAGTCCCAGATATTGAAAGAAAAAGTGGTAAAAATTGAAGAGACCTTGGACAGCCTTTTTCCCTAACCTAACAAAAACAACAAAAAATAATTATAGGCCTAGCCTAGGCCTAGTTAAAAGACTGTCCAAGGTCTCTTCAATTTGTACCCGCAGTACCAAATAATAATGAGATCCCTTCGACGAAGGACTCTCACGTCGGATTCGCACATTTAGGTGGTACCGTCAATTGCTTACTTGTGCGAATCTCTCGTACGATATCCGTAGGACGTTGTGTTGGTAAGCCTGTCAAACTCTCCGCGGTGCATTTCTTACGGTTGGTATACCTGAGGAACGATTTGTTTACAAATTACTGCTTCGGGCAGCCTCACGGGAGTACAGACGGAATCGAATCATAATAAAGAGATGGTCCCTGGTGTATTATTTACCCAGTTTATTGCATTAATCTTATTAGTCTGTATTTAGGACATTCTCAATTGACGAAAATAAGGTAGCTTAGGCCCTAGTGATTCCCCAAAGGACCATTGAATTTCTCTAGCCTAATTTCCTTTCAACCACCAACAAATTTTTGAGTTTAGGAATAGCCATGGGGTTGTGGTATGGATTTTCGCTGAGTAATTGGGTTTTGCTTGGCACTCTGGAAAAGTGGCTTGGTTATAATATCAGGCAAGCTTTCTGTTATATTCAAGCCTAGCCCTGTTCACCTGTTCCAAGTAGATCTATGGCCATAAATCGTCAAATCAAACCTAGCCTATCTCTAACTGAAAAAGGGCCAGAGCTAGGATAGTGGGCTGTAAATTGCCATAGGCTATCTATCCCCTGGCTGACCCTTCCCAAATGGGAAAGGTATAGCTTGGAGTCCTCCATTTCATAGTAAGAGATGCTTAAATTGGACATAGGCCTATGAGCAATTTTGATGAGCATTTAGCCTAGGTCTATATTGTTTAGTAATGATCTTGATATATTAAAACTACTGAAAACAGGGTAAGCCTAGCCTAACCTCAAGAGGTTACCAGGGTTGGATGTTGGACGATGGGTTAGGCATGAGAGGCTAGTTATTGCTTACCTTAGTGATTGCTTACCATAGTGATAGTTTAAGAGGCAGAGGAGTCAATGCTCATAAAGGTTGCCTCTTCTCAATCTTTCAGTCTCATACCGGTCATAATTATTTTTAAAAACGTTTACACTCTGACTTGTAACTACGTCCTCTGGGAGACTATTCCAGTTGTTTACAATCCTAGCACTAAAAAGTTGTTCCTCTTCGTGGTTCTGTGCCTGACCTTGTCCAGCTTCAGGCTGTGTCCTCGGGTGTTTGGTTGGTTTTCTCTTGATGCAAGTGTCAAAAAGTGCCCGTCCTTATTTAGTTTATAATAAGCATGGTGACCTAATAAAACTAATCTATTCTAGCTAGCCAAGCGAGGTAACCTCTGACTCTCCGAGTTTTTCCAAAAATTTAGCAGGGAAAGTGTTTGGATCACACAATTGTTCTCATCGGCTTTAGACATCTAGGGATAGTCACTTATCCTAATTATAGTAAAATATTTCATGGCTAAATATTATTTGTTAATCTCCATGGGACTTTCATATTTAATCAACATGTAGCCTACTCTTTAAACAATGCAAAATTGTTGGCAAATTAATATAGCCTAGGTTAGGTTAGCTAATGGGGAGAGCGATTTCTGAGTTAACCTAACCTACAAATTTAGAATAGGCCTATGATAGGGTTCTTGAAGTAGTGTAGCCTAACGATACTCCTAACATTTGCGTATAGGACTATCCCGTAAATATCAGAAGCCAGCTGAAGCGAATCGGCTTCTAAAAGTTGGGGGAAGGATGTAGTATTCAAACGTATCGCCTACCTTGTTTACACTACTCGCACGCTCGCGATCACGCTCCTTTCTATTTTGACTGCCGTGGGATACAATAATAGGTTGAAGGGGGGCTTTTCCCCCCTGAGCCACCCCATGAATTAATTGTCATCTTATATATTGCCAGCATGGGGTCTGTAAGGTGAGTTACATTAGATAAGTTAGGCACAGTATGGTATTGTAGCAATCCACTTGCGGGATTGGGTTGAGTTAGTTTAGCTTTATGAGGCAGAGTTTCTCCACTGAATATTACCATAATACTCGGATGTTTTTTTTCTGGAAGAGGCCTAGGCCTGTGGCTCCAGTTCAGTAGCCTGGTCACCAATTTGACCCTGGCTTCGCCTGTCTCAACTCTTATGTATTCCCACAAAAACAAATACCTGTAATAAGTTCAGAATAGTGAATCATATACAGATCACTTAGGTACCGGGTACTGTATACTTTATGGGGTTATTTACCACAGCTGCACCAAATTGCCCCAAGTTTTATACTGTTGTTACGATCCAGGTTCTCAAAGACACAGGGCTCTTCAACATTGGACTAGATAAGGGCAAAACGCAACAACGGTAACACTAGATCCAACCCCTGCCTTAAACACTGGAAAACAAAACACCATTACCGCCCAGAGTTGTGCCTGGACAACGAGGTATCCTATGACTCGGTAACTGGTGCACACACACTAGGCTGACGCTCGATGAAACAGCCTATTCTCAAACAGTAAAAGATTACTCGATTATGTTACACAAAGAAAAGATAGTTAACGTGATTAATTAACGTTACGGTAGATACTAAAATAACTGGCACTCCTGTATTAAAGAAAGTGCAATGCTAGTCCTGCAACATCAACTGGAAACTTCTGAAATAAGTCTGATGCTGGGAAGATGTTCGTAAAGAATCTTGAACAATTATAATGCAGAATACGGGTCACAATAAATGCTAGGACATATAGTAATAATAGGCAGGCGAATAATAAAGATTGCGCAAAGGTAGTAATGCTCGACAACTAAAGAAATGCTTCGTGACACAACGCAACAGCCTACTAGGGTTGTGCAACTCAACAACAACCTCGGCTCAAAAGTGCAGTGAATAATAATGTTGCATACATATAATAATGGGAGCTTATCTCTAACCAGTGTCTGCTCAGTTAATAAAGTCTAGCTGGGGTATCAAGGCAGGGCAACAATGGGTGAGCATGCGGCTCGTAGCCTAACGTTGTCCGAAGGTGGTATAATGAAGATTACGTTATATGACGGGGATGCTCTCTTGATAAATCTAGGTCTCTAGTACCTAGTTCTATCCTGGCGATCCCTCAGAAGTCAACACAAAGAGGCAGCACTATGTTGTGAGGGATAGGCTATGTATGTATGGCCCTCTCACACCACAGTGCTGTGCTCGCAAAGTAAACCCACCCGAAGACAACTTAGGCTCCCACAGTACCTGTCGATGTCGTGCAGGGCTTAGCTAACACTGCACACATCGGAGACAACGACACAGTAACCTTACCCCTAGTCTAGCTTTAGATAACCAAGCAGAATCACTCAACACCTTGCCAGGGAGACATATACTGGTCTACAACCTTCCCGAGAGAGGACACATACGGAAAAGTCCGTCCCTCTAACCTCAATAAAGCATAATACCTCCTTAACCTAATACATGGAAATATCTGAGAGCTTCGCGTACAATACGACTGGTCGACGGTGAACGTCTATGCTGAAACCAGAAGGGATGTTGAGTTTAATAAAGATTAGAGAATGAGAAAGGAGAAGTCGAGAGAGAGAAATAGTATGCAAAGTGGCGAGTATGGGGGACAGAATTGCAAAGGATGTAGGCGATACGCGTGTCAGGCAAGCTCTGAGCTGGTAAAAAACATGAGGCAGCGACGGGAAGGGACTAGTTGACCACCCGGCCGCCAACGCCGTCAGCGCCCAAGCGAGCCACGTCATAGCTCACCTCGCTGCCGGGTGTACCCCCTCACCCTCTCTCGCTCACCTCCCACACAAGCAACATTTATATTATAGCGAATATAAAATATAAGGCGCGGTCACAGACCAAAACAAAGATCATTTCTAGACTGTCTGTGGCAACACGACACTAAAGAAATAAAGCAGATCATTCTAGGACAACTGTAGCCTATCCCCCCATCCTGGCGAGCGCTAGCGAGCTGCAATGTCCCACGCAACCATTCTGCCAACGCTGGGCGGCATCACACCCCCCCCAAGATATGGAACACTTAACCATGAGCCCATATCTGAACAGGCAGAATGTCGCTAGAATCTGCCACTCCTAACCACTCTGCCACTCATGGAATGCAAGCTCAGTCTCCTCAAAAAAAAAATACATTTTTATATAAAACAAATCTTATCACCCTTCCCAAATATAATACATTAATTCATAACATTGTGCTCCCAGAGCGAGCTTTAAGAAGCACAGCCTACTGAGGGAAAACATCTGCACTCAGTACTCAGCTAAAATATTATCTTAAAATAAATTATTAAAAGAAAGTTTTTATTTAATTTTTCATATTTTCTTTTAATGTTGTTTTTGGTGGCTACTATAGATGTAGCCTAATTTTCTTCTAATCAAAGCCAACAACTCCTGCCCTGCGACCCTACGCTGATGCTACACACGCGAGCCACCAAGCACCAGCGCAAAAATACACCGCGAGCCAAGACAGGAGGCTATACCAACATACTGTGGTAGCCTACCCCGGATCCTCCACCCGCGACAAACAGTCCACGATCACATTCTCACATCTGGCATTATGGCGAATGTCTAAGTTGTACTCTTGCAACATGAGCGACCATCTGGTCAGCCTCATATTCCGGTTGTGGAATTGATTGAGGAATTTAAGCGGGTGGTGGTCGGTATACACTACCACGACTGGCCCATAGGCAGGAACATAGACCTCAAAGTGTCTGAGCGCTAACACGATTGCCAGCAGTTCCTTTTCAACAACCGAATAGTTTTCTGTGCTGAATTAAATTTCTTTGAAAAGAAACTGACTGGATGCTCAAGACCTTCCTCGTCTGTCTGCAAAAGTACGGCACCAGCCCCTACTCCGCTGGCATCAGTCGCCAACTGAAATGGTCGTTCAAAGTCCGGGGCCCTGAGGATAGGGTGAGTGCATAAAAGGTGTTTAACTACTCGAAACGCCTGCTCACACTCAGGTGCCCAGCGGAACTTTTTATCTTTAGCTAATAGATCTGTCAAAGGAGCTAACACAGTAGAATAGCCTTTTATAAAGCGGCGGTAATACCCAATCATGCCCAAAAATCTCATGATCTGCCGCTTGGTGGTCGGCCTGGGGAACAAGTCGATAGCCTGTATCTTCTGTTGGGGCGGGCTCACCTGCCCTAACCCAACCACAAACCCCAGATACTGCACCGTGGCTTGCACAAAGTCACACTTGCCCAGATTAACCACCAAGCCTGCTTTACTAAGTTGACTAAATAAGGCTTCTATGTGCTCACAGTGACTTTGGAAATCGTTGTCATAAATGATCACGTCATCAAGGTAGACAGTACAGTTTGGGATGTCTGCTACGATGTCGTTCATTAAGCTCTGGAAAGTGGCCGGTGCATTTTTCAGACCATATGGCATCACGTGCAACGGTAAGTACTGCCATCCACCACAAACCCGCACACCTCTTTAGCCCGCTCAGACAGTGGTACTTGCCAGTAGCCTTGACGAGGTCTACCTTGGTCAAGTACCTTGCTTTCCCAATCTTATCCACACTGTCATCCACCCGGGGAAGAGGATATGCATTGGTGGGGGTCAACCCGTTCAACCGCCTAAAGTCAATGCAGACCCGAACTTTTCCATCAGGTTTGGGCTGCAGAGTGACAGGAGAAGTCCACCGTACTGCCCCCTTCTCGATCAAGCCTCTCGCCAGCATATACTCCAGCTCATCCCTGAGCGCTGGGAGTTTAATGGGTGGCACCCGATAAGGTATCGACTTGAAGGGGGGGTGCTCTCCTACATCGACGTCATGCACCGCTTGAGTAGTGAGGCCTGGGTGCTCGGCAAATACAGTGGGGTATGAATCGAACAGGCGCTGCACTGCCACCTGTTTCCTCCGGCAGGTGCGCCAGAGCATCATGCGCACATTGGCTCGAATCCCCGCCCACTGATCAGCCATGACAATCAATCCAGTTATCATCCACCTGATCATTGCTGCCCCCCTCTCCTTCTCCACCATGACCGCAGCAGGTCAACACAGGGACAGGTAGTGACTCAGGTGGGCGCCTCACATACTCCTTCAACAAATTAATGTGGCATAGTTGGTAACGCTTCTTCCGGTCTGGAGTGGCAACGAGGTAATCTAGATCGGAGATCTTTGACACCACCCGATAAGGCCCAGCGTACTTGGCAGCCAGAGGATGACCGGCCAAAGGCAACAGGACCAACACCTCCATCATGTGGTGATGGGCTGGTCTATCAGAGTGAGAGCTGAGCGATCTCTGCCATACCCATAGCTTACTCTGACTGTTCCTTTAACTTATATATTTTCTAGATCTCAAGTGACGGCGTCTCTTCCGTGGATTGATCTCCCAATCTACCAAGATTGGAAGCCAAAGCGTCACATTTTTCCCTTGCCCCTCAACTTTCTCTTCATAATTGCTGAGGGGCACAGGGCCCTGAGTGGGGCTTTGGTTTCCCAGGCGTTTCCGCACCCTCCTCAGCTCCCCGCCATGGAGTGGCTTCGGTCACCCAGGCTTTATTGTGGTCGGCAGGGAGGGTTCAGTGGGGGCGCTCGGTTATGGCCTTGGAATTGCCCGGGGCCTTGGGGCTGTTCGGCCAGGCAGCTTGGGGAACAACAACAACAACAACAACAACACCTCTTGACCTACCTGAAACTCCCGGAGTTTCGCCTTAGTATCGTACCTGTCCTTCATACGGGCCTGCGAACTCACCAAATTACGCCCGGCCAGCTCCAGACTTCTAAGCATTCTCTCTCTGCTCTCGAGGACGTATCTCAACATAGAACATGGCTTAGCGGTACCCTCCCAAATCTCCTTCACCATGTGGAGAGGGCCCCTCACCTGATGCCCGAAAACAAGCTCATTCGGACTGAAACCGAGACTCTCTCCAGGTACTTCTCTTGCCGCGAACAAAACATACGTCAGACCAAGGTCCCAATCCTTTCCGTTCTCTGCGCAATAACATCGAAGCATGCTTTTCAGCGTGGCATGCCACCTCTCCAACACCCCTTGACTCTCCGGGTGATACGCAGAAGAGACGACAGTGCTGATGCCATGCTGAATCATAGTTTGTTTGAACAGATTAGAGGTAAAATTAGAACCTTGGTCCGATTGCACCTCTTGCGGGTAACCATACCGCGAGCAATACAAGAGCAGGTTCCGGACAACAGTTTTCGCCGTGCCATTTCTCATTGGATATGCATCAGGATAACGAGTGGCCACATCCATGATAGTTAATAGAAATTTATTACCGGCACTAGTAGGGGGTAGGGGTCCGACCATATCAATGATGACCTTACTGAAGGGCGGTCCACTGACAGGAATGGGGTGCAACGGGGCTCTCGGAATTGTTTGGTTAGGTTTTCCAACCCTCTGGCACGTATGACACCTTGCTATCCAGGTTACCACCTGCCCCTTCAACCCCGGCCACCAAAACAATTTTTCTAAAGCCGCCACAGTTTTTCTCACCCCTAGATGTCCTGCCAGTGGTATGTCATGCGCCAACCTAAGTAGGCTATCCCTGCACTCCCGTGGCACCACCAACTGGTCCACTACTCTGGACCCCTCTTGCCAACTACGTTTAGGGTCTTGAAAACGCCTATAGAGGATGCCTTCTAAATAAAAAAAATCTCCTGGCTGTGCATCACCGTCCTCGTCGAGCTCTACAGCTCCATTAGCACACGTTTGGAGCTCAGGGTCCTCTAGTTGCAACCGACGTATATCTGAGGGTGCCAAGCGATCTAACTGCTCCCGGAGCAATGCATGACCTTCCCCGATACTGGGCTGCTCCCTCTGTCTCTCTCGATGTACATAACGTTGCTGTCGTGGAGACTCGTCATGCCCATCCTCGTCACTCTCGATGACAGGCCCAGGGGCTACTCCAGAATTAAGTAATGGTGCTAATACTGAATCACCCAGGAGAGCCGCCGAGTCAAAACTCTTAAAACCAACTCCAGCTTTAGCCTCCTCCTGTTGATCGTTCCTCCGCTGGTCTGAAGACGGAGGACTAGGCTGTGACACTTTAGCTGCCCGAGCTCGGGTGACAACACACGCCATGGGTTGTGTCTGGCACCGCTCGACCCACTCTTGCTCTTCCCTACTCACGTCGGCCGGCCTCTCGGCAACGACTAAGGGTAGAACCTCAGAAGCGGGCATTGCAAAGTCGTTGCCGAGAAGAAGGTCGACGCCCTCCACTGGCAGTTTCTCCACAATCCCGACATCCAATTCACGTGCCACACCATCCACCTGCAACTCCAACCGCACCAGCGGGTATGACCGAGTTGCATTAATACCCTGCACCACCACCACCCGAGCCGCGTTTATAGGGTAGCCAGTCAAGTTTTTCATCAGAGTCTGGGAAGCACCTGTATCACGCAAGACCTCTACTCCATGCTTGCGCCCCGCCCACATCACGCAACCCCGCCCTCTATGGTCGCAAAAAACATCCTGAGCAGGGTTCGAGCCTCCCAGGTGCTTCTGCATTGGCTGTGCCTCAGCCTCTGACGAACTGCCCCGGGCAAACTCAGATGACTTCGGAGACACACCAATGTTGCAGGCCAAAGACACAGCTGCTGTAGGTGGTTTGCTAGGACAGACTCTTGCAAAGTGCCCCTTTTTATGACAATGATAACACTCCAACTCCCCTTTGGGCTTCCCTTGGTACTGGGAAGGGCCCGGCCCCTTCTTAAATGGGACGGTGCTAGTCTTGTGGTCAGTCTTGGTATCATGGCTCTTGTACTTGTTTGCATAAGGTATATCACTAACTCGGGGGGGTGGGGCGTCACGCCCCTTGTTACCTGCCTCACTACGCTGGGCAGACCCGCACCCACGAATTAGTGCTAGCCGGAGGTCAGCCATCTCAGCTGCCTCCTGTAGAGTTTTGGTTGCTTTTCTTTAAGGTTTAACGTCAGGTCGCCGCCCGTGCATTTGAAAAACTGCTCTAAAAGCACCAACTGTTTAATGTCGTCAAACGTAGTAGCTTTCTCCGACCTCAGCCAATTCCCAAAAGCATCGGACAGCTCCCGGGCATGCTCCAAAAAGGTGCTCTCCCGACCCTTGGTAACACCCCGGAACTTCAACCTGTACGTCTCTGGTTGTAGTTCGTATGCTCTCAGGACAGCCTCCTTGAGTTCCTCGTAGATAATACACGACTCTATCGGCAATGCATCATAAGCCCTGAGTCCCTTGCCCACAAGTCTAGAGGAAACAAGGGCTGCCCACTTCTCCACAGGCCACTGGTGGATCTGGCACTTCTTCTCAAAGCGTGTGAAAAATTCTGTTACACCACTCTCATCAAACACCGGAACCAGTTTCAATAAGTGCGAGAGAGACTGCTCATGAACACGGTTACCAGCCCCAAGTCGCTGTCCCGTTGCCTCTACTCGCGACTTCTCTACGTCCATGTCGGCACAGTACCTAGTCGACTCAGCTTGAATTTTTGCTAGCTCTATGTGCTCATGACTGATAGTTGTTCTCTCTTCTATCTTGGCTAATTCTATTTGCTGGAGCTCACCTGCCCTGATAGCCTTTCTCTCTTCGATCTTAGCTAATTCGAGCTGAAGCAATAATTCTGGAGATAACCCTTGAGGAGGTGAAGGTGCTACAATGTTTGAAATTACCGGTGGTCCCCCAGGGGCAACCCACCCTGCCAGTCACCACCCAACTGCGGAAGCGTACCCGGGGTCGGCAAACTACTGGGATGGCTGGGAGTCGAGTGTAGGGGAAGCATGGCCGAAGGGCTCTGAGCACTCAACCCATCTCGCTCACCAGTCACCCTGCCCAGTACACACGTTATCAAGTTATCCTTGGTCATGCTGCTAGTAACCGCATGACCGATAGCTGTGGCCAGGCATTGAAGACCGTACCGATCCATACCCTCCAACCGCTCGGCAGTAACAGGCCATTGCAAAAATATCCTAGCATCCTCCTCACAGTTCACCCGATTAACCCTTTCATCATGCTGCTGTTCCTCAGTTTCGACATACGTACTGTGTCTCCATTCTCTCTGACCCGGGATAAGACATGATGCTCACAAAAATTTCTCACCGCAATATTCAGAAAAGAAGTACCCCAAACTCTTATGTAGCACTATTCACTTGCCAAAAATGTCTGAAGACTCTCAAGTGCTATACTACTTTGCCAAAACAAAATTAACGTGCCCACTATATTCCTCAATAAAACAAATGACCACAACAATCTTGCAATTATCTCTTAGTTCACAAGATCCTGGCGAGGTCGCCATTTGTTACGATCCAGGTTCTCAAAGACACAGGGCTCTTCAACATTGGACTAGATAATGGCAAAACGCAACAACGGTAACACTAGACCCAACCCCTGCCTTAACACCTTACGAGCGGCCTATGCGGTTTATTTATATGTACCGCACAGCGGGGTGTTTTTAGCCAAAATAGGGCTGTTTACGTGATCATTTTCATGCCTAAATAAGACCCAGAACGTAAAACAAGTACCTATCCCTGAAAGGGCATAAACAGAGCTTTCGAATGACACCATAACGATCCTTGTATGATGGATAGTTTTCTTGCAATAACCGTGCAACGCGAGTGCAAAAGCAGGTAATTCGGTAGTTCGGTACATAATTGAGTATGTAGCGAGTGAGAGAGGAGGAGGGAGCTGAGATTGTGTCCGTAGGTTCGCCGCGGTGGTCTGGAGCAGTCATACGCTCGCTAGTCTCCTGCCACCACTTGTCTCTCTCTCTCTCAGCCACATTACGTGCTGAAATTGCCACTCGACCTATGTCGAGCGCCGCCACAAAGTCCAGCTTTATTTAACTCGACTTATGTTGCTCGCCGCTAATTAAGGGTTAAACACTGGAAAACAAAACACCATTACCGCCCTGAGTCGTGCCTGGACAACGAGGTATCCTATGACTCGGTAACTGGTGCACACACACTAGGCTGACGCTCAATGAAACAGCCTATTCTCAAACAGTAAAAGATTACTCGATTATGTTACACAAAGAAAAGATAGTTAACGTGATTAATTAACGTTACGGTAGATACTCAAATAACTGGCACTCCTGTATTAAAGAAAGTGCAATGCTAGTCCTGCAACATCAACTGGAAACTTCTGAAATAAGTCTGATGCTGGGGAGATGTTCGTAAAGAATCTTGAACAATAATAATGCAGAATACGGGTCACAATAAATGCTAGGACATATAGTAATAATAGGCAGGCGAATAAAGACTGCGCAAAGGTAGTAATGCTCGACAACTAAAGAAATGCTTCGTGACACAACGCAACAGCCTACTAGGGTTGTGCAACTCAACAACAACCTCGGCTCAAAAGTGCAGTGAATAATAATGTTGCATACATATAATAATGGGGGCTTATCTCTAACCAGTGTCTGCTCAGTTAATAAAGTCTAGCTGGGGTATCAAGGCAGGGCAACAATGGGGAGCATGCGGCTCGTAGCCTAACGTTGTCCGAAGGTGGTATAATGAAGATTACGTTATATGACGGGGATGCTCTCTTGATAAATCTAGGTCTCTAGTACCTAGTTCTATCCTGGCGATCCCTCAGAAGTCAACACAAAGAGGCAGCACTATGTTGTGAGGGATAGGCTATGGCCCATCTCACACCACAGCGCTGTGCTCGCAAAGTAAACCCACCCGAAGACAACTTAGGCTCCCACAGTACCTGTCGATGTCGTGCAGGGCTTAGCTAACACTGCACACATCGGAGACAACGACACAGTAACCTTACCCCTAGTCTAGCTTTAGATAACCAAGCAGAATCACTCAAACACCTTGCCAGGGAGACATATACCGGTCTACAACCTTCCCGAGAGAGGACACATACGGAAAAGTCCGTCCTAACCTCAATAAAGCATAATACCTCCTTAACCTAATACATGGAAATATCTGAGAGCTTCGCGTACAATACGACTGGTTGACGGTGAACGTCTATGCTGAAACCAGAAGGGATGTTGAGTTTAATAAAGATTAGAGAATGAGAAAGGAGAAGTCGACAGAGAGAAATAGTATGCAAAGTGGCGAGTATGGGGGACAGAATTGCAAAGGATGTAGGCGATACACGTGTCAGGCAAGCTCTGAGCTGGTAAAAAACATGAGGCAGCGACGGGAAGGGACTAGTTGACCACCCGGCCGCCAACGCCGTCAGCGCCCAAGCGAGCCGCGTCATAGCTCACCTCTCTGCCGGGTGTACCCCCTCACCCTCTCTCGCTCACCTCCCACACAAGCAACATTTATATTATAGCGAATATAAAATATAAGGCGCGGTCACAGACCAAAACAAAGATCATTTCTAGACTGTCTGTGGCAACACGACACTAAAGAAATAATGAAGATTACGTTATATGACGGGGATGCTCTCTTGATAAATCTAGGTCTCTAGTACCTAGTTCTATCCTGGCGATCCCTCAGAAGTCAACACAAAGAGGCAGCACTATGTTGTGAGGGATAGGCTATGGCCCTCTCACACCACAGCGCTGTGCTCGCAAAGTAAACCCACCCGAAGACAACTTAGGCTCCCACAGTACCTGTCGATGTCGTGCAGGGCTTAGCTAACACTGCACACATCGGAGACAACGACACAGTAACCTTACCCCTAGTCTAGCTTTAGATAACCAAGCAGAATCACTCAACACCTTGCCAGGGAGACATATACCGGTCTACAACCTTCCCGAGAGAGGACACATACGGAAAAGTCCGTCCCTCTAACCTCAATAAAGCATAATACCTCCTTAACCTAATACATGGAAATATCACAGACCAAAACAAAGATCATTTCTAGACTGTCTGTGGCAACACGACACTAAAGAAATAAAGCAGATCATTCTAGGACAACTGTAGCCTATCCCCCCATCCTGGCAAGCGCTAGCGAGCTGCAATGTCCCACGCAACCATTCTGCCAACGCTGGGCGGCGTCACACCCCCCCCAAGATATGGGACACTCAACCATGAGCCCATATCTGAACAGGCAGAATGTCGCTAGAATCTGCCACTCCTAACCACTCTGCCACTCATGGAATGCAAGCTCAGTCTCCTCAAAAAAAAAATACAACAAAATTTTTATATAAAAACAATCTTATCACCCTTCCCAAATATATTACATTAATTCATAACATTGTGCTCCCAGAGCGAGCTTTAAGAAGCACAGCCTACTGAGGGAAAACATCTGCACTCAGTACTCAGCTAAAATATTATCTTAAAATTAATTATTAAAAGAAAGAGTTTTTATTTAATTTTTCATATTTTATTATAATGTTGTTTTTGGCGGCTACTATAGATGTAGCCTAATTTTCTTCTAATCAAAGCCAACAACTCCTGCCCTGCGACCCTACGCTGATGCTACACACGCGAGCCACCAAGCACCAGCGCAAAAATACACAGCGAGCCAAGACAGGAGGCTATACCAACATACTGTGGTAGCCTACCCCGGATCCTCCACCCGCGACAAACAGTCCGCAATCACATTCTCACATCCGGCATTATGGCGAATGTCTAAGTTGTACTCTTGCAACATGAGCGACCATCTGGTCAGCCTCATATTCCGGTTGTGGAATGATTGAGGAATTTAAGCGGGTGGTGGTCGGTATACATTACCATGACTGGCCCATAGGCAGGAACAGACCTCAAAGTGTCTGAGCGCTAACACGATTGCCAGCAGTTCCTTTTCAACAACCGAATAGTTTTTCTGTGCTGAATTAAATTTCTTTGAAAAGAAACTGACTGGATGCTCAAGACCTTCCTCGTCTGTCTGCAAAAGTACGGCACCAGCCCATACTCCACTGGCATCAGTCGCCAACTGAAATGGTCATTCAAAGTCCGTGGCCCTGAGGATAGGGTGAGTGCATAAAAGGTGTTTAACTACTCGAAACGCCTGCTCACACTCAGGTGCCCAGCGGAACTTTTTATCTTTAGCTAGTAGATCTGTCAAAGGAGCTAACACAGTAGAATAGCCTCTTATAAAGCGGCGGTAATACCCAATCATGCCCAAAAATCTCATGATCTGCCGCTTGGTGGTCGGCCTGGGGAACAAGTCGATAGCCTGTATCTTCTGTTGGGGCGGGCTCACCTGCCCTAACCCAACCACAAACCCCAGATACTGCACCGTGGCTTGCACAAAGTCACACTTGCCCAGATTAACCACCAAGCCTGCTTTACTAAGTTGACTAAATAAGGCTTCTATGTGCTCACAGTGACTTTGGATATCGTTGTCATAAATGATCACGTCATCAAGGTAGACAGTACAGTTTGGGATGTCTGATACGATGTCGTTCTTTAAGCTCTGGAAAGTGGCCGGTGCAATTTTCAGACCATATGGCATCACGTTGCAACGGTAAGTACTGCCATCCACCACAAACCCGCACACCTCTTTAGCCCGCTCAGACAGTGGTACTTGCCAGTAGCCTTTGACGAGGTCTACCTTGGTCAAGTACCTTGCTTTCCCGATCTTATCCACACTGTCATCCACCCGGGGAAGAGGATATGCATTGGTGGGGGTCAACCCCTTCAACCGCCTAAAGTCAATACAGAACCGAACTTTTCCATCAGGTTTGGGCTGCAGAGTGACAGGAGAAGTCCACCGTACTGCCCCCTTCTCGATCAAGCCTCTCGCCAGCATATACTCCAGCTCATCCCTGAGCGCTGGGAGTTTAATGGGTGGCACCCGATAAGGTATCGACTTGAAGGGGGGGTGCTCTCCTACATCGACGTCATGCACCGCTTGAGTAGTGAGGCCTGGGTGCTCGGCAAATACAGTGGGGTATGAATCGAACAGGCGCTGCACTGCCACCTGCTGTTCCTCCGGCAGGTGCGCCAGAGCATCATGCGCACATTGGCTCGAATTCCCCGCCCACTGATCAGCCGAGACATGACAATCCCAGTTATCATCCACCTGATCATTGCTGCCCCCCTCTCCTTCTCCACCATGACCGCAGCAGGTCAACACAGGGACAGGTAGTGACTCAGGTGAGCGCCTCACATACTCTTTCAACAAATTAATGTGGCATAGTCGGTTACGCTTCTTCCGGTCTGGAGTGGCAACGAGGTAATCTAGATCGGAGATCTTTGACACCACCCGATAAGGCCCAGCGTACTTGGCAGCCAGAGGATGACCGGCCAAAGGCAACATGACCAACACCTCATGACCTACCTGAAACTCCCGGAGATTCGCCTTAGTATCGTACCTGTCCTTCATACGGGCCTGCGAACTCACCAAATTATGCCCGGCCAGCTCCAGACTTTTAAGCATTCTCTCTCTGCTCTCGAGGACGTATCTCAACATAGAACATGGCTTAGCGGTACCCTCCCAAATCTCCTTCACCATGTGGAGAGGGCCCCTCACCTGATGCCCGAAAACAAGCTCATTCGGACTGAAACCGAGACTCTCTCCAGGTACTTCTCTTGCCGCGAACAAAACATACGTCAGACCAAGGTCCCAATCCTTTCCGTTCTCTGCGCAATAACATCGAAGCATGCTTTTCAGCGTGGCGTGCCACCTCTCCAACACACCTTGACTCTCCGGGTGATACGCAGAAGAGACGACAGTGCTGATGCCATGCTGAATCATAGTTTGTTTGAACAGATTAGAGGTAAAATTAGAACCTTGGTCCGATTGCACCTCTTGCGGGTAACCATACCGCGAGCAATACAAGAGCAGGTTCCGGACAACAGTTTTCGCCGTGCCATTTCTCATTGGATATGCATCAGGATAATGAGTGGCCACATCCATGATAGTTAATAGAAATTAATTACCGGCACTAGTAGGGGGTAGGGGTCCGACCATATCAATGATGACCTTACTGAAGGGCGGTCCACTGACAGGAATGGGGTGCAACGGGGCTCTCGGAATTGTTTGGTTAGGTTTTCCAATCCTCTGGCACGTATGACACCTTGCTATCCAGGTTACCACCTGCCCCTTCAACCCCGGCCACCAAAACAATTTTTCTAAAGCCGCCACAGTTTTTCTCACCCCTAGATGTCCTGCCAGTGGTATGTCATGCGCCAACCTAAGTAGGCTATCCCTGCACTCCCGTGGCACCACCAACTGGTCCACTACTCTGGACCCCTCTTGCCAACTTTTTTTTTTTTTTTTTTTTCTATGTGATTGAGGGAGGCAAAAGGCATAACTGCCTATAGCGAGTGCCTCCCCCATAGTTGAAAGAGTGACAGGGCCAAAATCAAGGGACGTTCGAGCCAAAATGCCTGGACACACGGAGTTTGAAGCAATTTAAGTCATAGGAAGAGGGAAAGACTGATTCTGGGAGAGAGTTCCAGAGCTCAGCTGTTGAGTAGAAGAAAGTTGAGAGTAACGTTTCACTCTTGGGTTGGAGAGTTGCACAGAGTAGGGGTGGGATTGAGTTGCAAGACGGGTACCACGTGCCCTACGTAAAGGAGGTGGTATGCACTGGGATAGCTCTGAGCAACACTGATTATTATAGTAGCGATAGAATAGCGAGAGAGATGCAACATTGCGGCGGAGAGAGAGAGAGATTGCAGAGAGTTGGTGAGTGGACGGGAGTTAATGATACGAAAGGCCTTCCTTTCAACTTTGTCTAGGAGAGCAGTGTGAGAGGAACCTCCCCACACATGTGAACAATACTCAATACAAGGGCGCACTATGCCCCTGACAGAGCAAGAAGCTGTGCAGGGGAAAAGAACCCCTAAGGCGGTTGAGCACACCCAGCTTCTGGGATGCTGCCTTAGCAAACTGGTAATATGGTCCTTCCAAATGAGAGCAGAAGAAAAAGAGACACCAAGAATATTGAGAGAAGATGAAGGGTTGATTTTTATTTTTGAAGAATAAGGGATAGTCCGCGGGAGATCTGACGGGTAGATAGATGGAGAAATTGGGTTTTGGAAGCATTAAAGTTAACAAGGTTTTCTCTGCCCCAATTGGAAATAGTATTTAGATCAGAATTTAAGAGTTCTATGGCTTCATTACGTTTGTCGTTGAGGGATTGCTGGCTGGGGCGTTCTGAAAAACTAATGGAGTAGTGCAAGGTTGAGTCGTCTGCGTATGAATGGATGGGAATTAAGGTACAGTTAAGGAGATCATTTATAAAAATTAGAAAGAGAATAGGAGATAGGACAGAGCCCTGAGGAACACCGGAGTTTATAGAGTGAGGAAGTGAACAATGGCCGTCCACAACCGCAGCTATGGAACGGCCTGAAGGAAATTAGAGACAAAGGCACAGATGGAGGGATAGAAACCGAAGGAGGGTAGTTTAGAAATTAAAGATTTATGCCAGACTCTAGCGAAGGCTTTCGATATGTCTAGTGCAATAGAAAAGTCTCACCGAAGTCCCGAAAGGAGGATGACCAAGAGTTAGTAAGATATGAAAGAAGATCACCAGTAGAGCGACCCTTAAGGAAGCCATACTGGCGATGAGAGCAGATTATGAGAAGAGAAATGCTTAAGAAATTTGGAAGCAAGAATAGTTCAAAAACTTTAGAAAGACAAGAGATAAGAGCAATTGGACGATAGTTGGAGGGTTGAGAGCGGTCACCCTTCTTTGGACAGGTTGAATGTGAGCAAACTTCCAGCAAGAAGGGAAGACGTTAGAGGATAGACAGAGACGAAAGAGTTTGCCTAGGCAGGGAGTCAGCACGGAAGCACAGTTTTTGAGAACAACAGGAGACACCGTCCGGACCGTACGCCTTATTAGTGTTAAGCCCGAGAGGGTAGAAAGTACATCTTTAGAAGAGATTAGGATATTAGGAATAAGTAAGAGAGAGGAGGGCGGAGAGGAGGAATAGCACCGGAATCACCAAGGTGGAGTTTCTAGCAAAAGTTTGAGCGAAGAGTTTTTTTGGCAGAGGAAGAAGTGATGGTTGTGCCATCAGAGTGGGAAAGGGGAGGGAAAGACGAGGAAGAGAATTGTTGGAGAGGTTTTGGCTAGATGCCAGAAAGCTTGGGAAGAGCTAGAGTTGGATAGTTCAGTGCATTATTATTGATGAAAGTTTGGCAAGTCGAAGAACAGATTTGGTTTGATTCCGGGCAGAAACATATGAAGAATGAGAGTCTTGAGTTTAAGGCGTCGGTACCGTTTGAATGCTTCCTCCTTATGCGGACAGCAGTAGAACAGCGTGAGTAAACCAAGATTTTTTAGCATTAGTCTGAGAGAAAGAGATGGAATGTATGCTTCCATGCCCGATAGGATTACCTCGGTAATGCGTTCAGCACTCTCCGAGGGTCCTCGGCCATGGAAGCAGAAATCATTCCATGGGAAATCAAAGAAGTACTGCCGAAGAGCCTCCCAGTCGGCAGCGCCAAAGTGCCACAAGCGCGCCTGCTAGGAGGATCGGTGGCTGTACTGGAGAGATAGGACAGGTGACAGAGATAAGTTTATGGTCGGAGGAGCCCAAAGGAGAGAAAAGATCGACAGTATAAGAAGAAGGGTTAGAAGTTAGAAACAGGTCAAGAATGTTGGGCCGATCTCCGATGCGATAGGGATACGGGTGGGTTGCTGAACTAACTGCTCTAGGTCATTTAGGATAGAAAAAGACGTAGGCTTGTTCACCAGGTGGATCAGTAGTGTGAGAGGAGAGCCAATGGCGGTGGTGAACGTTGAAATCTCCTAAGATGGAGATTTCTGAGAAAGGAGAAATGGATAGAATGTGTTCACTGTAGAGTTTAGATAGTCAATGAATTTGGGAAAGTTGGTAGAGTTAGGGGAAAGATAGACAGCACAGAAATATTTAGTAAGAGAATGACAGGAAAGTTTGAGCCATAAAGTTGAGAATTCAGAGGGTCGAAATCGGGAACGAGAGCAAGTGAGTTTGTTGTGCACATATACACAACATCCGCCTTTGGCTTTGAAACTAGGATAGAGAAAGTAGGAGGATACAGAGAAGGTGGGATGTTGCTACAGACACCTGAGTTTCGGTGAGGAAGAGAAGATCAGGTTTGTAGGAGGAGAGATGGTGCTCAACAGAGTGAAAGTTAGAGGAAAGTCCGCGAATGTTGCAGAAATTAATAGAAAGAGTAACAGGCTGAGGTCCAGGTAATTGTGTGGGGTCGTCAGGGGATGGTCGGTCGGGTGAGGGGGCATTTATGGTCCCCCCCCCTGGGGACTCCGAGGCTGGGCTACAGCCTAAACTACGTTTAGGGTCTTGAAAACGCCTATAGAGGATGCCTTCTAAATAAAAAAAATCTCCTGGCTGTGCATCGCCGTCCTCGTCAAGCTCTACAGCTCCATTAGCACACGTTTGGAGCTCAGGGTCCTCTAGTTGCAACCGACGTATATCTGAGGGTGCCAAGCGATCTAACTGTTCCCGGAGCAATGCATGACCTTCCCCGATACTGGGCTGCTCCCTCTGTCTCTCTCGATGTACATAACGTTGCTGTCGTGGAGACTCGTCATGCCCATCCTCGTCACTCTTGATGAACGGCCCAGGGGCTACTCCAGAATTAAGTAATGGTGCTAATACTGAATCACCCAGGAGAGCCGCCGATTCAAAACTCTTAAAACCAACTCCAGCTTTAGCCTCCTCTTGTTGATCGTTCCTCCGCTGGTCTGAAGACGGAGGACTAGGCTGTGACACTTTAGCTGCCCGAGCTCGGGTGACAACACACGCCATGGGTTGTGTCTGGCACCGCTCGACCCACTCTTGCTCTTCCCTACTCACGTCGGCCGGCCTCTCGGCAACGACTAAGGGTAGAACCTCAGAAGCGGGCATTGCAAAGTCGTTGCCGAGAAGAAGGTCGACGCCCTCCACTGGCAGTTTCTCCACAATCCCGACATCCAATTCACGTGCCACACCATCCACCTCCAACTCCAACCGCACCAGCGGTTATGACCGAGTTGCATTAATACCCTGCACCACCACCACCCGAGCCGCGTTTATAGGGTAGCCAGTCAAGTTTTTCATCAGAGTCTGGGAAGCACCTGTATCACGCAAGACCTCTACTCCATGCTTGCGCCCCGCCACATCACGCAACCCCGCCCTCTATGGTCACAAAAAACATCCTGAGCAGGGTTCGAGCCTCCCAGGTGCTTCTGCATTGGCTGTGCCTCAGCCTCTGACGAACTGCCCCGGGCAAAACAGATGACTTCGGAGACACACCAATGTTGCAGGCCAAAGACACAGCTGCTGTAGGTGGTTTGCTAGGACAGACTCTTGCAAAGTGCCCCTTTTTATGACAATGATAACACTCCAACTCCCCTTTGGGCTTCCCTTGGTACTGGAAAGGGCCCGGCCCCTTCTTAAATGGGACGGTGCTAGTCTTGTGGTCAGTCTTGGTATCATGGCTCTTGTACTTGTTTGCATAAGGTATATCACTAACTCGGGGGGGTGGGGCGTCACGCCCCTTGTTACCTGCCTCACTACCCTGGGCAGACCCGCACCCACGAATTAGTGCTAGCCGGAGGTCAGCCATCTCAGCTGCCTCCTGTAGAATTTTTGGTTGCTTTTCTTTAAGGTTTAACGTCAGGTCGCCGCCCGTGCATTTGAAAAACTGCTCTAAAAGCACCAACTGTTTAATGTCGTCAAACGTAGTAGCTTTCTCCGACCTCAGCCAATTCCCAAAAGCATCGGACAGCTCCCGGGCATGCTCCAAAAAGGTGCTCTCCCGACCCTTGGTAACACCCCGGAACTTCAACCTGTACGTCTCTGGTTGTAGTTCGTATGCTCTCAGGACAGCCTCCTTGAGTTCCTCGTAGATAATACACGACTCTATCGGCAATGCATCATAAGCCCTGAGTCCCTTGCCCACAAGTCTAGAGGAAAAAAGGGCTGCCCACTTCTCCACAGGCCACTGGTGGATCTGGCACTTCATCTCAAAGCGTGTGAAAAATTCTGTTACACCACTCTCATCAAACACCGGAACCAGTTTCAATAAGTGCGAGAGAGACTGCTCATGAACACGGTTACCAGCCCCAAGTCGCTGTCCCGTTGCCTCTACTCGCGACTTCTCTACGTCCATGTCGGCACAGTACCTAGTCGACTCAGCTTGAATTTTTGCTAGCTCTATGTGCTCATGACTGATAGTTTTTCTCTCTTCTATCTTGGCTAATTCTATTTGCTGCTGGAGCTCACCTGCCCTGATAGCCTTTCTCTCTTCGATCTTAGCTAATTCGAGCTGAAGCAATAATTCTGGAGATAACCCTTGAGGAGGTGAAGGTGCTACAATGTTTGAAACTACCGGTGGTCCCCCCAGGGGCATCCCACCCTGCCAGTCACCACCCAACTGCGGAAGCGTACCCGGGGTCGGCAAACTACTGGGATGGCTGGGAGTCGAGTGTAGGGGAAGCATGGCCGAAGGGCTCTGAGCACTCAACCCATCTCGCTCACCAGTCACCCTGCCCAGTACACACGTTATCAAGTTATCCTTGGTCATGCTGCTAGTAACCGCATGACCGATAGCTGTGGCCAGGCATTGAAGACCGTACCGATCCATACCCTCCAACCGCTCGGCAGTAACAGGCCATTGCAAAAAATATCCTAGCATCCTCCTCACAGTTCACCCGATTAACCCTTTCATCATGCTGCTGTTCCTCAGTTTCGACATTACGTACTGTGTCTCCATTCTCCTCTGACCCGGTATAAGACATGATGCTCACAAAAATTTCTCACCACAATATTCAGAAAAGAAGTACCCCAAACTCTTATGTAGCACTATTCACTTGCCAAAAATGTCTGAAGACTCTCAAGTGCTATACTACTTTGCCAAAAAAAAATTAACGTGCCCACTATATTCCTCAATAAAACAAATGACCACAACAATCCTGCAATTATCTCTTAGTTCACAAGATCCTGGCGAGGTCGCCATTTGTTATGATCCAGGTTCTCAAAGACACAGGGCTCTTCAACATTGGACTAGATAATGGCAAAACGCAACAACGGTAACACTAGATCCAACCCCTGCCTTAACCCATAATTAGCGGCGAGCAACATAAGTCGAGTTAAATAAAGCTGGACTATGTGGCGGCGCTCGACATAACTCGAGTGGCAATTTCAGCACGTAATGTGGCTGAGAGAGAGAGACAAGTGGTGGCAGGAGACTAGCGAGCGTATGACTGCTCCAGACCACCGCGGCGAACCTACTGACACAAATCTCAGCTCCCTCCTCCCTCTCTCACTCGCTACATACTCATTTATGTACCGAAAGTACCGAATTACCTGCTTTTTGCACTCGCGTTGCCCGGTTATTGCAAGAAAAACTATCCATCATACAAGGATCGTTATGGTGTCATTCGAAAGCTCTGTTTATGCCCTTTCAGGGATAGGTACTTGTTTTACGTTCTGGGTCTTATTTAGGCATGAAAATGATCACGTAAACAGCCTATTTTGGCTAAAAACACCCCGCTGGGCGGTACACATAAATAAACCGCATAGGACGCTCGTAAGGTGTAACCCGTTGAGCCCCAGCTAGTTATAATATTTTGTTCACCCCAGTCCCAAGCCATTTTCACTTATTTTTTTGTTTGCTAAAATGGAAGACAAGGATGAGAAATGAAAAAAAAACAAAAAAAAATCACCTCTGGCTTTTTTTTTTGGGGGGGGGACGCGGTTGGGGGTTGGGGGGGGGGGAGCTTCAAAAAAATGTGTTGAGCCAAAATGGAAGAGAATGGTGAGAAATGAACACACAAATAAAAAAAAACTCATTTCGGTCATTTGGGGGGTGGGGGGGGGGGGGTTTCAATAGTTCGTCACCCCCGCATGACCACCCGCCCGGGAGCACAAGGGTAAAAACTGAGTATGGCATTGTACGGCATACATCCTAAGGAGTATCTCACATAAATCTCACGCCTCTAGCTCCCATACGACCGGAGTAATGAAGGTTCAAAGTGGCGGTAAACTAGGGGTGTAAACTATCCCCACTAAGCCCACCACCACCAGCCGCGCGGCTGTCTCGGCCCGCTCACACCTACTGGCCCGGCTCCCCCACACACTACGGTACCGCCCCCTCCTATTCTCCCGCCATTTCCTACCTTACGAGCCACGTAAGTGTTTTTTATATGTCGGACGCACGTGATGCGTCGCTGGGAGTTG